>CM056171.1:36250297-36342701 GCA_029691765.1 Entomobrya proxima | reverse complement strand
CTTCCATACTGGATACTGGGTATTGTGGAAGAAGGATTGATGATACGAACTATATTAGTGTAGGGGTTCACTCCTCCGAGATCTGGTATATCTCCGGAAAACATGCATTCTCACGGAGCTGGAGCATATTGCACATAGCATGTTGAAGAGAACAAGGATCCGCAGGGAAGATGGACATTAAAGTGGATTTCTCATGTTAAGTTGTGATGATTGGTTTTTGCGATTTAGTACCTAAGTGCCAAACATATAGTAGTTAGCAAAACTTCGAAGGTTAGATAGAACTTGGAAATTCATATTACAACCCGAGAAGATATAGATATCGTTAAAAAATTTATTGACTAGATAATATTGTTACAATATTATATTTTCAATAGCCATTTTCCGGGAATTACATTTAAATTATTTACAAATTATATAACATAACTGTATATTATTGCATAAAAACCTATTCCCAGACCAAACTAACACTAGTATCAGACACTCTCCAAAATCCCACTATTCCATCCTCTTTCCTAAAATTAACCCCCATCACCTCAAAAATCATCTTGATTTTACTACTGGTTAACAGCAAAACAATATTGTCAAAATTGTCATAAAAACAATACAACAGCTTCAAATCTTTGACCTTGTCTTCTTGATTCTCATTCCTAAGAATTAAGCTCATAAATTCATCAAACTCGGGAACAAACGGGAACCCTTCCTCCAATTTAGTACTTCTGATTTCTTGAATCTGGCGAATTAACTCCGATTCAGCATCCGAGATTGCCCCATGCTCCATTATAAATCGGTCTCTTAACCTTTCAACTGTTGATTCGCAATTTTCCAAAAACGCACGATAGCGTTTAAGAAAATCAATTGGAGACGGTGACATCAAACTAGTGACCATCAGCGTTCGTAAAGGTAGTAGACTGTCCCTAGAATGCTCACAAATATGCTCAAAAAGCACGTTATAAAACGCATAACCGGATAACAAGGGATAACATTCTTCATCCCCTGGTTGGTTCACACCGTTCCTAAACTTTAGGAACCAAAGTATCATATCATAGAAATAAAATAATAAAATTGCACCCCAGAGGATATCTAAACCAACGCTATCAACATTCATGCTCAACATGGTTACAAAGATAAAATTCCTGTGTACAAGGACTGCAGCTAAATTAGGAGATGCTAGCTCGATGAATAACGTTGCCAAGCGACGATGCGTCTCTCCATGTAGTACCCGTTCAATGCGCTCAATCTTAGCAAATACATTTTGATTTAATCCAGTGCCAACACTTGAGATACTGTTGATAACACGCGTTGTCCAAAAACTCGATACAGTGTGGAAGCCATTGGGAGAGTTTACGAACGGTTTATCGCAATCGGGATCGGATACCAGAATTATTAAGTTACATAGGAACATGGTTAACAAGTACATTGACACGTGATAACTAGAGATATTCAGGAAGAATGCTGATGTGTATATCCATTGCGCTGTCAAAGTAAAATGTGTCACACTTATAAAACCGTTAATTGATATAGCAGTAACAGCTTTTCAACTTACTAATCGTGAGAAGCTGTAGTAGGAATACTCTCCAGGACCTAAAATTAGTAACTTTAGGAATTCGTCTCCTCGACCGGACCTCTTTATCCAGATTGTCCAGTTGAACCATATACTCATGACAATACTTCTCGTACGTAGTAACGGTTATCGCAGAGTGGAATATAACCGTTGCTATGAACACCAACCTGGCCACTATACAGGGTTAAGTGAGAAGAATTTTGGATTAGCATAAACCATAAACGACAGGGTGTGTTGCCGTTGCCTTAACAAATTAACTTACCGTCAAGCCAGTACCACCCTTCCTCGTTAATCCGCTTCTGAGACTGAAATAGAAAGTGAGACTGGAGAAAGGCAGACGGTATGTTGGCAAAGAAGCACACACAAACAAGTGTGTAAGCATCTTTTATCTTGATTTCCAGTTGCTTGTTGTACTGATTGGAAGTAAATTTGGAAATGCATAAGTTGAAATAATTGTTTGGATGCAAAAGAGAATCGTGTGCATGATTATTCGAAACCGGTTGTTGATGGGGTATTTCTGTTGAATACGTAAAGCTCTTGCTCCAGAATTCACATGCTTGCTTGAATGAATGCATGGTTTCCTGATTGCTACAAAAACATTTATGGGAAACAGGAATTGCTTAAAGTTTATTTTATATCTCCAATGAATAATTATTATTATGTTAAAATGTTAATGGAAGATTTAACCATTTAAACTCACTTCCAGAAAACCACGAGCGTAGCTACAACGCAAGCAACAACGCGTAAAACTATAGCAATGCTACATCGCTTGACCTCTATCTCATTCGTGAAATCTAAAGCGTACATTAGTGCCATTGCCGTAATTAATTGTGCCCTGGACGAGTAGGGTGATATTTTAATAAATGCCCAAGGTTCTGCTGAAACCCCTGCGGACAGGAAAACACATTTACTCAAACTAACAAATGGGGTAACGTGAGAATTTATTATTGCTTTATGTTGGTTAATTAACTCGCCTTGTCTGGAGTCTTCTTCGGAATTTTCTCGGGAACTGTCCATATTTTACCCCCAACTGGTTACTGGTTTACGTTTGTGGGGTCAATCTATCTTGATTTTATATTCAATTACCTTTTCAATTGATCTTCTTGTGTACACGTCAAATGTACCAGTTAACCAAATATTTCAAAATGGCTGGATATGAAAGAAAGGGAAATTGTTCAGTGAATGCACTTTCATATTCAGCTCAGCTGAACCCTATTCCATTAATACTGGAGGATGCATTTCCAGAAGGGTTGGTGATGATACATATAATATGCTGTGTGGGGTTCGCTCCCGGGATTTGATAATACTCGAGAAAGTGTGGAAGGTTGCATACTCACAAAGCAAAGGGGAGAAACCTCGTACAATCTATGACTCATTCGGTGTCCCAAATCATACCGGAAATTAAATTAAAAACGGTTATTTCGTATTCAGAGCGCTGGAGACGCTTCAGAAGGAAGAACGTCTTTATCCCAAAATTTTAAAGCAAGGCTGAAAGGCAGTTTTGGAAAAATGGGGCCCTTCATTCTAAATGTTCCCATATTTTAACTTCGAAACAATTAAAAACTGGGTTACAACTCATCTGTATTTTAAATTGCATTCAAATTTGAAACCGGAAGTTGAAGTATGGTCATTATGAAATTAAGTGACATTTTGTCACTTTTGGTGTGAATGCTTCCACCACCATGTACTCCTTGCTGGCCATCAAAGAGGGTTCATTTAACCAAAGCAAATGACAAAAGAATGAAAGCTTTGTCAAAGTGTTGTTGAATGTATGGATTTTGAAGATTACAAAAAACAGTATATAAAACATTTTTTATTTTTTATGATTCATTTAAATAAAAAAATAAATATTCGTGGAAGGCAAATGGTTCTTTCCATTTTTTGTGCGTATACTCTTTGGTCCCTTCTTCCTGTCCTTTGTCGTCAGCAACTCGTCTCAATGACAACAATATCATTTCCCATTAAAAGCACTTGGCCTACATGTCGTTCTACAAGCTCATACTTTCTCGTTTGTGCAACAACCATAAAACCAAAACTGTCCTCGCATGGTGTTTTGAATATCGTGAGACTTTTCTTGCGTAAAGACGTCCTGGAAATGGTACTTGGCAATGGGTGTTGCTCACGAAGGCTTAAGTTTGCTAGACCAGTTCGACAAATTGAAAGCTGATCCATGTCACCCACATAAACTGTTTTACTTTTTGTTGCAGCGTCCTTTGAACAGGAGACAATTTTTCTTTTATTAGTTTGCTTGGAAACAACAGCAGCGATGGAAACACCAGCTTTCACTCCCTTTCTGGCCATACCATCATTTTGTCTTAAGTACTCTCCTCGCACGAATTAGACGAAAACGTCCTCGTTAGAAAAACAAGTTGTTGCAATACACGCGGCTTTATACGTTTATTCCCGGTAACCAACGGTTTCCCAAAATTCAAAAATATAACGCGGCTCAAAATAAGGAAGTGAGGTCAAAATCTACAAGCAAATGGCCTCAGAGAAGCTGAAAGTGTAAAGCCGCGTCCTTGCAACAACTTGTTTTTCTAACGTAGACTTTTCGTCTAATTCGTGCAAGGAGAGTAATTTTTGAGCCTAATGAAAGCGGACGAAATTGCTTGCTCCTTATGTCTCCTGTCTTTCTGAGAAGCTGCACCAGCTTCATCTTGACCCATGATGGGAAACTTGATAACTTTTTTCCTAACAAATTGCTCGTCCACATCTCGCAAAGCAATGTTCCAATGTTTGTCAAATGCTTCCACAAAACCCGTGAGAAATCCCCGAAAGCCTTTGTCATCCCTTGTCCAAATTTTTATGCGCGTTTTTTCCTTCATCACTCGGCTCAAAACTGAAAGCGGTCCATCCACAGTATGCATCAAGGTTATCGTATTAGGATGCTCTTTTCTTGGTCTATAGACAGGAAGTTGATGGGGTAAGAAACGTCGTCCAGGAATAGGATAGTTAGCAGGATTGGCTGCTGACGACGTAGATGGAGCCGGGCCGTCATTCTTTTTTCCTGGTCCACTTTCCATAGACTTTTGCCTTAACTCTTCCACTGATATTTTCCTCACATGAGCCACATCCTTTCGTGGAGATTTAGTCGGAGACTGAACCGCCTTTGAGTACTGCTGCAAATTTAAATACTTCTTAGCTCCTTCAGCAACAGGCACATCCTCCAACCGACATTTCAAAGCCAGCGTAGGACTAAATTTAGATGACTTAAAATCCAGCATAGATTTCGCCGTTGTATCACACTCATCACTGCTATCTTCAGAATGCGACCACAAAACCACCTCAGCAACACTTGAACTGGAACTGGAAGAGTTTGCTGGACTTCCAGGCTTTCCCTTTTTAACGTCAGCATCCTCTTGTTTAGCCTTAGAACGCTCCATTATTTCGCTGACCCTTGGTCACTCCACTCTCCACAGAAGAAGCTTCCATCATCTTCCGCCCATTGTTTCGTCAACTAAAATACTAAAATAAACACCTCAATTAGAACAGGGCTCTGGTTCACCAGCGCATTGCTCATTATCATTATCATTAATAAATTTAATGCGATAATGTATAAGCTTACCATTAAAGCGTCCAGCGTCACAAAAGCGTCACTGTCAACGGCAGCAGCGTCCCAATTCTCAAAGCTCACGCTTTTAAAAACAGACCAGCAAGTGTTTTGACTTGTCCCTTGTACTTGTCATCTGGAAATGCATCTGACTTGAGCTCGCGCCATACTGCTGGCCATGTACATAGCAGATGAATAGACCGGTCATCTGTGAGAATGCCAGCACATCAGCGGGTAAACCAAGTGACAAGTCTCTATTGCTTTATCGGCATTTTTTAAGCACGGCAATTTCCCTAAAAATTCCATTCATTTCCGGCCAGCTGCATTTTTAACTAGCAGCTTAGACCATTTCGGCTTTAATTTAATCCACAGTTAAATTTTCTAGTTAGCTTTTAATACAAATTTACATGGTAAACTAGCCTACAAATGCTTTAAAGTTAATGTGGTTGGCTTTAAGTGTCACGTTGTCAGCAGTAGTTTAGCAAGTGGGAAAATTTGGGCAGAGTTTAAAAGGTCAGGGGTCAGCTAGTGACTTTGTGACTGTTAGAAAAGCAAGGGGACAGGATGGAGGAATGTGGAAATTTGCTGAAATCACGCTTTCCAAATATTAATGAGGATATATTTTCTTATTGTGAAAGTAAGTTGATTCTAGTGATTAGTTTTTAAGTTTGATTGATTGGTTTAATAAATGAGTTAATTGTTGTGTGTTTTAAGGTGTGCTGACGGTTAGCAAGGATGACTTTGAAAAGCCAGAGGATATTTACGAGGCCCTGGGGGAGGTACTGGGAGAAATTGCTTCGGATGGAACCTCAGAAGATGACATAAAGTATGATAATTATCATGATATTGCTGTAGTTTGATTGATAGATTGATTGGTTATTAAAATGGGTTTGAACTTGCTTTTTGTAGAGAAGCTTGTCAAGAAATATACGACTTTCTGGGGCTGAAAGGCTCTACCAGGAAGAATGGGATTCGTCAACTGGATGCCCCTGTACAAATGTCTGCTATGAACTTTGGTATTACTGAGGATGTCTCTTCGATGACCTCCATTTGGATGAATGCTCAAAGGGATGATCGCCTAAGACATGTGGATCAGAAGAAGTTGGAAAAGGCGGAAGCTAAACTGCAGCAAAAGCAGGATAAGAGGGCGGCAGAAGGTACTAGACCTGCGGGAGCAGCAACTGGTCAAGATTGTCAGGCTAGTGCAGCTCAAGTGATATCGAAGAAAACTACTCGATTGGAAAATAAGGCTGCAGGGAGAAATCAAGACATTAAGATTGAAAACTTTGATGTGGCTTATGGAGAAAAGTAAGTGTTTCAGTTTGCAAAACGAAAACGTGTCAAGTGTCAGTTAATTGAAAGTGGACTAATGATTTACTACTTGTATTATTTCAGAGTATTGATCAAAGGAGCAGATATTTCACTATCTTATGGAAGAAGATACGGTTTAGTTGGAAGAAATGGTCTGGGTAAAACTACTTTACTGAAGATGATCGCTACGTAAGTACCTAGTAGTGATTTCAAACTAAATGGAGTTGTCTAGTCCCAAGCTTCCTGTGATTAACGTATTAAGTTAATACGTTAATACTATTAACTTTGTATTTTATGTTTCCTTCAGAGGACAATTGAGGATTCCAGCAGGCGTGTCAATCCTTCACGTGGAGCAAGAGGTAACGGGTGATGATACATTAGCTATAGATTCCGTGCTGGAAGCGGATACTGTAAGATCATCCCTGTTAGCCCGTGAAAAGGCCCTGCTGGCATTGAACACACCGGAAGCTGCTACAGAATTGGCAGAAGTTTACGCAGAACTTTCATCTATTGAAGCTGATAAAGCTCCAGCAATAGCCAGTGTAATTCTTGCGGGTTTAGGTTTTAGTCCAGAGGCACAAAAACGTGAAACAAAGACATTTAGTGGTAAGATAATGATTTATCATTGAAATTTTTGATTTCACAAATTCGTCCTGGAAGTAGTTTTCATGCAAATTATGAATTATCAAATCATAGGTGGATGGCGTATGAGGCTTGCTTTAGCACGTGCTCTGTTTGCTCAACCAGATTTACTTCTTCTGGGTGAGTATAGAAATGAATTGTTTGTTAAAATCATTAAAATGTCATTATCATCGTTTTTAAACAAGTGGCTTTTCTTTTTCACAGACGAACCGACGAATCACTTGGATCTACGAGCCATCATTTGGCTGGAAAATTACCTGCAAACATGGGCTTCCACAATTCTCGTAGTCTCCCACGACAGACATTTCCTCGACGAAGTAGCCACAGACATTTTACATCTCCAATCCCAAGTTATTGACCATTACAAGGGCAACTACGAGAATTTCTACAAGACAAGAACAGAGCGTCTGAAAAATCAACAACGAGAATATGAAGCACAGCAGCAGCTTCGACAACACACGCAAGATTTTATTGACAAATTCCGCTACAATGCCAATCGTGCCGCATTAGTTCAAAGTAGAATAAAAATGTTGGAAAGACTCCCAGAACTGGCTCCAGTTGAAAAGGAAACCGAAGTAGTGTTGAAATTCCCTGAAGTAAACAAACTCAGTCCTCCCGTAATCCAGTTGGATGAGGTGGTCTTTGGTTACGTAAAAGAGAACATTATCCTCAACAAGATTGACCTAAGTGCCAATGATGACTCGAGAATATGTGTGGTGGGAGAGAATGGTGCTGGTAAATCCACGCTTTTGAAATTAATCTTGGGGGAGTTGACTCCACTCAGTGGATTTGTCCATACACATCGTGGAATCCGCTTTGGGTACTTTAGCCAGCACCACGTGGACCAACTATCGATGGACGTTAATCCTGACGTCAATCCTGTGGAGCTCCTTCAACAAAAGTTTCCTGGGCACACGGTGGAAGAGTACAGAAGAGAATTAGGAAGATTCGGTGTCTCGGGAGATATGGCACTGCAAAGCATAGCCAGTTTATCAGGAGGTCAAAAGTCCAGGGTGGCATTTACTGCAATGTGCTTGACCAAACCAAACTTTTTGATTCTTGACGAACCTACTAATCATTTGGATATTCAGACGATTGAGGCGTTGTCAGCGGCCATTAATGAATATAATGTACGTGAGGGTGTTCATTAAATTATTTTATTATCGTCATAAAGCGAGATATTATGTTTATAACTTTCTTAAATATTTTACAATTACAGGGCGGAGTGATATTGGTATCCCACGACGAGAGACTTATTCGCAACGTTTGTAAGGAACTATGGATTTGCGGCGGAGGTAAAGTGGTTCGCATTGAAGGAGGCTTTGATGAGTACAGAAAGATCGTAGAGAGTGAATTGGATTGTGTTATATATAAGCAATAAATAAACTAGGTTTGATAATAATTTAATATTATAAATTATAATAACAACAACTATTAACAAATAATTTTATTTATATGCATGTATGCCAATCACGAAATTGTTATATCTACATTATCCGATTCTTCTTATATAAATTATTATCATTGCGGTAAAGCTGCTATAAGCTTGTGTAAAGATGCTGACTGTCTGACCAACTTTTAAAATAACATTATTAAAGGATTAAAGGTACATACATTTTTGGGAAATCCTTAATAATAGACTGCGCATTACGCACTTTTATTTTTAGTAAAGTCGACAATACACTCAGCTTCCTTTGGTATGTTTGCATTTCTCTCAACTTTCTTCTGCAACAATGCAGACGACCACACAACAGTTAAGATTTTTCCAAACATAACCAATAATATCCAGCATGGTAATCACTTCACACCATGTAAATCCTCCAAAGGAGCATGCACACGAATTGTGTCATTAGGGCGGAGAGTGTATGAGACTTTTGAGGTATGTCCCGTTACAACCAATTATCATACCTTTGGGTACATCCTTGCATATTGTTATGCTATCATAATCGCCTAGTCTTAATCCACCCTTGACACGAGGCAATTGTCTGCCTTTACCCTTTTCATCCTGTTTTGGCTAAGAAAAGACATAAGCCATAAGCTAAAGCTTGCACAAGATCACCATGCATAGAAGCTATAATATTGAGTCATCATGCACGCAGTGCAATTCTGAAATCTTGGTTTGGACGACATGCGTTTCCAATCCCGTTTAGTCCTTCTTATCAAAGGCATCCTCTCAGGGATTTTGATAAGCCATGTTGTATCCCTTCCTCCAAGCCTGGCAGTTGTGGTGGACAAGCAGTTTCATATTAATCGCTACTTTTTGCAAATCGACAACATATTCGATTTTAAAGGAGAAGAGGTTTTAACCCACAACCCAAATGACTGGTTTTACAATTCCGTGGGCCAAGACTGGATTGCCCAACCGTTGGATCATTACAATCCCATGGAAGAGCACTCATTCTGGCAGGTTGTACACTTTTTGAAGAGTTTTTCATTTGAATATGGTTTTGACTCATTTTAAGAAAGTTTTTCAAAATGGTGTTTTGAGCAGAGGTACTTGTACATGGACTCGAAGGAGTGCCCGGAAGGAAGCTCAAGATGCCCCATTTGTCTGTTTATTGGAGGTGATGCAGCAATCCATCCGTGGTGGCTGGAACACACCTTCCTAGCCCAAAGGTGTTTAACGGATATGAAGGGAAAGCTGTTTTTGCTTGAGCACAGGTTTTACGGTTTGAGTGCACCAGCGTACGTAAAGCAAATTCATTGAAAAACTAAAATGAGCTTATGGACAAAGAACTACTCTTTTTACTTAATTGTTTTCATTTTCTCAGGAATGCTACCTCAATGAAAAACCTCCAGTATTTGACAGTGTCCCAAGCTTTGGAGGATATTGCCAGTTTTATCTTCTTTATTCGCAAAGTGTACAACATGGAACGAAACAAACTTTTTGTGTTTGGAGCTTCTTATGGTGGAACCCTAGCCGCATTGTTTCGTCGTAAGTATCCTCACTTGACTGTTGCGGCAGTGGCCTTGTCAGCTCCTATGATCCGAGAATACCAGGACAAGGAATACCTTGTAAGCATTGGAAAGAAAATTAAACGCGTGGATATTGTGTGCTACAAGCAAATCGAGCTGGGTTTGCGACAAGCAAGCAGGCTTATGGAAAATCATATTTGCAGCAAGCAGGAATACCCACTTTGCCAAAAGATGAGAGAAAACTTTGGGTAAAAAAAAGTCCAAAAAATGTCTACACATTTTCACAGAAGAAGGAGGAAAGGAAAAAAAGTATTGTTAATTGGCCTAATTTATTTGCAGACTTTGCTCATCACTTAAGGGCATGACCAAGCTGGAGCGTCGCGTAGCTTACAGCACGTTCATTAAGGACTTTGCCTTTCTCGGAGAAAATGATGGTGTGCTGAACGTCACTCTACGAGATATTTGCGATGTCATTTCCCAAAACGAGATTGGGGATTGGTCGCCCATGGACAAACTGCTGGCTGGAGATATTGTCATCTCTACAGAGTTATTTAGGTCAAAGACCCGAGCTGGAATTGAAGGTGCGGGTGCGGAGTGCATTCAAGCTAAAAAGCAGATTGTTTGTGACTACCTGAGGAACGATAATGACCAGCATGAAGTTGTTGTCACTGGAAGGAGACAAAGGCTATGGCAAAAGTGTACTGAGCTGGGATCATTTCGAACTTCTGCGGGGGATCCAAAGCAGCAACCCTTTGGGGGACCGGATGTGTTACCAGCCTCTTTCCAACAGGATTTTTGCATGTGTGCTTTTGGAGACCGGTTTTCGCAGAGTTATACCTTGTATCGAATTCGCAACTATTATAAGCAGTTTGGATCATTTTCCCCCACTCTGCCTGCTGCAGGATCGAAAATTATTTATACACTTGGTGAAGAGGATCCTGTGCTACAGCGAGAGTTGCACATGATAGCGCGTTTGGGACCCAAGTCGAAAACTAACAATGACAATGTCCTCTTTAAAGTCAAAGGTAATTATCACACAACTACAGAAATGGTTTGCATTTTTTATATACTTTGTACTTAATTTTATTATTATTTCATTTTTAGAATCTGCACACTGTGGAGAAGTGTTCCTGAAAAATACAGGGAACATGAAAACAACACGCATAAAAATGAAGCGTCAACACGTTTCTGTCGTCCAGCAGGATATAGTAAATCAGCTAATGGAATGGCTGCAATGATGAAAACGACCTTTTAAATTGAGTAAACTGTTTTAAGACTTGTGCTAACTTTGAGCTTTTTACTGAGATACAATAAATTATTAAATTATTCCTTTACAAAAATCATCAACTTTGAAGTGCGAAAATAGCATGAGTGTTTACTGCAAATTATATATATTATTTACATGTTGCATTATTAACGTCAGAAGGAAAAGGCACACAGTTTTGAGAAGTAAGTAGGTATGTAAGCTAAGTTTGTAATAAAACAGCAAGGGAGAAAATTTTCATAGAGCTTTGTACTTGTAGAGCTCTCTGGCATACTGACTTGACTGGCAGAGAGTTTGGCACGAGAACACCATCACAGATCAACTTTATTACGTACGAATGTGATGCAATGCACAAGGCAAAAGCCAGGTTTGCTTAGACCAACCGGCTCAGTTGTGGAATGGCTTTCCTCACGTAAAAAACACTCGAGACAAGGTCTAGCTAAAAAGCTTGCGTTTTGAAAATGGGGCAATGTGACACTTGCTCTTTGTTCTAAAACCGTTTTTTAAGTTGATCCAGAGCCAGTTCCTTATCCATTTTATTACTATTTTTTGTTCTGAACAGCAGTGTGCGTTTGTGAATATTATTTTTGCAAACTTTTCAGAAAAAAAAATCAGCAAATTCAATTTCCAGTTTAACAAAAGAAGAGAAAAAAAGTTCCCATGATTTAGAGCAAGAACGACAGACTGGGAAAAAGTTATTGATTTTTTATGGATGATATTTTATTGAAAAAAGAGAGTGAAAGTGTCTTGTTAAGTAATTCAATCTTAAATTTCTTCAGAGAAGTATGTAAAGAAAGGAAAGAAGAATATATTTCCTTGCTGTGCGTTTAGGTGTGTGTTGGTCACTTGAAAATTTTATTTCGGATTTTGACTCACTGCTTATGTTGTACCCAAGACGGGAAGTAAAGTTAAATAAGTTTTTGAACAAGACAAGACAGACAAGTTGTGAGAAATAAAGAGATTGGGAAGGATTCCGACGGAATGCCTAGTTGGTAGTTCGTAGTTTAAAAAGTGTGTCTGTACGAAGAAGCTTATTGAAACAGCACAAGTCTTCCTTTGACCTTCCTTCCTGTCAATAACCATCACTCTCTGACAAAGTATTATTATCAATGTTGACTCAAGCCAAATAGGCAAAAGGTGTCAGTTTTTTTATATACATACCTATAAAAGGGGGCCTAACCCGTGACCTTTTATCTAAAAAAATAATAAAATAATAGATAAAGTAAATAAATGAGTGTGCAGGGCAAATTGCTCCTGTTTGCTTTTCTGTTTCTGAGCAAATTGGCATTTTCCTTTTGACTATGTGTGCGTCATAATTTAAAATCAAGTTTGAACACAAGGGAAAAAGCGGAATTGTTTGACTTTTGGTAGTAAATTCCTTACAGGAAAAAGAGTTGTCTTTCAGTAAAATATTCACATTCACATACACACAGTTTTTGTACAATGAGTGAAATTACTATGTGACATAGTTTTATGTAGAGTGGGTGGGCATATTGTTAACTACGGACAATAGGTCAGCAGGTCATTTATTTCTCTGGAGCTTCTATAATTTCTCTCTTTGCAAATCAATCTATTATGCAAGTTGTAATTTTCCCCTTGTTCTAAATAAAGTCAAAGTATAGTGGTGTGTAAAGTTGTGATAAAACAGTGTGTGCATTTTATATGGAAGGATATACAGTCTTCTATTCCCAATCAAGTAAGTTGACTTTTTAAATGAATATTTTATCATGCACATTGAGTTTTCTTTACATATGGCTTATACGCATATTATGCACTAGTACATATAGCTATGTACAGAGTTAACACGATTATTTCGGGCTTCTTCGGATAAAACAAAATTTGCACCCTAGTTCCCATCATCAAAACCATTAAACTCAATTTACATGCAACAGACTTTCCATCTAGTGCAAAACCAAAGGGTATAAATTGTGATAAATCCAATCTCACAAGCCAAATTATGCAATCTGCGTGCATACACATTTTTTTGTTCCTTTTGGAACAGAACACTACTACTGTTTAGTCAGACAGACTTGCGAAATCCTTTTTGACTCACCATCACCACCGCCGAACTAGAATCAGAGAGTGGAGTTCACACATTGAAAATTAAATGAATTCGCAAAAATGAACATGAAACTTTTTTATAGTACTCTTTGGGGTACAAAACACACTCACATACAAGAAGAGTGACACATACGTAGAAATTCCCATTTTCTGCATCCTTCCACTCACTTGCAAGTTACTTTTATTTTTAGCCTGGTGGAAAAAGGAAAGCTTATAATAATATAGTACAAGTTTTGTTGTTTCATCCTATATCTATTTTTTTGTAATCCCATCTTTGAAAAATCTTCCTGCTCTCTCCGCGACTTGTTCTTGTCTTGGACTTGGCCACGTGCATAGCAAATGGCAATCATTCTATTTGCCAATCAACTCAGCTTAAAGTAAACGCGTAACACTATACTCTACATCCATATTATTCCTTTATGCAATGTGCCAACTTTCCAAGTTTCCAACCCTTTTTACCCGAGTAGGTATATAATAGCTTGCTTGCTTCTACAATATTTACTGTTAAATTCGCAATATTTTTCCCCTCGGGAGGAGATCCACGTTCTCGTATTCATAATGTTTTTCACTTCATAAGACACCAAGAACAGCATCTGCTGCTGTTCCCTTCTTGACTTGTCTGGATCAGATTTCCTTGTGGATTGGATTATTTGCCATTTTCTCGGTGAAGGAAAAAAATAATATTAGCTATATAGCAAAAAATTGAGATGTATGTGTGCTTGTGTACGGTCTGCCGCGGAGAATATTATATCCAAGAGTGACTTGTTGTTCACTCCAACACTTTTCTCAACTCTCTGGTTCATTTTTTTGCAATTTTTTTCAACCAAGCATGCCATTTTGCCAGAGACATTGACTGACATCACCAGAACACTTCAACTTGGGAAAATATATAGTAGCCCCAGTTTTCCACTCTATTACTGGCCTGCCACTCTTGATATTTGTGTGTGTGTTGTGTGCGGTTCTTTTACACAAATATTATATCATGGCTTTTAGCTTTATTGCTTGCGATTTCCCCTGGAGAGAGGAGGAAAAATAAATGCATTTGATAATCTGATTCTCCATATAGCACACCATGTCAAAGTTCATTTTTCTGTACAGACACACACATATACATATAAAATCTTACGCAATATTTTATTTCCCCGTTTCAATTTCGATATTTTCTTCTTCAGAAAATTTCTGTTTATATATTTATTATAATAGGTTCATTATTTCCAACTGCGCCCCGTCAACAAGCAGGTAATTTTCTTTTTGACTTTCATTTGCCAATGATTTCAGATCTAGTAGCCTTTACTAGAATTACTTTCCATTTTACCACCCAGAGACGAAAAAAATAACAAAAAGTGTGTGTATTTTTTATTATTACGTCTCTGCATAAACTAGTATGCTTTGAGTGTGTGCCATGTGTGGAATGGAGGCCAGGTAATATCAGGAAGAAAAGATGCAATAAAAAACTCGTAAAAAGTTATTATTGTGCTTTTTTGATATTTTTCGCTTTTTGCCGTCTTTTCCACCACCGTCAGAAGCGTCATACCGTCATCATGATAAGATGGTCGTCATCGTCAAATAGTATAGACCGGTTCTATATAGTATTTCGGTTAGATAATATTCTTCTGCGTTTTATTTGCTTTTTAGCTACGACTACTCCTCTCTCTAGGTCTCTGCTTTCAAGTGTCAGCAATCCTCTTGCATTTTTAATACAAACAAACAAGACAAAAAAAAACTATACAGAGAAAGGTTTCTTTAGGGCAATTTTTGCTTTGATGGTGTTTACAATATTTTGACTTGGAATATTGACCAAGACATTCCCCGGAAAAAATTTCATCTAGAGAAAAACTAAGCCACCCAGTTCTTCTGAGAAAAAATGATGATTGAACGTAAGCCAAAATGGAAAATGAGAAAAGTATACAGTCTCTACGAATGGTACCTACACATGAGAAAAAAAGTGGAATATGGCAAGAATGTTTTTATAGAACTGAATTTTTAAACTTTTGTAGAACAGCAATACAAACAGTAGCAGCTGCGACGTTGCTGTTTTTTATTTAAATATGAAAATAAAAGCGGATATTGTGTGACCCAAATATATTCGGTGGGTCATCTTCTGTTTCTGTCTGTGTATTACATTTGCATTTGTATTCAAGTTGAGAGCACATCTGAAAAATAGCTGCTTTCTATGTGGACATTTACATGGAAAAACGTCAACCATTGGGCCATGTCGCTTTTTACAGAAAAGTAGCAGTTAGTAGTTTCTCCACTGAACATGCTACGGAGAGTAAAGTCATCTTCATATTTTTTCTCTGTATGCCTATCATTTAAGCATTTATCATCATGCAAAGGCGATTATTTCTATTCTCTAATAATTTATTCTCAAAATTTCCAATGTGTGTGTGCATGACTAATGGAATGTTGTAGTAAATAAACCAGAAAATATAATGAAATCAAGCAAGGAACAAAGGCCAAGTAAAAACTGGTAGCGATTTTTGTCCAGTAGTAGAAACAAGCTTGTTACTTTACCATACAACTGACCATAAATGCAAAAAACTTGTCTTGATTTTGGTATTGCTACTGCTGCCGTTCCGTTGCAGTTTGAAAAGTGGTTATGTTAAAGTGACTTGAATCACGCAACAATATTGTTCTCTCAAGCCCGACATGCCTGCCTCCATAATACCAAATTCTCTTTAAAACCCATTTACATTTTTATCAAGTGGTAGGTATTTTGTTAGTTTTCTGAAGATCACCATCATAGTCATCATCATCTACTTCATCCATTTTCTCAATCTTATCTGCAGCAGCCACACTAGCCAAAGCGCCATTTTGCCTTAGAACAAACCGTATTGCAGGCAAATCCACAAAATCTACTTACGTACACATATTTTTGGTCAGCAAATCCCAATCGCAAAAGCCATAACTCTCTACGTACTCTATACTCCAAGAAATCCACCCAGAAAAAAAATTACTCGGGTCGAGAGAAAATAATATATCAAGCTATATAGAAAGTGAATCTGGCAAACACGTTTTTTCTCTTTCTTCTTGTTCAATCAGTAATTGAACATTTTTCTATTTGATTGCATTCATTGTTAACGGGGAAAACAAGCAAATCATATAAAAAGCAAGTGGGCGCAGAATAGATTTAGGTATTTATGTAGTCAATAGTCCACATTCCTTTCCAATCCAGTAAGCTGACAACACACATATCCATCCACCAAAAACCAACATCACTTTACTCAGAGAATGTTTTGAAGTAGCAGCACAGCAATTTTGATTTGAAAATGCTACCGAGAATGCAAAAACGGACGAAAGAAATGCAATGCGGATTTTTCCATGCTTATATAAAAACCAAGAGTTGTTCTGTGTTGTATGCTGTTTGCATTATGACCAGGTAATTTGATTTTTTTCTTGAAATTAAAAAAAGTCTGTGTACACTTGACTGGCTGTCTGCAATAAACCGGCTAGAAAAAAAAACTTAAGAAAGATGGATGGATGGAAACAGGGAGACGGATGAATTCATTATGTGATCAAGCCACATGAATGATGATGATTAGGCTGGTGGCATAATATCACCATCAAGCAAACCAAACATTTAAATGCTTGCATATTTCAATAAACTATAGAATACACACAGAAGTAATGCACAATTTGAAAATAATGAAATCGATCAAGTCTCAAGTTGAAAAACGAACTGGTATGGAGAATTTGAGACGTTTGGAATTGAATGTACTGTCATAAATTAAAGTTTTTTTTATTCCGTAGGATGTTGAGTTGGTGAAGGTGCGTGTTTAAGTAGTAAGTGGCACGATCAGAAAAAATGCTATTTTATTCAAAAAGCTTGATTGTATGTTCAATTCCAGCCAGCCAGTTATTTACTTCCACATTCCAGGTGAACTACTTTGTGCAAAAAAAGAAGTAAAAGCAACAGAAAAACGAAGTTTTCAAGTTACAAGTTGAGTGTTTTTTCTCTCTCTCTCTTGGTTCGTCTAAGAAAACTAAGAAGACAGCTTAATGAGATAAATTAGCTTTAGGAGAAAAGAGGCTCAAGTTCAAGTGTAGTACTGAACTGGGTGTATATAAAACTATTATATTCCCTTTATTCTTGAATATTACAGAGTCAAGTGCTCTGACGTGAGTTTGGGGAATGAGAGCTCTCTTGAAGGAGAAAAAAATACATCCGTTTTTTACTTCCATCCAAGCATGCTTCGTCTTTGCAATATCGGCTTTAAAAACGAAATACACGAAATGAAAAAAGCTAAACACACACCCAAGCTTTTTTTTTCTAGAATTCCACTAAAGAATTGAATAACTACTTGTACTAGAGAACAGGGAAAATGATTACGGGAATGTGTACCACGGAATCTTTCTGTGGGGCAAGGTATGTCATTGAATGTTGTTTTAGCAAAAAAGCAACACGAAATGCAGATGAAGTTTTTTATGTAAAGTTAATAAAAATGTTTTTAAAGAAGGACCAATCAAGTATATAGTCAACTTTTTTTTACCAAGTTTTAATTTACAAAATACTGCAAAAATTATTCCATGATTTATAGGATATCCTATGAGTTGCCACCTTGAACTAGAGAGTAGACGAAAGACCGCCCAAGTGTTGGCTTTCGATTGTGTTTGTGTGTCTGTCGGCTTGTAATTTCCTGGGAGGTGGTTGATTACTTGCTTGCACGTAATGTTAAAGACAATAATGTGGAGATTTTTGGTCTGAAATCGGATGAAGGAAGAATGATTTTGAATGATGAAATTTGCCTAGAATTACTGCCGTCAAACGCAACTAGATGTATAGACTGCAATTTATGGTACCTGAAGATGTGGTTCCCGGTTGAAGCAAAAAGGTTTGCGGAATATACATTTTATACGTAAAGAGTGTCCTTTCCTTTCCAATGTATTTGTCAAATTGACAATGTCAATTGAGAGTACTAAAAATGTCAGAATAAATATGTAATGCAATGTCATTATCCAGACAAATATAGTATTTTTTACAACGGTCACTGCAAACTCTTATTCTTTCCAAATCTAATTGCCTTCACAGATTTAGATATCTTTTTGCGTGTACACTTTCAAGCAGGTGTTAATCCAATACCTGTCCTCTCATCACACTTGTAAAGACCCTTTCAAAAGCTTATATTATTATATAGCTTGCAAAAACAAGTAGTAGTTTTGATCTCCTCTCTCTCTCATCCCTTCACCATCAATAATACAAATTAGATTATTTTACCACCGCATCACCTTCACTTAAAAAGCTAGCCAGCCAGACAAGCAAAAGGGTTGGTCAAAACGTAATAATAAATACAATACGTATTATCAATATATAGCACCACACATCAAACTAGTTTTCCTTTTGATTCCATTATTTTGCATTTGCATTACTCAAACGAAATCTAATACGAGGGCTAACTAGACTGGATTGGAAATTGGAAGCGTAGCATTAAAAAATCTATAAAGTGTGTACGTGCTTGTCATACCATCCATAAATCTTTAGCTAGTTTTGATTTTTCTTCATTCTTTGCTTTTTATTTACATAACAATCATATTATTATGATCTCTGTGTACTATGCAATATTTGCAATAATAACTTGTAAGAGTAAAAAGAAACCAATTTACTAAGCAGTTTATTATATTTCTTCGTGGACTT
Source organism: Entomobrya proxima (assembly GCA_029691765.1). Taxonomy (NCBI): domain Eukaryota; kingdom Metazoa; phylum Arthropoda; class Collembola; order Entomobryomorpha; family Entomobryidae; genus Entomobrya; species Entomobrya proxima. The sequence continues at coordinate 36,323,764 of CM056171.1, read as the reverse complement.
ATATCTGACAAGCATATAAAGCATTGCACTGTTTACTTTGCCCCACATCACGTCTTTTTTTTAAAGTGGTGCACCAACTTACCTTCTTTTCTGCGTGAAATAACAAGTTATATAGCTCAACAGGTAATTTGAATCTGCATAACAATAACAAAAAACGACAATTGGAACAAGTGGATGATATTCGGCAAAGTAGACAAAAAAATGAGTGATGGGAGGTTGAACAATAATTGCTCTCATTGGTGGTGTTCTCCATCTCCTCCTCTATAGGTTTTTCATTGTTCAGCAAATTTTGCCTGGTGTGTGGCTGATGGCTCTTTTCTAAAATGTTTTTTGTGCAATTTGTAATCGGATACGTTTTACGAAACTTGCAACAAGCCTATTAGTTATGTGCAGGTTCTATATATTAGTACTGGACTGCTTCTTTTGTAGTTCTGAACTAGTTTCAATTTTTACGGCGGAACAAAGTAATAATAATATTGCTCGTGGTACTACAAAACGCAGAGCGATAGAGCAACGTGGTGATTATTATTATTGCAAGCAATTATAATTTAGTCATATTCCAGTATGTTGCGGAAAAAAACACATTGTGTTTAACATGAGTGCGTACACAACAATAAAACAAAGTTGGACTGGACCTTGTCGCTTTTATTCTCGTACACTATTTCATAATATGTTTTATGTTCATAATTTACAATGCTTCCTCTTGACTCTTGACTTTGGTGGCGTTTTTTTGCGTAGAGAACGAGACCAAATTCAAGTATCTTTTTTTATTATCTTCCTTTGCCTCGTTTACTGAATGTTAGAGAATGGAGTTAAAAGTCAAAAGAAGACAACTAGTGGCGTACAAAGCGCTTCCCGTTTTTCTTTTGTAAAAATTTAGAAACTAGAAAATTTATGGTCTGGTAGATTCGATTTCCTTTTGCGTATATGACAGCATACTTATTATAAAAGTATTTATGCTAAACACAGTACTACCACAAGAAGTTAAAGGAAGATGGAAGATCTATTATGAAATGTGTAATTAGCCATCGTTGTGAATTATATGCATATGCGCAGGTTTCTTGAATGAAAAAAATCTAAAATTTATGGGAGTTGTAGGGAAAAATTTAGAACAAAACAAAGTTGGAAAGCTATCTCTGGGAATTTATTTTGTTGCATTTTTTTAAAGAATGAAAAACATAAAACATTACATGCGAACTGGGAGGAAACAGGTGGCAGTATGGCAGAATCCGCTTTCGGAAACATAATGGCAGCCACCAGAAACGTAATGCTTGGTTTGCCAGACTTGACAATCATTTTCTCATGGTGAATGTGTAGAAAAACAGGCAGTTAGCATTTTTTTGCGGAACGAGATGAAAAGCAGAAATATTTTTACGCTTTGCTTCAATTAAATTGTTCCACTTTTTTCGGTTCATCATCATTTAGTAATGTGCAATGTAATGCGCACTATCTGATATATCTCAGTCAATCAGTAGTTCTACAGTAAAACCATAAGTCAACTGACTGCAGTACTTTTATAGTAAAGCTATAAAAAACGAATGCACATAAATTGGCATTTTTATATCAACAACCATTCCATTCCTATTTCTAAAGGTTGAAAAATGTGTGATGTGCAATTTACTTTGAAACTATTTTAAACGAAACTGGATCTTTCTCGCCAAACAACACAACTCACAATTTATGGACGAATGGCTTAATATGTAGTGCAAAGAATGCTTTCATCACAGAGATAAGAAAAGAAAGACACCATTCATTTGATAAAAAGTGTAAAAATATTCATCTTGTAGATATTGAAGATTTGAACTGGTGCACTGGTTTTTGTGGTGTTTTAAAAAATTAAGAAAAGCCAAGTCATGTTGTGTGTGTTGAATGGGGCATGTGTCTCAGTCTCCGTGCGTGCTAAAAACGTGCTCAATTAGTAAAAGCCCCCGATATATATTCTTTGTATGGTCATCATCATCAACATCATAGTTTAGTAAAAATGGCTTGATTCTATCTTTGTAAAAATGTATAACCGGTTTTTCTGATGCGATAATCCATGCACTTCTTTTTAGTTATTCGGGGAGCTTCTTTTGCTTGCATAATATTTTTGAACAGGAGAAACTGGAATGCAGATGGCAAAGTGCAGAGAAGAAGAGAAATGTTTGTTATTGGAAAGCCGACTCTAGATTTTTGTTAAATATGCAAACATCATCATATTTATTTTCTTTCGACAAAAGTAATTGACAATTTACTAATAATATTTTCTTTAAGATGTAAGAAGCAGATGAGAATATGGTGTTGGCTGAAAATTAGTTTTCTAAAAATGTACTTCTAAACACATTTTTCATCCTGAAATACTACACTACGACTCTGGCATGATGCTGCTTTTGTAAACTGATAGGTACGCCAAGGTTCAAGTACAACGAACGGACGGAACGGATGCATTAAAAATAGGGAGCGTGCCATTCTCTCCTCGTTCACGACTTGCTAATCGAAGCGTTACCTTCTTTTAAAAATTGTGTTTACCTCTGTTTCTCTGCTCATATCTACGAACCAAACCAAACATCTTGGTTTTATTTCTTGGTATTTTGGCTTTCCTTCTCTGGTTTGGTTCACGTTACTTTTTTCTCATTAAATTACATTATATATACTTTAAAGGCTGCTCCACCTGTATGCTTTTTACAGTTTTACAATTGAGCAAACACGTCATATAGACAAAACTACAAGAGGAACACCAACTAAGAAAAATATTGTTGTATGACTTATGTTATAAGGTTTTTGGCTGAGCTTATTATTATTTCACGGGTAGATTGAGATCGCTTACCAATTTTTGAAAACGTAACAATACAACGCAGTACGTTTTAAGCAGAAAGTTCTTGAAAATTTTACAGAAAAGAGATGTGTGTGTATTTTTCAGTGGTTCGCTTTTGAGTACACCACATTAATATGATTTGATTATGTGATCTCTTATTTCTATACGCTGGTGCACTTATACTTTCTGCTTTTGAATGTGCCTATTAAAGTTGGTAGAAGGGAATTAACCTGATGAATGTACATAAAGTAGCACGGCATATCTATTGTATTGTTCTGCATAGTCATATAGCTAGAAATTATTGCGGGCTTGGCCATGCTTGCGTAGTTTTTGCAGCAACAGTAGCTCTTGTGCAGTTGACCTCTATCATTATCAGAGTTTTTTCGTGTTTATAAAAATAACATTATTGTTTATTACTCTATGTAAAAATACCTACATGGTAAGGGTATGCATCTTTTTTTAGGTTTGAGCATAATAATAATACACACATTTTAAAAGTGTGCTTTTCTATTTTGGTTCTACCACAACAACAGCTTACATGGTAGAAAAATTTACAGCGTGAGATTTGCCATCTCTGTTCACATTTTAAAGTGAACTATTTCTGTGCGAAAATGGCGTGATGGCTTTTGTCATATTTTATTATGGGTCATAACCGTATTTTCACTTGTTTATCACTTGATGAAACTCAGTACTGGCTCGATGTTTATTGATGAAATCTAAAAATTGATTTTTAAAGTTCAAAATTTGGCATTTTAAATTAGTTCATGGGTTTATTCATCCTTACAAAAATTATATTGAAAGCGAGTTATAAAGAGCTACGCAAAGAGACAGGAGAATACTTTTCCATGTAATGAACTTTTAGTTTATAAACACTTTAAGCACTTCCGGTGACAATCCCATCAACCGGAACAAAATGTGGGCCATTTTTATATACTACGTGCGCAGCTGCTCCTTCTGAAATGAACATTATTTTAGGGAAAGACACACACTCACACATGCACTCACGTAAGTAACGAACGAAAAACAACTGAACCGTAGCCATGTAGTGTGTATATAGTAAAAAGTTTGCTTTTTCATTCCATTTACCATTCACCGTCTTTTTACTTCCAAAAGCAGCATGACAATGAGAAGGGCTAATATTTTTACAACGCAACTTGCCAACATGATTCCTTTTCGTGAATGAGTATGGGATCGTCTCAGGTAAACAATCAAAATGATACATAACTTGTTTTTTTACCTGCTTTAAAATTTCTTGATATCATTTACCAAAGAAAAACGTGAGTCGTGATGAGACGTGAGTTGCAAAGTATTCCTTTTTATTTTTGAATAACGAATACATTTTTTCCTGGAAATGTATGCATCTGCATTTTGTTTAGTAAAAAAGAGTAGAATATATTATTATTATGCATCCTACGTACAAAAAAATCCAACCAACGGCCATGCATTCCCCGTTTATTGTTGTTTCCTGTGTTTGTATGAAAGAAATTGGATTGCTTCATTCAATTTCGAGTCTGGTAAAAAAGCTTATTATTTTGCCATTAATAAAAGGTCTTTTGCGGAGTTGCACCCACCTACTGGGAAAGTTGCTCTCGTTTAAACGAACGATCACTTTATTCACGTTTAGGTATATTATACTAGTATAACTTTTATTAAATGGGTTATAAAAGCGTTTGTATATTTTCTCCAAAAAAACAAAATTCTCCTTGAGGGCTCTAATCGTCCTCACTCTCATTTCACTCCAAGTCTACATTCACCACCACTCTTGACGTTTGTACTTGCTTTCATTCAAACCAGTCCATTAGCTAGCGTATATTCAAGCGCTGCAGCGTATAGGTACCTATTTTTTTACTTACGTAGATTTTCCAGGTTTTCAGTTTCAGTAAACTAGGTACAAAGTACACAACTCATTTTCCCAGTAAAGTGCACAGTTCGCATCACACAGAGCTTCTTTTTTTGCTTGAGCTTGTCATAGGTAAATAGTACATTGTTTGCGCATTTCATCATGCCATATAAACATTTACTTCTGTATAAATATGAGACTGTGAAAGAAAGGGAGAGAGAAAATGAGAAATGAGGTAATTTTCATGACATGACACAGTTTACCCCATGAGGAGGTGTTGGTAATAAACACTGCAGCATTTCATTTCATTCTCTGACGATTATCACTCGCAATTACGCATAAAATTAACCATTCAACCATCCTGTTCCTCCCACTTGAAGCTTAAATGATACTCAAAATGATAATTTGAATTGAAAATTATCACAAAGACAAAAAAACTGGAACTTTAAATTAACATCACATTGTTTTCATTTACTCATTTATAAGCAAAACATGCTAAAATGCGCCCACAATTCCAGAATTCGTGGCTAGAATGCTTACCAAAGAAAATTGGTTTGGCAGTCATGCTGATCTCTCATCTGCACTCTGTGGGAGGAGGATTCACCCGTTTCTCAGCAGAATATATACTGCTGTTTGTCATCATGCTACTGCTATCATTAATATTCCACCTAAGACCTAAAAAACTCCTTCTTTCCGTCCCCATCATCATCATCAAACATTCAATTAATTTTTTTCTCTCTTTGGCTTAATACTCAGTTCAACAACCAAACATTCCAGAATGAGAGTATGCGGGTATTCACGGAATGCAAAACGGTAGCAGTTTTACAAAAAAAAGTGGATTACAAATTACAAGGTCTACACTCTAAGAATCATGCGGGTGGAGTGAGAGCATTTTACTTTTTACACGAACCATTACACATTATCGCCAGAAATCAATACGTGATAATACGCAATTTTTAATTAAAAAGTTTAAACCAATATCCAAGCCCAGTCAAGTCAACCATAATATTCATTTCCTTGTACAAATTTTTTTTCCAAAACTCATCTGATAATATCTTTTAAGGGAAAAAGGTGTACAAGTAGGTGTGTCATAGTCTTCGCCCAATTTTTACCCATCTACACACATTAGCATATACCCATCTCTCTGCCATCCCGTCCCCCATTTAGGATTATAAACGGGACAAGAAAATTTAGGTATCATAATAGCATGAATTATTGATAAAGTTTCTCTGCATTCCTCAGGCGTCAAGGAGCGGGGCAAACTCTCGCAAAATTTCCTTCTTAAAAACTTTGGATCTCTCCTGCTCTTCCCTGCCACTACAACAGCGTGTATATTTAAGCGTGTGATATGATAGAACATCGAATTCCCTGAAGAAAGGAGAATAGGGAAAAAGTTCTTTTGTTCTGAAAAAACACCGCTTCCTATCAAACTATTCATGCTACACAGAGCCCTTTAAAAAATTTGTTTCTATTCTGAGCAGTAGCAGGCAACAAACTATAAAACTTGCAATTTTCTCTTAGAAAAAAATTCTTCTCATTTTTTTCTTTTGTAGTTTGCAGCAACTTGGCTAAGTATTCTATTCATGTGCACATTTTTTACGATATGTATTTTTCGCCAACTATACTTTAGATTATTCCATGTCCCTTTAGCCTTCCACCCATGCCATGTCATGCATTTTTAAGGGAGCGCATTTAAAATTACTCATTCATGGTATGATGTGTGTTCTATGCTATGACAGGACATTTTTTATGCCTTGAGGCTACATAGCAAAAAAAGGTGGATGTGGATGGATGGAAATACACACGGGAGAGTAGAAAAAATGGGAACATGTACATCCGCCGATTTTTATGTGTTTCTGTGTGTTGGCTTTGTTTAAATTTGAATATGAGTCATTTTCCCTACCACGCAGTTAGCACTACTGCCCGTGTAATTTTAGCAAACTAGTGAGTCAGTAGACTAGTGAGTACTGCTGTAGTTATGCGGAATTGCAATTTGAGTGTGTGTGTAAGTCAGTAGGACACGCAGCAGCAACAGCAGTAAGTCAGGCCAAAAGAGTCACGCCAGACAAAGAGGCGCAGAGTAAAGTTCAAGAGACCTGTGAAGTGAGGGAAACGATGGGATGTGATCAGAGATCATTATTAGTAGAAAGGTTTGCTCTTGCAAAAAAATCCAAACTGGGAGAGTATTTACCTCTCGCGTTTTGCCAGCACGAGGGACGAGGAAGAGAGGGTTCCTTCCACTGAAAATAATCGTATTATGCAAGTGTGGCTATTGTTTCTCTTGCAAGTTTATGGAGAAACCCCGGAAAAAAATTGCTAGTTATGCAGAAACACACACGCTCTTCTCTCACTTGTTAAAGCTAGACCAGCAGACCAGATAGAAACACAAAAGGAAAATATTGGAATGACTTGTATACTTTAGTGGGCTGGTTGCACTTTGAGGCATATAATATATCAATATGCTACACACACATATGAGCTCTGTCATGAGTCATCCATGCGGATGGAAAAAGGAAGAAGGGCAAAGGACACATTTATGTTATATAACACTTTGGGGAAATTAAGAATTTAGGATTTATTCCGTACGTTTATTGTTATGGTCCGTGTAAGCATATTGAATGAGGTGGCTGGATATAGACAAAAATATATATGCTTTCTCTCTGGCTCTCTTTGGTGATGTTAGTTAGTATTCAGCACTTGCCACATCCTTCCATTTCATAGTCAATGTTGCGTTACACTCGACTCTTCTCCTCTTTCTCGTTCCTTGTTTCGTGGGATGAGTACGAAATTTTCTACCAGAGAGTTTTGTTCTCTGGAATAATATTATTATGATGTGATCTGAGCCTGTTATGGTTGTAGGCAACTATAAAAAGCTATTGTACAATATACATATAATGACGATAATGGCATGGTTCAGTGAGTGGGAATAAGGCGAACAAGAACATAGAAAATAAAGCATTTATATTTTTTGCAGAAAGCATATCGCACACACAAAACACAGCACCAAAAAAACGCTACCGTTTTTCCGTTCTACATTCCATTTTAACTTGAAGCTAGTTAGGTATATGTTGAATTGCACTGCATTGTTGGTTTAGTTTTCCTGCTTAAATCGCATGGTAAGTTTTATATACCTATTATTGTGCATTGCATTACGATTTCGCTTACTGTTTCCCATAAAAATGAAAATAAATGTGTACATTTATCTGGCTTTATCACTTCATATTATCACTGTGGTGGTGATGCCGGTCCTACTGTGAGTTTTATTTAGTGCACGCACATAGTTTTCATAGTTTTTTTTGCAGAAAATAGAAGTAGCGTAGCCCCGTCATAGAATGCTTTCCTGTGGCTGCAAGATCATCTTGGAACGTTTATTTACGGAGATGACTTCACAGTCAGTTGTGTCTGATATGCTTGTGTTCTTTTAAAGTAATGATGAGTCCGATGAGAGGAAAGTGATGTTGTCAGGATGTTATTACTTCACCAAGACATGTTTGTGAATGTTACATAAACTGTTATCGTATCGTTTCGTCCCCATTTTATTGGCAAGTTTTACTTGGAAACTTTACTACTGTCACGATCATCCGCTCCAGCGAAATTCTTTCAAAAGGACATTTTCACGCTCGTAAAGTTTGTTCTAAGAAAAAAACTTTAAAAAATAGTGTGTCTATCATCGTCTTCTTCTTGAGTACTCACTCAGGTTGATTATGGGAAAATATTTTTTCGGGGTTTCCTTTAATTTTATATGTTCCCCTACATTTTCTTCTGCTTATTATAGCCCATCAACTTGGTTTACATTTTAACCACCTTCCACACAGCAGCGGAAGTTGCTAAAGAATATAATATGCGTAATTACGTCAAGTAGGCATCATGTCAAACACCAACATTTACAAAGTGTCAACTTTTGCTTGTGTGTGGAGCACACACAAGCTCTCCAAATTTTCTCAGGCTTATCATCATCGCAAACATACAAAAAACCGTCTTTTGTTAGCGTTTCATACCAGAGCGTTGTCACACGCCCGTCAATCTAGTATGCGTAGAAATACTGTGTGGTGCCATTGATTCAGCAACCTTCCTTCCTGCAAAGAAAAATCGCTTGTCATTGTCATCCTCCTCTCCTTTCTTCACAGTCACACTTTTTCCAGCAACGCGACGTAACAAATCGCACCACGACATTGTATACAAAAAAACCTTGTAGTTTTACCCGGAACGGAATGAAATAAGTTGTATACCTGGAGTATAGTAAGTAAGTAGCTATAACATTGAATGAAAGAGCTGTTTTGTACGGAACGTGCTCTGGATTTTCGCTGGTGATAATCAGATTGAATGTTCCCTTTCCCGTTTGTCTTCTCCCTTTCTCGATTTTCCATAATATAAATGGCAAGGCACACATGTTGTTATTGTAAATAGTAGCTGCAAAGCGTCATGCTGACATCACATTAAGCGTAGTAAGCAAAAACACAGTCTTTTGACCAAATAATGTTATGATAATGTGATGAGATGGTGTAAGCGACTAAAGGGAATGCAAAGTGTAAATGAGTGACAAGAATAAATGTTGTAAAACGTGTGGTAATCTATTATGTGGAGGCTCGTCTCAAGCCTCGTGGGGGTGGTGTTGGATGCTTTTGTAGTTTCGTTGGGCTGGTATGTTTGAAATGTTTGTCTACCTCAGCACAAAAACAGTGAATGAAAAGGTGCTGACTGTCACCAGGAAATCCTTTTTACGGGAAAAGACATAGGCTTTCGAGCTTCTTTTGTATTTATATGTTAGTATGATAGTACGATGTCAGCCAATCTTCTAATAAAAATATAAATGCAAGTTTTTATTAATTTATGGGATAACTACTTAATTCACCGATATTTAGAAATAGGACGCATGCACATAAATGATTCACTCACGAGGTCTCTTTCTCACTGATTATAATAACCGTTACCCATTTACCCAACAACGGATTCAAAATTTAAAAAAAATACTTTTGAGCAATTAGACATGCTCACCAAGTCATCATTTAAAATGTTTAGCACAGTTTTTTATTCTTTTGTGGATAATTCCCACAGAAATTCTATTGCAGATGAATTAACACAATTTTAATTCCTTTTTCAAATGCAAAAGTACATGAAGGGGTTCTTTTGTGCTTGGCAGTGTTCTGTTCTCGGTCGAGGGCATGACGGATTGGCCATTCATCTTTTAATTTTTGCCTTTGATAACATTTTTCAGTATGAAAGCTCTCTTTATAAACGTTTTTCAAACTCATGATGACCATTTTGGAATTTGGGTGTGCTAATGAATGGTCTTCCTGCTGGTGTCTGTGAACTAAAACTTTGATTGGTGAAAAGAAGGATGCTTTATAACTGTTTTAAAATCCCATTGATAACAAAAGCCTTGAATATTTTTTACTGCTTTTGTTAACCGTAAAAAATGTCAGTCAGTAAGCTTGATTCAAAACCATACATACACAAACTTTTCTACCCAGTCGATATCTCACATCCAATCTCTGAAATTGTACATTTGTGTTTTGGAAATTAGAAACTTTTCTCGTCTCGCGGAAAATTGGGTGTGTAGTTGTGTGTGTGTTCCTATATGTTTCACACACATACAAGTACCGCCAATCCCCTGTAAAAATAAATTCTCTGTTAGTTTTCCGTTGCCAGTTTTCGCAAAGTTGTCGTCCCACGTAATTCTAACCCTTTTTGTTTTTTATGCCAAAAACTCTGTGTTTGATTGAACGCTTCATTTTCTTCTTGTTTACACAATACCTCGTGTTATCACATTACACGCACAAAAGAAGAACAAGGTTCTTTCTCTATACATGCTGCTATATTATACTCGACGGGTTTTACTTAAATATCCATCGATTCTGCTTAGAGAATATTTCCATCCCACTGTCTGTGTTTTGCTTTTCGTTGTTCCACGTGTAGAAACAAAAGGTATAATACATAATATGAATGATGAATGTAAGAAGAAATTAAACAAAAACACACATACATAATCTCGTTTTCCATCTATCACATTTTAAACCAAATCCCAAGCGGGTTTTCTCTCTCGTCAAATAATGAAATGGTGAAAGTCTAAAACAATGTTGTTTTGAAAAGCAGGTCAAATATAGAATAGTTTATAGTCAGAATCTAGAACTGACAGAGAGAGAGTGAGAAATCAAAACTTGCCATTTTCACAGTTCCACACAAAATATTCTCAGTGGAGCAAGGAAAGCGTATAAGGGAAAGTGTACCGTTTTTTGTTTGAGGTTGATTTCCAAAAACAGAGACATCCTCACACACAGAGATAAATATATAACATGTTTTTCAATATTCCAATATAGACTGCACACTGGGAAAAACTTCCTGACATCCTTTTATCATCATCATTGTCATTCTACACGGCCTGGAAAAAGGCAAACTGTGCACAGAGATTTCCTGTGACTGATATATACAGTTTTTGTTTCAACAAAACCCGAAAATGGAAAGCATCACAAGACACTAAATCGCACTTTATCCATGGCATGACAGTAGAGACAGTAAAGAGTCTACTGACTGTTGACAGATTTTTTTTTGAATCTGATGGAATAATATACAACTTGCCTTATAATAAAATCCAGTGAAATGGGAAACTGGAAAGACAGAGAAAGACAAATGCGGTGACGGAGACTGATGGTGGTGAGAGATGGGAATATGGAATAGGCACTTGAATTGAAGATCAGTTTGAAGTTGAGCATGACATGATGACATACTTAAGTGGCCAGGCCTATGTATTTTATTGGATGACACATTTCGAAAAAGTGGCAGAGCTGAAATATAAGCAGAGTATTTGGCAAAAGAGCTTTCACCGTTGACAGGTTAAAATAGATTTTGATTGAACCATGGGATTTTCATACGAACATCAAAGTTTGCATGAGGATGAAAATATGATACTGCATACTAGTTTATTTGCGCTTTGGTCAACATCACTTTAAATAGGGAAATAGTTTAGAATTAAAATATTGTCATCAATGACATGATCAGAAAAATTGCTTGTCTGTTGTTGACATGTGTTTGTCCGACAAAAGCCATTTTAGCCTTTTATGCAAAATTTTCAGAAATGGGACTACTCTCAAAAAGTGCACATATGCTTAAATATGTAGGGTAGCCAATAGCCACTACACAATAACTGGTTTAAAACTGACAACGAGATTAGATCAGCAAGTGGAAAACTTCAAATGAAATTTCGGTGAATATTCTTATGCCAAAACTAACAACTTTTTTAAGCAACCGATTTTCTATTCATTGTACTATATACAATACCAAAAATGATATTTTTATGTTGCTTTTTTGCTCATCTCCGCGTCTTTCCCCTCCGTCCACGTGACTATGAGATCGGAAGCTCGAAATTGGAATGTACATGTAAAATTCAGGAGATGACACAAAAAAGACGAAAGAACGAATAGCATTATCGCTCTGCTGCTTCACAGTAATTTCCTTTTTTCATTTTAAATTTTTTCCCCAGCGGAGCCTTACAATTCTACAAGCGCATGCATACATACATCTCTCGTTTCATTTACATTTTAAGCGTAATATTTTATTTACGTGGAGAAAGAAACCAACTTCCTGCTTTTTTGTCATGCTCTTATCTCAACTCTCTTTTCATTTTCGGTTTTTACCTGGTTTTCAAAAAAAATGGAGATGCTGGAGTGTAGGATGTGGCAGTAATCATGATGCTGCTGGAGAGTGGATTGCAGGTAACATCCAGTTTAAGTACTGGGGAATGCCAAAACTCCAATGAATCTTTAATGACAAAAAATAATGCTTTTCATACATATTTTAAATAACTGGTTAAACAATCTGTGATACAATGCAAAATGTGCAAAAGCATTTAAGACAATGTATAATTATTTTTGCCTTGAAACTTACCACCCAAACCTGGGGATATAATACGTAAGTGCAAAAAAATACAAAACTGGATAGCATTTGAGCCTGAACTATAAGCCTGTGGGGTATTAAAAATATTTGCACATTGTGATCACTTTGTATGTAGCCGATGATGATGTATTTGTTTGCAAAAAGAAATTAATACTTGTGCATTGGCAAGTCCCAACTAAAGCCGATAATCCTTTTGGTTCCTTCTGCCATGTATGGGCATATACATGCATAATACGTGGGTATTCAAAATACTACTGCTGTTCTGCAAAAATTGTGTAATTGAACCCCTCTCAAACTAGTTTCTACACTTTCGCACCTGAAGTCTACAATTTCCAGACGAATATACAATTCCGAATGCCAACTGCACTGCTATATTATTACAAGTTAAAGCGTGTTTCTTCTTTCTTTACATGTTTCTATTTCAACAGAAAAACCACAATATCATCTCTCTCCAACTTTGAAAGTTGGCTACCTGCTTGAAAATTTTTATAGCCCATAAATAATACAAAGGGAATAAAGGAGTTGACAGGAAAAGAAAAATGAAAATAGTTAATGCCACGCTTATGCAAGTACCTACATAAAACCAGCCTGTTGTTCAGCAGGATTCAGGGATGCCCAGATATTCTTTCAAGTTTTTTCAAAGAGTTTTGTTGTTTTAATGGTTCTAATCAAAAGGCTACTTTTTTTTACCTGTGATGCATCCACTGTTTCTTAAACGAAACTTTTAAAAACGCTTTTATTTTATGATGATGAGTGTTGAGACAAAGTTGCTGGATTGTTGTTGAAGACAGAAAGAGAGAGCGCGTTTATCATTGGAAATAGCAGCAGGAGCTGCTGCGGTAGCATTCATTTAGAACTGCTTTCTTATAAAACTTGACAGGTAGGTTGCTGGATGCCGTTGTTGCTGTTTTGATTGGCGAAGACCTGTTGGGCTCATTTGTTCATCGGCTTATTTATTGCGATCAATGAAAATAATCTTTTTTGCTGGCCTTTTCATTGCCAGTCCCTCCTGCCTGTGCTTAAAAAGTAAAAAAAATCATTTTAGAAAAGTAGTATAGTAGGTACTTACATTTACTTTAGTAATATCTAGAAAAAATTGCAACCTTGTCCTATTGAATAAATCAGAAGCGTTGATTGGTGGTTTTTGTGGCAGCAGCGTCATGCACTCGTAAACAATTTATTGAATAATTGCTTTTGTTTCAGGAAAATTTATTGAATTGAAATGAGACATGGGGTTTTACATGGAGAAGATGCAAACTGAGGCATGCTGATTGACGATTGATGTCTTGCTGACCAATAATACCAATCTTGTACTCGAGTTCTTTATGGTTATTTCTAATTTTGATTTGGCAATAAGTTTTATGCAAAAGCTTAGTAAAATGGCTATCTTAAAATTTTGCACGTGATGAGACTAATTGATTTTCAGTGCGAAAAACAACTCTCCAGCAATCCTTCTGCCAATAAAATACGAAATGACTGTAGGACTTTGTTTAACTGACTTTTTAACTGAATTGAAATAAAATCTATAAAAAACCTGATTTCTTCTTATTGCATACAAGGTCAATTTGTAATCTTGTTTTTATACATACTCGTCATCTCCTGCTGCCTCCAAAGTAATTAACTAAATTGAACGATGCAATATATGCCTTGCTTTAACACTCAATGCACACTTACACACCTGTCATAAATACAATGTGACAGAAGTACATACCTAACCATCTAATAGGTGACATCAAAAATTGCATAGCTAAATTGAGAATAGTTATGATGATCTCAAGACTCAAGACTTCTCACTTGACACGCATTTCCTAAATTTAAATTGTAATCCGAAAAATTGCACATTTATTATTATTATATGCCACAAAATGAAAGTTGGGTTGCATAATAGACTGTAGCAGGTGCAGGTGTTTAGTTTGAAGACATGTCATAAGCCACTTATCTATGATTTATAGTATATTTTGTGCATTCGCCACTTATCTTTGTGTCTAAGTAAAATCGGTAGAATGAAAGAAGACAAGACTGAATGGTATAAAAGAAAAAAGTGTGGTGGCAAGAATTGTGCGCTGAACTGGTTTGGTCGCACTCCTATTATGGTAAACCAATAAGGGATTAACTAATAGATTCAAAATCGTTATTTGGCTTTTTGGGAAAATGCATCGAAGTTTAAGAATTTTGAATGTACAGAACTCAATGCAACAGATCTGGATAATATTATATTTGCTTTAAGTGTACCTTTCATAGCAAAAACAAACCCTACCTGTCAACGTAATTATTGTAGTATGCCTTACACAATAAAAATTTTGACTCCAAACTTTACAGTTACAAAAACCAAAACTTTTATTTTATTCTTCGATTAATTAATATGGACAACAGTATAGTTCCAGTAAAACATAATCATTTGTTCGTAATTACAGTAATATTAGTACAATACTGTACAATACTTCGGAAACATGACAAATACATTCTTTACGTGAAAGTACGCACGAGTACGTACTGAAAAGTGAAAACATTGCATAAACTTTTCCCATTTCTAAAAAAATCATTCGACAAACCCCATTCTCCATACAACTGATTGAGACTGGCTATTCTCTAATCGCAGTTCCTAGATTTACTTTTTGAATTTATAGTTGATTAAGTTTGATGCTTCATTCTATCCGACTTTTCTTGTCTACCTGTAAATGTGCCCAAATTCCAAATAATATGTAATTTAACTGTGCAATATTAAAACATTACAAAAAATTAGTACGTCAAAATATTTTTACTGGATTACCAATGCCAGTGGTCTTCTCGCCACATTGATCGCTTAACCCGTTTGCGTGGTGGCTGAATTCTCCTTTTTATAGTGGTTTTCTTAGACATTCTGCGAAAATACTCGGTCGGCATATAATCATCGTCTGATGAATCAAAGTCTACAAAATCTGGAAGATTTTAAATAAATAAATTAAACTGTAGAATTTTACAATTACGTTTAACATGAAAGACATTCGTATTCTACACTTAAAAGTTATATTGCTTACCTTGTTTCTTTGCTTTGCGCTTGAGAGAAACTCGGACTTTGGTACGAATGAACTCTTCTGCTATCTCGTCAATTCCTCGCTTGTTCACCACTTTCGCAGCTTTCTCTGAAATTCCTGTGCTCTTGCCAATTACTTGCACTTCTTCTTCTTCTACTGGAACAGCGGTCACTGAGGTAGCCGTTGGACTTTCTTCTACTGGAAGGGCAGTCACTGAAGTGCCTGCTGAAGTTCCAGCTACTGGAACAGCAGTCACGGATGCACCCGTTGAATTTCCTCCTAGTGGAATAACAGTAACTGAGGTGCTTGCATTTCCATTTGCTGCATTTACATGCACCGTTGTTGTGGGCGGAACAATCTTTTGCATTACCACCCGTGGCCGAGGCCCAAGACCCACACACATTGTCTTCAGGACTAATGTCTTCATCTCTTGGAAACCTTGTTTGTTGGAACAGCTCATGCTTTCAAGCCGCTCCTCCATCGTTTCCTCCAAAGTACTTATTCTCGTGCTCACATTCTCAAATTGCTTCTGAATGGACTGGTTCATTGTCTGCTCCATCTTCTTGACCATGCCCGGCAAGTTCATTTGGGCCTGATTGTCCTTATCCATCTGTAAGTGAGCCACCGTATCCTGCAGGAATTTGTTCATCTCTTTCTGGTGCTCCAGTCTTTCTTCAAGTTTAGCCTTTTCCTTCTCAAGCTCATGCATCTGGTACCTATGCCTTATTGCCATCAATCGTGCCTCCGTTTCCGCTTCCACGTACAAGTCGAACGGAACTGTGGTAGCGGAGCTAGTCCAAGTATTATCGCTTGCATCATTCGGGGGAGTATCATCCTCCTGGTTTCCGTTAACTTTGGGATCAGGCTGAGACATCTCGTCAACAAGTTCTTCCCTCGGTTCTTGCATTTTATGCCTGCCTAGTAATACGTCCCGGTACGAAGGCCTTTGCATGGTTCACGTATCACGTCCTACTGCAAACTACAAACTATTTTAGCTCAATAACTTACTGAAATTTAAAAATAAACGGTACGATTAAATTAGGTATAACTTACTCTCAAAAATTAACTTCAATAATTTATCTTTAAATGGAAAGAATATTGGATACTAATAAGCAAACAAGTTTAGTTTTGCATAATAAATTTCCAATGAACAAACGACTTCGTTCAAAATCGAAATGCAATTTTAAGAAGCTTCTCTCTTCTCAAGAATCAAATCTCGCAATAGCAAGTTAAATTCCAAGTGTGACTGAAAACTACTGAGTGATTAACATTTATCAGAAGTTACGAAATTCGGTCTTTCAAATGCATTAAGTCAATTCAAATTGAATGCTGAGCTACTGCTTAAATATGCAAAGTTTAATTAGAATTTGCATCTGCATTGCTTTCTTATAGCTTCACAGGAAATGTATGTCACGACTTGAGCAGTCAAAATTGTACTTTGTACTTATAAAAGTTAGTCGTCCTTTTGAACATTAGCATGTTACCCCAAACTCAGTATGGATTTTCGTTTGAATACGGAGAGAATATATTCTGCTTTAAGGCATCCGTAAGATATTTCGTAAACATTGGTCCAGACACTAGACAGCCTGAACTGTTTGTTTAGTGGTCATTATAATCTTCCCTTTATGATCTGTTTCGTAACACTGTTCACGCATTAGCTACCATCAATTTACGGAAGGAAGAATATAAGTAACCGTAATGCTTTCTCTCTGAGAATTATAGTGCGGCCAGGCTCCACTTTCTTACTTAATGTTGTTCTGTTGTCTTGTCTTCCGCTTGGATTGTCTGGAGTAATGATGATACTGATGGTTTTTGATGATGTAATCTATTGGAGCTTTTGTAGAAGAAAATCCTTCTTTTGTTTTGCTGGATATGGGACGGTTTATAGTGTCTGTTTTCTGCGGATAATAAAACAATGTACAAAACAGCAACAAAGAGAAAGCGTTACATGAGTATTTTCACTTCACATTTCACTTGTCATTCATTGTCATCCGACAGAAGATACATCATTTCCCTGTTACAGTCGTTCAACAGTAAAAGCATTATTAGTACGACATTATGAGCAAGTTATTCATACTGATGGTTTCCGAATGCGCATAGATGAGCTACCAATGCAGGTGATATATCACTATACGAAAAGGTGCTTGCTGTTATGTAAAGATCTATGCAAATTTTGAATTTATTTAGAGCATTATCGTGTACAATGTACATCAACAACGTAGTGTCAATTAATTGCACTTCGTGGATTTCATGACATAAAAGCTTCCAAACGGAATAATTCAAAATGTGGCAGTTGTATTGTTATTTAATGTTTTTCTTTTATTGTTTTCAGACCTCCATTGGTGCTTATTGGAATAAATAAATGACTGGAAAGCATTGTCAGCTTAACGTTAAAATTCCATAATAAGAGATAGATAACGATACAAGTTATTTAAATCTGGATGAATAGGTATGTTAATATTAATATTTTTCCTGTTCACTATAAATTCTTACACGGTAATATCAATAGAAATATACATGAAAAAGTTCAGTTTTTCAAGTAGTACCATTTTATAATAATTGGTGCATACATATCAAATCGGGTTTATGTGCATGTAAGCGCAATCCATATTCTCATCTACTCAATCACGTTATTCGAGCATCAAGATAATGTTTTTGGACTTATCCCAAAGCACGGAAACTTATTTTTAGAAGTACTCTCCATTCATTAGATATTTTGCATTTGCTGTACTGTTTCTTGTTCATTTTATAAATATTTTTTGCGATGATCTGCACAGTAGTAGGTATACGATCTTTTATTCTCGCATTGCTCGTCGTCATTTTGTCGAGGAAAATGCAAAAGCAAAATGATAGCTTGTTTGTTATTATTGGAAGATTTGGGATTTCCCATTTGACAGACAAAGTAAAGAGTTGAAGTTGTAGTAAAAGTATGTTACGTAGTTAGCATTTTGTCGGCAAATGTGTCGAAAATAAAACGGTGGGTTGTATTTTAGTAATGCATTTAGTTTTTGCAATATTAAAGAAATTGCACATTTGCACACAAAAAATGCATAAAGCTGCACAGTGTTTTACTATTACTCTTTCGAAATATATGCACATTCCTAAATGATGTACAAAACATAAATTAGAAATAGTACTAGTTTATTCATGTACCTAGTTATCATTTGCAATTTCTGAGCCGCACTAAGATCGTAAAATAAAAAAGGATATTTCAATCGAAAGCATCTCATAGAAATAGAAGTATCATCATCTTTATCATTTTATCAGTTCAAAAGATTCCTGACGACATGCTTTTTAGTGGAGACATGCTTTTCTGATTTTTCAACAACCAAAAATAACAAGCCGGGCACTGTTTTACAGAAACACGTCATCGGGTGAAATGATGATGAAACTTGTTGAAAGTCCGAATCATTTACACAAAGTTGCAAAAACACAGAACAATATTAAAAGTCGATAATGCTATCTTAGTAAGCTTAATTTTTAGAATCTTGCCGGTGCAGCACCTATCCACTACGAAAACCCATCATATCGAAAAGTAGTATTGTTGGTGCTTAGTATTAACAAAAATGTTAGAAACTTCTCGTTACGATGAAACGTAAAGCAAATTATTCTTTGCGCAAAAAATCCACATCTGGTGTTTGGTAAAACAACTGGGTCACCTATCAAAAATTGAATTTTTATCGTTTTTCTAAAAATTTCCGATTTCCATCCATTCCTTTTACGCAAATTATAAAACTAATCAAACAATTTCCGCTTTAAACTCTATTAATGCAATGCAATGATAGTTTGTAGAACGTCCTGTTCAAGACAGCCCTGCACACTTCAGTTTCCAGACAAAATACCTTGTCCCTGAGGGAGGCTGTTTATTTATTTGTTATTCACATTTTGACAGTCTGGTCAATGTGATACATGTAATATGGTCAATCATTCAAAAAACCTAAAACCGGTCAGCACTCAAGCATCGTTCTCCTAAAGCGCATCACAGTCAAATAAAAAACTGTTTTGCTTATCTCTTCTGAAAATATACACAGTAGACATGTTTGCTGCTACAGTGCAATGATGCGTCATAAAGCGTCTTGCATTTTTACTTTAAAAATACAATTTAGCTTTTAGGTAAATACTTTTATCAATCATGTTCCAGCTTTTTTCTCGTGAAAGAAGATTTTATTTTCGCAATTCAATCTTCCATCAAACAAGTAGGGAAACGGACAGGAAAAAAATTCTATTTTAATCATAGTTCGCTTTAAGTGTAAGTGGTGATTGTAGAAGTGCTCAATAAAAAACTGCATTTTCACCATGTTTATTTCAATTTGGATTTTTTTCTGGTGAAGTCGTGTCGAGATGATTATAGATAAAATCTACTTTACTGGAAAATGCGATGAGATGCATATCATAATGTGCAATATGCTTCTTGTAAAAAATACGACAGGAATAAAATGAAATAACTTTTAAAAAACTACCGAATTTTTCAAGTCTCCAGCCGGCCCATGAAAATTAATTTCTCAGTTTGATAGATAGTTACTTTTATGCCTGTCGTAGTCAGTTCTATTATCTTATCATATTCTAATTGCTAGTAATATTCATAAAATTGCTAGAAATGGGAAAATTAAAAGTAAAAGTGAGAATGCTTTCCAGTTTGAGTGTAGAACAACTCAGTATGCATTTTTTCCCCGAAGATACGTTACGATAAGAAGTTATGCAATAAAGCTCTGCTGGATAAAAGCACAAACTTTTGAAAAACTTTGGCCACTTTTCCAGGCGCAACTCTAGACTAAACGAAAAGCTAAGGTATGCAAAGAAATAAAGTATCCCTATCACCCATTTTATTTCAATTGCTTGTTGATAAGGCTGAACATTCTGTCAAGTGATGATAAAACTACTGAAATGGAAAACCTGTATCTTTGCAGCACACCCACCGTCATCACCACCACACACACCTTAGCAGTAAAAGCATTTGAAAGAGAAATGTAAACCAAACCAGTATGCAGCCATTTTACTGCTATCTTCATTGAATAAATATGGAGATGATGATGCTTACATAAAAAAGCTATTCACTATTGAAAATGGTTTATTTTCGATTCCAAAAGTGGCCAAGTAGTAACACAATATGAAAGTAAGCACAAATATTTATCTATTAATTGAAACTGGAATCAATTCTGGAGGAAACTTCTATTTGACATGGCATGTGAATACGTGCATTTCTAAACCGAATTGAGTCCGAGGGTAAATTCTCCATTGTTTTATTCACCCGCACTCGTTATTGCCAAATTAACTTGTCTAAATCACCAAAGATTGATTTCAACAGATATCAACAAAACTTTAGTGCTAACTAGTGTTTTATATTTTGGTTTTGCCTCTCTGTAATAAAAAACTCAGGTATTTTCTCTAATTATCGACCAGTTCCTTCAATTATCAGGCTTTTGATGACTTTGATTTTGAAAAGGTTTTTCTGGACTTAACATCTTCTGATTAGTGATTAGGATTGCATCTGCTACTCTTTCTTGAATTTTTCTAGTTCATAGGTACTACTGTTGATTAACTTGTCAATAAATCTGCACGTTTTCATACAATCTAGCAAAAAAAGAATATTTTTGAAACAGTTTGTGCTTTCAACGTTGAAACGTAAGATTTTTTAGCCATCTTACTTTTAGACACTCAAAAGTGTACGATTTCGCATGATAGATATCGAGGGCAGTAGAGTCACTGTCAGATTTGCAAATAAAATCTTATGTAGCAAAGTTTGTAAAGATAATTCCAAATGACCCTGCAATTAAATATGCATCATCATTGGCAGCGTATCACCAGCAAAAGTCCTCACCTTTCATTCTCCAAACTGATCTGCATAACATTATGATAATGACTCCGCACACTACAATATAGCCAGCAGCCCATCAATTTGAAATATTCTTCTTTCTGACAGACAAGCAGGGGAATCCACTTTACGTTTTCTGTGTTAAACACACAGATTTCCTGTCTTGTCAACTTGACTGGCTTCTGTGTACTCCTCTCTGTCTCTACATAGCTAATATGTCCATATGCGTGTACAAGTTTACAAACTTCTTTCTAGTTGTTACCAAACCTTTCAGCCTTTTCTTGGGGCAAGTCAAGCCAGTTTCAAGGTTTCTACTTTGTCTAAAAAACTCATCCATCTTTTTGTCTATGTTACTGGATATTATTATATAATTTCTCTTGTGTTTTCTGCTTGCTTATTATTATTCTTCTTCATTTTTGAAACAAAAAAACAACAACCTGTTAGACAGTCTGATTTGTCCATTTGGTTATTTATTACGAACACAGACCGGGAGGGCTACTACTTCTTCTGTGCAAAAAAATATTATCTTGTATTATGTCCAATGGCTTGTGGTAATTCAGCTTTGATGCCCGTTGTGTTTCAACTATTTTCATTTTCATTCCAACTTTTTGTAAATTGCTTGTCGTACAAACTCTGTTGTTGAGAAATTTTTGTTTAAAACGAGTAATTTGGTTGGGCCCTCGATTGTAAATTCTGACTGCCAATTTTTTCGGAGTCCACAGGATAGGGGAAATGTATAGGTATTATGTATACAAGATAAGGTATTATGTAGGTATGCAATTCCCGTGCTGGCCAACTATACATAGATAATTACCCATGATGATAATGATGATGTTGATGATCAAGCATGATCATGCTTGCCATTTTGCAGAAAAATTGGACAGCCCTAAACTGCTAATTAATGAGAAAAACTTTTGTGTGTGCAACCTTTTTCAGCAAAACTGGCATTTTAACGTCATATTATCGTGACATGATTAGTATACTCACAATACTTGCAAACTTTTATAGTTTCTCTAGAAGAAATGATTACGGGTTGGAACAAGGAATTTGACAAAAAAAACTTTTTCTATAATTTTAGGCAGTAAAATGTAAAATAAAATGTTGGGCTAAAGTGGAGAAGATGGGCGTTATTTGAATACTTTAGTATTCAATTCATTTTCTGTTTAGAAAGAGGACGATATTGATAGCAAGAATGAGATAAAATGATGAACGATATGCAGACAAATGCCAAAACTTGATATATGCAAACATGCAGAAAGATAAAAGGCTTGTAAAAAAACTAGTTTTCTTTTTTATGTCTCCTTTTCCAGAAAATTATAGTCCGTGCTGGGCTTCTTTTTACTAACTTTTGCAACCATGCAGCAATATAAACACAAATTAAGTGTCTTTGATCATTCCATGATTGCCGTGCTGAATTCTTTTGTCGCTACATTGCTATCTAAAACGGTTTGCTAGTTTGGAATAAAATGGCAATAATTCAAAATGATGAAGAAATACTCGATGAATTGGTTATTAGAACCGTACCTACTGTATAGATTTATTACAGGAAAATTCCAATTTCTGCATTTTGTGAAAAACAAGTCAGTCAGTAGCCCTCATAATGATTCAGCTGCATCTTTCAGTTTTAAAATATAGCTACATTCAACTTTTCGTCGGGTTTACACTGTCTTGAACAATAACTAAAAACAATACGCATATCACTAGAAAGAGTATATAAAATTGATACAAATCGCCTGCGGGCAGCAGGTGTATTTCTTAGTGAACGGATGAGAGTATATTTTTTACCTTAAAGCTAGGGAAGCCTTAATATTTCAAAGTTGTTGTAAATCTAAATACTGCACAGAAGATGCAAGATGTACTTGAAATAGGAATATCTTCAGAGCATTGGCCCTCTAAAGCCAAGCCATGCTCTGCTAGCCCGAAAAATAATCATTTTGGTCATCATGTCACATCGCTAAACTAACAAGCACCGAGACAATGCACTACGAAAACGATTATACGTACTTCGTTCGTACACTGTAGCTCACTTTTTATGGTGTTGCCAGACAGGATTTTACTGTGTGCCAGAACATTAAAATAATTACCTAGCCATGGCCCATGGCCATGTATTGTTCGGAGACTCATCAGTCACCATCGGTCTAATGAATAACAGACAAGTTTTAATTATAATTGTGTTTTAATTGAAACTGTATATAATGTGTGGGTGGTGCTACCTTTGGTTATTATGTTTCACTCATGTATGCATAATGACGTCACTACTACATCATAATGGCAGTTCTCCAGCTCTACCAGAAAAACTTTCCCATTCTTCTCATTTTTAATCTTGATTTACAAGAGAATTTCACTATTGGTTAGAAAGGTCAGGTGTCGTGTCTCAGGTAAAATAAGACTTTCACTAGTTCACACGTATCATCATCTCTACAAGCTATTACCGCACTACTGCCAAGATTTTGCATGCTTGAAAAGAGTCATTCTGTTCCGTTACATTTGACACAACATCATATCGCAATCATAAAAGTCATGCTTGCAACACTTTCTCTTTCTTTTCATGGTGGAAATGACGACATAGGAAAATACAATAAGAAAAGTACATATCCGGAGTAATAAAACCCGGATATAGTGTGTGTGTAGTGGTATGAAAAAGAGAAAAGAAAGCAAAATAGGCACCCTTTCTGGTATCTTTGCCATCATTTTTATATGCCGCTGTTCTCTGCAATGTGGCAACTTTTCCTCTCTATTATTGTCGTGTTGGATGTGATCCACTTGGCCCTGTGACTCTCTTTTTCTGTTCCACTTCCACTTTACTGGAACTCTATAATAATGTCGTGTGTGATGATGATGATCATCATCATACATCCCAATATTCCCAAAAGGAAGTCTGATGATCATCCTACAATGATGACAACGACACAGATGGTAAAGGGTTCGATGAAGAAAGCGGAAGAAGGACTAAAGGCTACAGGGAACGTGTCATGACTAGACAATTCAAGTTAAACTGCAGAACATTGAACAGCATGTTATTTTGTCGTATGGCTCTCGGGTGTGAATTGTACAGTATTTTTGTAAGGTCCAAAATGTTACAACTTTCGTTTGGAGCAAATCTTTTGCTATGCATTCCAATAGCATCCAGTGGGTATTTCCTATAGAGAATAGTTGATTTTTAACAAAATCTCCAGCTTTGGTTTTTGAAAAGGACCTCGGCACAACTGCAATCAGCTTTTATCATTGTAATCAAGCTTTTTCAAACTGGAAGCTAGAGTTGGGTGTTGATTTCCTATACGTGTTTTTAACATGGCTTTGCGCAATTTTACGGTAAACCGGATATAAAATATCAGCAATATAAAATCATATACAATAATTTCATATGAAAATGGTTGCATATCGATATATGTCCATGTCGGCACAATTCAAAGCAAGTAGTTAGAGATATCAATGGGAGGTCTATGAAAAAACTGGAAAACATTTGCTACGCAAAAATAATCGAATTTCACATACGCAGCATAGTATTTTTTATTAGAACAGTAGGGCAGAGCCACTACGCAAAAAAACTATTACATATTTCCGGTGAATGGCACATGAACCGGAACACAAAGTGGAACGGTGGGAGAAGGATAATTTGATGGGACCAGGTCTATTTTAACTTCTAAACAAACAGGAACGCGGTACCAGTGATACAGATGCTCCAAAAAAGGCGAAACTAGTGACCATGTGGCATTCTCTTTGTTGGCAAGCGTAAAAGCGACAGCAGCTGCCGTGTACATGAACAAGGAGGAAACAAGATAGCAGCGTTGGTAGCGATAATAAATGACAGAGAAACGAGCATGTTGTTGTTTTGGAGGTTTGTTTTATAGTTTGTGTGGCTTTCCTCCATAAAAAAGCAAACACTTTCAGTTTTCCTTCGTTCCTCACCTGCTACCCGGAGGAGCGACTCTTGAAAAACGCTGAAATGTCTCTTTAGATAAAGTGTTGCAATGCCAAAGCTTTTGGTCTCTTCTGGCGCATTCTGCTTGTTTGCTGCTCTATTAGGATAAATCATTTTAAAAGGTTGTATGCATCCCACTGCTACGCTGACAATTGAAGCCACTTTTAAAACTGCTAAATGGATTAAAGATGAGATAACAGGCTGAATAGCAATGAGTCGCTTTGAGAAAAAAAGGATAAGCCCAAAGGGAAAAAAATTGTTAAAGGATGGAACTGGGGGCTAATAAGTCATTAGCATAGCACGACAACTCGTCATCATCTTGATCATTAATGTGTCTAGTAACCTACACTTGACGTGTTGCTTAATTTTTGAAGAGAACAAAACAGATCGTGTCTCATCTTCCTTCTCCAAAATTCAACCGAGCGTATAATCAAAAATGTACAATTTGTTGTTTATGAATGTTACTACAATGTAATATTTTATCCTACTGGTCAAAATCAGTCATCTAGAAAATACGGATGTTTGGTGAGAATGAATGAATGCATATCTAAATATTATGCTGGCTGCAGCAAGTTTTTAGGTGGCACTCAATAATCGTTTCATTCGTTCCGGTTTCTTGAATAAATTTTGAAGAATGATAGATAGAAATATAATGTAACAAATTGAGCATTGTCTAAAAGTCCAAAGGGTAAAGGTGTGAGAATCCTGGTAAGTGTTAAAAAAGTTGCAATTATACAGGTTGTGAACTTGCTCTGCAATTTGTACAGACTCTACAATTTAGTACTGAATAGAATGATATACTAAATTGCAGGAAAATAAAACATAAAGAACGTAATTGGCAGTGAAAATTATAAAATATATTCCGATAGCATTACATAATGCTTCATACACCGGGAATTGGAAATGACAGAAATTCATTTAAATAAAAACTTAATTACTCTCTTAAAAATATTGAAAAATTAACAGTGGTCTCGAGGTCTGGTTCACCAGCGCGGCTCATTGCTTCATTATCATTTAATGGATCGTAAATACAAAATTAAATGTGAAAATGATAATGAAGCAATGAAAAATTTCGGTGAAACAGACCCCAGTTACATCTTTAAAAGTTACAATGACGGTATTTCTGATTTTCAGAACATACCCACAACAATTAAATTTGGCTAGTACGTTACATTTAATGAAAATGAAAAAGTGAAACTGGTTAAAGAGAACATCAAGTATCTAAATCTAAGGATTGGATTCATTGGATTGGTTTATTTGAGATCGTCGGCTTCCTTTTCTGCTGAAACTTCTACATTTTCCAAACTGACTAGTTGACATTGAGCACAGAACCATTTGGTATTCTCTTTGGGAGCAGATTCCAGACCAACGCATTCTAAAATATTGTTATATATTATCTATTAGACTTATTTGATAAGCTACATTCATTTTTTAAATTGCATTCAAAAATTAAAATGTTTAACTAACCAAAATGATACCATTCCTTGCATGGCCCGTCGCACCAAACCATGTCGCCAAACTCCACTCCACGACAAACACAGAAAGGTGGTTCCTTTGTATCCGAGTTCCACGGTTTGTCATTGAGTTCAACCGCGTCCAACTTCAAGACAATGTCGTCTGAATCAAAGGATTCTTGTTGTGCCTTCATCTGGTCACTGGAGGAAGACAAGTCCTCTTCCGGTTCAGATTCTACATTAGCTACCTGCTTGACATCCTTTACGGTTACAGATTCCAGTTCCACCGAAATTGATGAAACAACCTGCTTCTCGTTAGATGCTGATACTTCCTCAGGTTCAGTTTTAATGGAAATCCCATTAATCCGACGAACTATCTCCATAATATTCATGCCACTGCTTGCAATCAAAGACTCCAGTTCCACCGACAAGTTTGCAATCTCAATCTGGTTACTGGAACAAGCCGAACCCTCCTCAGATTTGATGGGTTTGTCATCATCCTGTTTACTTTCTTCTAAAAGTTCAAGGAAAATAGTTTAAATCCACAATTGACTTTAAAAAGTATCTCAGATAACCACAAAATGTATTACAAACTTACGCTCAACAGTCTTTTCATGTTCATCTTCTTCGGATTTAACTCCCTCCGGTTCACCGTTAACTTTACTGACATACTTATCAACCAAGTCGCAAAGTTCGTTAGCCATGCTGACCTCCTTTTCACCGTACCTTGTCACCTTATCTTGCAGAGCCTGTTTTAGCAACAAAATAAAGCATTTAGACAGTTAAATATTTAATCATGTCAATAAAGTAACTTTAACCACTTTCACCAACCTGAATATCCTGCATGCGTTTCTTTCTTTCCTCTTCCGTTAGTTTCCAGCAGATTTTATAAAATTCCTGCGTTTCCAACTCCACTTCCTCCATCGTAGCTTTTATCTTGGCTTTAAAAAGGTTTATCAGCCTCAGTTTCATAAGCACCTCTTCTGGTAGTTTCTTCGCCTTCAGTAAATCCACGCCTTGAATGAATAAAACCATTTTAAAACTTAATTGATTACTTGAAAACCTAATGATTATGATTACCAATCATTAAACTAGACTTACCCAACAAGTACTCTTCCAACTTCTCCATTGTTCCAAGTACGGTTTATGGGAACAGGAAACCAGAGACCGTAATTAAACCCGTGTCAAGTGCTTTGTCAAAGGATTGACGTGGACAGTTAAATGACTTTTAAAAGAAACTGACTATGCTTCCACTTTCCGCTACAGATTATTCAAGTCCACTGTCCATGTGTCAATGTCACTTCCGGTTTCGATACAAACTTGTGGAATAAAAATTAGGAAAGTCAGCTCGTCCTTTTTGGTAGGTAATTTCACTGGTTTGGTTTGCGGGTTAGATTGGGGCATCTTGAGATTCCAGATTCCAGACCATCTTCAATTTCAACAAACTTATTAGGAAAGTCGTTTTCCGTTTTAATCACTTCTGACAAGACCCAATTGACCCCATGACCTCCGACATATTGTTCCAAGTTCATCATCCATCATCAATTTTAACAAGCAACTATATTTTGGCATTTGTGCAAAAATAAACGCCCACGCATATTACGCCTGTCATTGTTCCATGGCTTGTTTCATTTCATCTTTTTTCCAATAATAGCTATATTTATATTGGGATTGGGATTCTTTGTGAATCTACACACGTGCAAAAATTTCTTCACAACTTTGTTCTTTCATTCAATCCACCACGCAAAAAGTTTCTGGCAAGGTAGATAAATTGTGTGCCGAATGCTGAACGAAAGTTGCAAAAAATTGATAATAACGCATCTTTTGAAATGTTTGAAATGATAAAAAAGCACCGAATCTCACACGTGTCAAGAGCTTCTTGATTCATTCATCATTTTGTTACACCTTTCTTCTTTCGTCTTCGTCATCTCTTCAAGTCAAGTATTCTTTACTGCGTTCTTTCAAGTGTTTCAAGGAAATAGGTATATATAAAGCCTGCAGCAAGCTGTCGGATGCCTTTTACTTGTCTTATTAACGACTTTCTTTTTGGATGGTAAAAAATGAAGAAGATGATGATGATAATGATGACATGTGACGTGTGTGTTTTGTGCTGATGTTGCAGCACAAACTGCCATTCACCTTCAACTATCATTCCGTTGCAGAATGCCCCGTTATTATTTTCCTGCAAAAGAAAGATTTACCTGTATAGCCATCTTTTTAAGGGAAAATATTGGGTGCTACCTTTTTTGGGGAAATGTAACAAATTCTTTTGGTTTTATTGAGCTTGCCAGGTGGTTCCTCATTTAAAGGTGTTTTATTACTGAAATGCAGAGTGTCATCAATTTCCTTTAAACTAATGAGTAACAAGGGTGTAAGGAGTAAATAACCCGTTTATCAATCACTTGGCACAATTATTCTGTCTGCAGTCTGCAGCCATAAGTTTGGTTGTGTAATCGATCTCTTTTCTGCCCAGTGGATCATATCATTAGAAACATCATCAGACTGCAGTTTTAGTTTTTAAAGCAAGCCCATCCCAAAAACAGCATCCATTTTTGGCTTAGATTCATCCAACACTGACATTATCCTTGTTTCTCTGTGGTCAATATTATGGTCGTGTTGACATAAATGACTTCCTCTGGAATGTTGTGTGTTTGTGTGCATGATCTGGATACACTGAAACATGTAGCCAAAAATATAGCAGATTTTTACAGTGATTTCCATTTTTTATTCTAAAAAGCAGTGGGACACCAAAACATGTCTTCTTCTTGGTGCACATATTTTTGTTCTGGTGCTTGTCCACAGTCCAAACATAAAAAACTGCAACAAAACAGCCATCCAATTTCATTTCTCTTTTCCCCTTGTTCCTTTACGTATATATTTTATTTAGCAAATCCCTTTTCCCCATTCCCCATATCCCCAGTGCCGTAATAAATCTCCCTTATTTCCCATCCTTATATAATCCCCGACTCTCTCTGTCTTCTTTTTCTCCCCTTTCCCCATTTTTTTTGGTCTCCCTCCTCCGCACTGGGTTCATCCCACGCACTACTGATTTTACCTGTTCAACTCACATTTAACTTTATTGGTTCCATGTCCGTTTTCATTGAGAAGCACACAGCATAATATTTGGTTTTCAGGGAAAAACAACCACATCTTCTTGGTCTCCTCACATATCCAACAAATAATGGAAAATGCAAAAGGGGAAAGAAGTGAAAGAAAAAACAAATAAAAACCAGAACAGCAACAGCAGCAATGATGATAACATGCCACTATGTTGTGTGTGTGGTTACTTTATTCATCTATTTCTCTGTGTTTTTAATGCATTTTATTCTCTATTGCACTCTCCCTCTCTCTGGTTCAAAGTGAATACATCATCGTTATATAAACAGTAGAAGAAGAGGAAAAGGTAAACAGTTTGTATTTTTTTCTCTGGTTGTTCTAAGTACCTTTATCATCATGCATTAGTATTTTGTTCACCCTGGCATGGCAAACCCAAACCAATGGTCCCACACACACAAAACCCAGAGCCAGGAAAAAAGATGAGCACAGGGAAAACACAGACGTCAAGTATGTATGTTCCAGGAAAAGAAAACATTAGAAAGCTCAGCAGGAAGCAGGAAAAATAGTATTGGTCCGGAGAAAATAGGATATGTGGCGATATGTATCTTTTTAAAACGATAGTAAAGAAGAATATATAAGGTCGTTAACGGGAAAAGGGGAAGAGAATAAAGATAATATTTAGGATTCTGTGTATAAATAGGTACTTAAGCATTGATAATGCATTTCACTTTTACATTCATTATCCTACTATTGAGCTATAAATATCACTAATGCTCAACCTGCTGCTGCTGGAGGGTTATTAGCCAGCTAGGGAGAATCCAGCCACAACACAAAGCCCACATCATACATTCCATAGCCATAATGTGTAAGGTGTGTGTTCTATTACTTTCTCTAGAGCCTTTCAAGGTGAATAGCAGCAGCCTGCCATCATGCAAGCACGCACACAACACCTTATTTTTCATTAGGCGAGGATAATTTTTTCTGAGAAAACCGACTTTCCCGAAGTGACGTTGATGAGATGATGTGCGTCGGAAGATGATTTGAATGAAAGTTTGTATAAGGTGCATATATACAGTAGTACTATGGTATAATACATTGTTGTTTCCTTCCGTATTGGCTACTAGCAAAAATGTTAATAAAAGTGAGTAAAGAGAAAGGAAAGATGATTATGATGAAAGGATAAACAAAAGGGAAGCATCTTAATTTCTCCATGGACCTGCCAAACAGGCCTATACTTACAAGTATACATAATATGATGAATGGCTACATCATGAACAATGAGGAAATGGGAGAAAGTGCAGAAACATGGCACATGGCTTGCAAAAATACGTCTTTATTATTATAAGCAAGAAAGAAGAGCTGTGCAAACGATGGCAAAGGTATTGTAAGTTATTTTATAATGACGTCTTTCATTTCTCGGCCTGCTCCTCTGTTGTTGGTTTTTACGTATAAATTATAATACGGACTGACACACAAAAAAGGTAATAAGCTAATGATGATGATGATGACGAAGACGAGGACGATCTTGCTACTCATATGCAACAAGAAAAGGGCTGTGTAATTTAAGTATTTACAGGAAAATAACAGCATCATCCTCCTTTCTCCTCTGCTTATGTAAGTAATGCTGCTGCAGTTTTGAGCTCTGTGATGAGATGAAAAACACAAAGTTTCTTTTAAGAAAGCCTATTTCTTTACACAAAGAAGCAGTTCTAGGATTACGTGTTTACACAACTTTTTTTTTTCTTCATCTTGTCCGCCAAACACACAAACGTATTCAAAGACGGTTATGTAGTAAGCTGCATGATGATGTGTATTACGTTCTCGTGTATTTATACCTACTTAATTGGCAAGTTTCCTGGAAGGAAACAAGAATGTTTGTCCATAGGGAACATCTAACAAAACACGCCGTCAAATACGGCAGCATAATAAAAACAGTTTGGTTTTTAAGGACCCACCGACTACAACCGGCTTGCATAAAAGTCTTTATTTTTTGGAATATACTTGTCTTCATTTCATATTATTGCACAGTGATGCGATGCAGAACTTGGTTTGGAGTGTAAGGTAAACTGTAAAACGGGGACTTTAATTTGGACTCTGTTTCAGCCTAAAACTGGGAAAAGCTTCTTTTATTTTAATGCCTCATTCTGGTGTTTTGAGCTTTTTTCGGGTACAATTCCAAACATGCAATGTGAGAGAGCTGCTTTTCTCTACATTATACATTTTATAGGTGGGTGGTGGAAAATGATTTCCTTTGAATTGAAACTAAGGAGAGAAAGTTTTTAGTAAAGAGGATGACGATGATCAGACCGTGAGTATATGTGTGTGGTTGCCTTTGTTCCGACTTTCTGGTAGAATGGCTACATTAAAATGATGACTCATTTATTTACCTTTACCCAAAGTAAAACTTGGCTTTTGGTTCAGTAGTCTGTAGGCAGTAGTGTAGTGATATATATTTTTTGCGTGTGGGGAGCCGTAATTGAATTAAACGACCCATTTTTCCTCCTTTGTGTCTGTTTACGTGTAAATACACGCACCTATTCATTATAAGGTAGCTTACAATGTTACGTAAGTACTAAGCATACTGAAAGAAGAGAGAGCGTTTTTGATGAAGAGATATTTCTGGATGTGAAAGTTGAAAAGGAAAGAAAAAAGTTTTGCTAGGAACTTTGACGAGAAAAAATAATATGTAAGCTAATGAGCTTGTACCTGGCACCTATTTTTAGTCTGAATGATGAAAAAAGGATGGATACTTTTATGACGAGGAGCTCGTCAAATGAAAACTTTTTAGATTCTATTATGCATGATAGTTATAAACGGAGTGGTGGAGTATTGAAAAAATGCTCACAATGGAAAAAGAGGAAGGAAGTTAAGTAGGTAAATGAGATGCGACATGAACACCGCCGCGCAACGTAGGGCTTAAAAAACATGAATTCATACAAACGACAAGTGTATGTTTGCTTTCTAAACAAAATTATTGTGCGTATTTAGCTAATTTTTCCTGACTGTTTTACTACCTCTCTGTGAATGAATGAATTTCTAAATTGATTCTAATTTCGTTTCTATTTCAGGTGTAATGACTGTGCCAACAGGGAACGCCCAGTTTTACAAGTGAAGATAATGATGACGATGAAGGAAGGACTCAATTGATTTTGTGTAGAGGTTCATTATATTATCTGTGTAGCTGGAGGACAACTAGGAGGAAGCTAGTCAATTATTGATGATAATAGCAGAAAAAAGTAATGATGATGCTCATGCCAATAATGCTATGTGGATGGTGATTGTTATTGGTTTATCGCCTGTGTAGTAAGTAGGGAAGGAATAGACTGGAATTTTTTCTGTAGTTGAGTTAGTTTTTTTTCGTACAACAAATAAAAATGGGAGGAAACTCGTTAGGCGACCTATTTATGACAAAAATGGGACTCGGCAGTTGTAATCGACGCTGGAGAAGTAGCAGCAGTTCCGTGTGGATGGTGCTTGTAATTTTAGCTGCATTCAGAATATCAGGTAACGTTTCTTGCTTTTCTTTTGAATGTTCGCTTTTCCAGGATACAGAACGGTTTTGAGGGTATTGCTATTGCTGCTGGGTGCTTGATGATTTATTGCCATCAAATTGTTTTATTTGTTAAGTATTAGAACATTTTATGATAAAGCATTTTAAAGCATACAATTACCGCTGGGCATTATATAGCCAAAATGTCGTTAAAACCCAAAGGATCAAGAAACGGGGTGTTGATTTGCATGATGAGTACTTAAGTAGTGATTGAATGCTAAGAGTGATGCATAGCTTCCTTTTTTCTTTAATTTGTTACAATTGTGTTTAAATTTACGTCATCACATAGTTGGATTCCAATTCTGAATTAACTTTATTTTAAACTACGATCTTTAAATGTGCTTGACACAATCATATCTACCTTGTGTAACAAACCCAGATATTTTCAATATCTACAAAATCGGCAAATAAACTGCTCATCTCAATCGCTTTCATGCAATATGTAATGCTAAAAAAGTAGTACTAAAGTAAATCTTATTTATTTCATTTATAAAATATATATTGGTAATAGGATTGAAAGCGAATCTAGTGTAAAAAAATACCGATATAATAAAGTATATATCCACCTTAAATCTCAGTATGTTACCAGCTATTAAGTTTCAAATGTGCTTATCGACAACAATTGAATCTACCTCCCATTTCAATAAAATACGGATATTTTCAATGTCCACAAAATCGGCAAACAAACTGCTCATCTTAATCGTTTTCATGTAATACTAAAACAGTAGTGCTAAAGGAATTCTTCTTATTCATTTTTTAAAACAATTGTAGTAGGTTTGAAGGCGAATCTAGTAACAAAAAAATTACCGACATAATAAAGTATATATCCAATATCTATAAATATTTAGATCATTTGTTAATATTTTATTTTTGTTTTTGATTCGGCTTGTGTATTATTGGCTTATAATTTTTCATGGATTATTTGACAACCTTTGTGTAAAGTGTTATGGTTAGAATATCAGACTGTATAGACTGAAACTATTTAACACTGAAATAAAAAAGCATTCTATTCTATATCCGCCTTGAAACCGAGCATGTTATTAGACTTGTCTTATCGATAAATGAATTCATTATTCATTTGACAATCAATCCCAATGACTATCTACCAGCAGCCGCTTTTATTTGCGCAGCGTAATGACAGCGTAAAGCGCAGTTAAATATTTCAATTAATTTATCAGTCTTTCAGTCTTCAAATAAGTACTCAGACAGTTAAAGTCGGCATAATTTCGAATTCCGTTAGTCTTGACTAAATCTAGAACATGCCATCCCAAGAAATCTACAAAGATAAATCATTCCGATGTTCATAATGTCCCCAATAAGGGCAACTAAACTGTTCATGTCAACATTTTGAACTCATATTAAATATTCTACATATATTCATTTCTGCATTTCATTCCAAAAAATCGACACAGAGTATAAAGTACAGGTAATATCCCCTTTAGGACCGGACATTTCAGATATGAAAACTCATTGATAAATGAATTCATTCCACATTTTATTATCAATGCCCCACCATTAGCAGCAGCAGGTATTTTGCGCATAATGACATTGAACAGCTAAATAATTTCAATTAATTTTCCAATTCAATCTTCAAGGTTAGAAATAAGCGGTTGCCCGAATATCCCAATGCATGGGTACATTTTTACAACACCTGTGTCGGTAATAATTAAGTTGATAGCCCATCATTATTGGGAAACGGCAACAAATTGAAAGGCTGATCAAAACCAATTACTGCTAAATCTCTTTTTCTCCATTTTCAATCTTTTAAACGCAAGCACTCATACATTCTGAGGCTTTTTAGGAATTTTCAAAAACAGCAAAAGACACAATAACAATACATCGACAAAGAAAAAAACATGTATTAAAAAAGATATTAAACCCAAAAAAACTTGCACCTTCAATAATAAATGATTCCATTTTTTTCTCGCTTATTCTCTCTAAGAAAGCTTTGTTTAATACCTATAATCTCACGTGTCGAAGCGGTCGTGTCTTGTTCCAGATTAGCTCTCTGAGCTCGGATCATCGCACATATTGTGTGCTTATACCTAAAGGTAAATTATATGGCTAAAACGTTGATCTTCAAACCGTCTCCTTCTATTATCATTATCGTCAATACTGATCACCATTTTCATGACGGTGGTGGTGCGGTCTTAGAAGCGATGATCATGATGAAAAATGATAATTTTCTGGACATTAGCCAAGCATATATACAAGCCATTTCCCTTTGGTATGTCGCTCACCATTCCATTTTTTATGTGCTTATAGCCAAGCCACCAAATGAGAACAGGGTATCATCAAGTACAAGACCAGTTTTTTGTGCTCAAGATTGTGCCATTTTGCATTTTAGATCAGCAGACAAAAAAATCTAATGCTGGTTCACTTTACACTATACACACCAAAGCAAAAACGCTTAAATTCCGGTCCAGTCTCCTTTATTTTGCGGGCTGTCGATGATAAAAATCGTGATGATGAGTATACAAGAGATCAAATACAAAAAAGTAGATACTTTTCTCTCTGGACCTTGAGGAAATCAATCAAAAAAACTATAGAACAAGACCAAAGAAAAAACTGGTTACTGGCTTTTCTCTCCCTGATCGTTGCACACAGCGTTTTTGCTTATCTTTCGCTAGCGATCTAGTATGTTCACCAAAAGTTCACCAAAGCGTATCTTTCACAAGCAAAAAAGAAAGATGATGATGATCCAGTTTGTTAATTCATCATCCATTTCCCCTTTTTTCTCAGATGGAATGGGAAGTTTGTATGGGAGACAGAGAGAGTGAATATGCGGTCATTATTATAGCCCGTGCTTATCTCGCACTCACTTTCTCGTCTTTGTTGAGGAGAACGTCATCCTCCTCTCAAATTATATTGCTCCGGCAGAGGCTCATTCTTCATGTTTCCCTACTTCCACCACCACTGCCTGCTGTTTTACATTATCTGCGTTTTTTCGTGCGTTTGATGGCAATTTGTGATTTATGATCTGGAACTTACTTTGCAAGGTATACATGCAGCAGATGCAGAAGAAGGTAAACCAACAGAATAAAGGATGGTTTTCACAAAAGAAACTCAGACCAGAAGAGAAAATGCACTCTTAGTCTACTGTTAGTCCGTAGTGGCTTACCTTATCATAATGTTCGTCGTCAAATGAATTTCATGGGCATAATTCTCTGGTTTTTTGAATTTGAAAAAATGAAAACAGATCAACTTACAAAAGATAATAATATGGAAAACCACTTCCAGAAAGAATGCGTATGAAATTCAATACAAGTTTGCAAGTTTTTGAAAAGAAAACTAAAAACAATGTTGCCGGTGTTTTATGCTATGTAATTGTAGCAAGGGGTAGTGGCGCAAGAGAGATTTGCCATTAGTATGGATATTTATTCCCTTTAAAAATAATAGCTTGTCCACCAAGAACTCAGAGCGTGCTGCATATTATATTGTTATTGTGTAGCCAGAGTGTATAAGTAGGCAGGTTACATGAAATTCATCGAAGCTTGAACATAACTTTTCTTTTTCAGTGAGCCCCTCTTTTCTCTTTCCGCTAAAAGATAAACTATTATTCTATCCAGCCAAGTGCAAAAGTGCATGAAACAAGAAGAGAGTGAGAGGATCTTGTAGAAGTTTTTAAAAAGCTTGCTCATGAAAGTATGTAATACGAAAACGAACTACTATACAAGACGGGCATTGGAATGAACTAGTGGCAAAAAAGACCAGCTTAGAAAATACTGGGGAATAGGTGCGGTAAATAGTAACTTGGTCTCAGGGTACTTGTTATATTGTGCAAAAGAAAAGTTGTTAAGAAGAGGAAGATGAACAGAGGAGATTGCGATGCATTAACCCTTTTTGCTTGCTTGCTGGAGTGGAATAAAGATGGAGTGAATGCAGAGAGGAAGAAGAAAAGGAGCAAGTATATTTGGTATTTTAAGTAAACGAATGGGTTTTAAAGGGACGTCGACCTGTATTACGGTTTGGTAGGAACAAGAGACACACGCAATGAGCACAGCAACTACTTACTACTAGAAAGGCGTCCGACCAACTAGAAAATGTGCATGCTATGGGCACACTTTTTTATATTCGTTTTAATTTTCAACCAACTTGACACATCCCACAAAAAGATGTACATGTGGTAGAGTATATATACCTAATTGCCACTTGTCTTCTGGAAAATCTTTTAGACACTTGGGTATTTTTAATGTGGAATGTGTAGTCTAAAAGATTTCTTGTGGATTTAGTACTTGTTGGCTTCTGAGATTTTCTGGGGAGGAGGATTATTTATTTTAAAGCAATGCCGACATACAGCAGTCTCAAAGGAATTTCACGTGTGGAAGCTTTTTTTTTATTTACGCGATTAAATGAATGGTGGTGCTGGCTGTCTAATTAACAGTGAATTTATGTGGGTGCGCCGGATGCGGTACTGGTATATATAACGCTTTTCAAGTAAAACAGCTCATTATTTGGGCTAATTCATAAAGTTCGGCGTAATCATTTCATTATCAAGATAAATAGTGGTTCCGACAAGATGCAGGTGCAGTGTAAAGCAAATAATGCATTAGATTTTGAGATAAAGAAAACCTGGACAAGGAATTTTGTTTGTATTTGTTGCGATCCCAAAGGTAAATTGGAAAATTCCTGGAAAATGTTGAAAAATAAAAACGTGCATTCTTAGTCTTGATTTAATTGTGATTTCGGTATGATTGCTCTTCCGGAGCGATGGCTAGTACATCTATGATTTTGAGAAATTGCTTTATTCACAATATCCTCAATAGCGACAATCAAACTGTTCATCTTTTATCGTTTTCATACCAAGCTAATAAAACTGTACTGCACTATCCTTTCATTCTTTTGTACAGTGCCAATTGCCAATCCAAATTTCAAAGAAACCGACAGAAAAGCATATATCCGCATTAAAAACTTCTTTTCATCATTATCATATCCAAGTCATGAGTTGATCGTGTGTGTATTTTGTCTTAAATGGCAATTGCTTGCCTTTTTGTCCTGACAAGCCAATTTCTCTCGTGTGGAATTCGGAATTACAGTGCACAAGGATATTATAGGGGATAATCGAAAAGATCATTTTTTATCATATCCGCATCCTATCCCTCTGCTGTCTCATCTCAATTCTTTTTTTCCCATTTCTCTCCTCTTCATACATTTTTCAACAAGTCAGCATCCTCAAAGGGAGATTCTTGTCGCTGATATGAAGGTCACGCACGCACGATCGCACGCAATGCGTACGTAAAATCGTAACAAGAAAAAAAGAAGAAGCGAAGAAAAAACTCACCGGTAGAATTTCAGCAGTGGCCAATCCATTTATTTTTTACGGCCAGAGCATCCATGTGACAGGTTTCGTAATAAGCGGATTCCCAAATGATCGCAGAGCCATTTGTATTGTATTTTTTTCTGATTGCAATTGCGACAGAGGTTGTGGCTGCTGCCGCCTCTGTGGGTTTTAGATAAGCTGTGGAGAAGCTGTCATTCTTGCAACCTTTCTGTTTCTTCGTCGATTGCGGATCCTTTTTTCTGTTCGCTAGAGTAGTGGTAGGGTTCACTTAACTGAGTCTGAAATTCAAAGTGACAGCTAGAAAAAGTGCTAGTTTTTCGGATGCGCTAGTATAACATCTCTGGGGTAAGAGAATTAGAGAACATTTTGGTAAATAAGCGATATAAATATAAGATGGAAAGAGAAAGTGAGAGATGCGAGAACAAAAAATGCATTTTTTCTGGATCTTTTTGTGGCTCTCTGGATTTGATGTTGAGTCCCATTAGATTGAGAAATCAGTTGACCAGCAAAACGATGACCATTACCAACCAACACAAACCATAAAGCTTTTATAAGAAATATGGATAGGAATTTTTACCCTTTGATCTTATATTTTTTGCATTGGTATTGGTGAATGTCTTCAGTAGGGAATTCCCTTGCTGTTGGTGAAGAGAGAAAGACAAATACTTTCTCTTGCTTCATCCATCTTGACCGTTGGTGTCCTAATGACCACACATGAACTTAAAGGGAAAGCATCTATACAGAAGAAGCAAACGAAGTGTGTAACACACTGGGAGGAAGGGTCAGTTTATTCCTGTATCCTTTTTAAAACGAAGAATAAGTGGAATAATAGGTAGAGTAAGATATACTGTTTTTGTCTGCGGAAAGACAAGTCAAGGTTTTTTTACTCCTTTTTCCTTTTCTCCAAAAGACAAGCCAAGGAAAAAGTCAAGTCAAAGGGGAAAGGAAAGTAGTTAAGAGACAGGAGGAAAGGATGAGAGGGGCGAGTTGTAAAAAAAGACATCAAGCTCATAAATCTCTGTCGACTATGTGAATCGGATGAATCCTGCCGAGGTTTTCCCGTTGTTCGGTTTTTTGAGATTTTGTATTGGTCATGGATGTGTTGGGAAATAGAAAAATCTGAAAAGTTGATGGCGAAATGTTGAATGTGGACTAGCTTTCTGAATAATGTTTTATCAATATGCACAATTTTTTGAATGCCATTGAATAAAGTAGATTTTACTTTGCTAACCGTTAACTGTGTAAAATTTAATGGGCACGCGATATGTATATCTATCATGAAGATTAAACTACCTTTCCACCGTAGAATCTAAATTCTGTTAAATAAATACAACATAAAAGAGTGATGGAATTCGGTAGATGTAACGCAACAAGCATGAAAAGTGTAGAATATATTAATGCCAAGTAGTTTCAATTTATGCCATTGTTCTATGTATGATTTTGGATTTGGAGATGCGAGTGAACATCAATTTGCAAAATAGAAGTTGATTGTTGAATTGAATGCGTTGATGATGATGATGGTGGTGGAGTGGTGAGCTAGCGAATGCAAGTAAAATATTATTTTGCCAAGCGGATAGTAAAGGATTATAAAATATTTCAGAGGTTTAGCATATTTCATGATTCATGGAGACGTGTGCCTTCAAGTGAAAGCAAGCAATTTATCCTTGCCATCAACAGCACCGTATTCTATAAGCAGCAGTAGCAAGAATCATTAAAGTACTTTTTTTTAGCATGCATGCCATCATGATGACAAAATTGAATCCGTATAAAATTCCCGTATAATAATTTTCGGGTTTTTTTTCTTCGTCTCTGCAGACACATTAGGCAAAGTGCACATTAAGGAGCTTCAGGTACCTCAAAGTGTTCAAAATGGAACGACAGAGCCGATAATTCTGGATTGCGACTATACGTACGATGACGAAGACAAGAATGGGTTGGTGGTGAAATGGTTTTTTAACAAGGGCCAATCCCCAGTGTACCAGTGGATCAAGGACCATCAACCCACTGCGTTGGGTGTACTTCGTGACAGGTTGGACCTGAAGTACAAGTCTTCAGATGACAAGTGGGAGAAGTACAGGGGGATCAGAATTTTGCAG
The DNA here is from genome assembly GCA_029691765.1 of Entomobrya proxima. NCBI lineage: Eukaryota > Metazoa > Arthropoda > Collembola > Entomobryomorpha > Entomobryidae > Entomobrya > Entomobrya proxima. The sequence continues at coordinate 36,283,054 of CM056171.1, read as the reverse complement.
CCAACGACGGACCTTACAGGGGAATGGTATACAAAAAGCATACTAATGCTAATTTTTTTCGGTTACTTAACGGTTATGCTTGCATAAAAATACTTATGTAATTTATGTTATAGGGCTTGTCGTGTGTCAAGCTTTATGTCAGAGGCTACTGCAGCATCAAGAATGGTCGTTTACGGTAAATTGTGTTTTATTTACTAAACAATTTCAATATAGAACGTTTTTAATGGGGAATAATTTTTGGTCGCAAATAGCTTCTCAGAAGGAGATGGGAATTCATCAAGTTTCTAGACCCACAGTAGATTCAATCAACATATCATGCTGGGGTATGCGTATTTAGAACATTTTCCTCCCTCTGTTTGATATCTGATCTTATAATAAATGCACTCTTTGGAAAATTTTGTAGCAAATGGTGTATATCCTGAGCCAAAATTAACGCTAACCTACAATCAAAAGAAGTAAGACGCATAATATTGTTTTACATTATTAAACAAAATTCATTTGCAATCTAAGCAAAGTACTTAAAAACCGAATTTAAAATATTCAAAAGGTTGGAGGATGTGATGCATGAATCCAGTTGGAATGATGGTGCCTATGACGTTCGCGTCTCTGCTATTGTTCAAGACGAGGATCTTGAGCTACCTGCTCTTTTTGACTGTGAACTTAAGGTAAATGTTAAGAAGGATTATAAAACTTTTAATACTTTATTTTCCCGAAGCGAAATATATATCGATTCATACATTTTAAAAAATCATTCACATTTTTTCAGATACCAGATACAAGTTACATCCATCACGAAAAGTTGCTCTATGGTGGTAAGTAAAAATGCTTGTAATTTTGTCAATTCTTTCTTGTACTTATTTTTTGGGAGTTGATAAAAAATCACATTATATTTTTCAAGCACAGTTTTTGTATTTATTTTACACAATAGTAACTTTGCACGATTTATTTTAGTCAATCACAACTATTCACTTTACATGTGTGTAAAACGCATGCAAGTAAAAATTGTTCTATGCAAAAATGTAATTAATTCATAATTAGAATCTTGCCAATGCACAGCCCTTGTGCTTTTATATTATTCACATGTACTTACCTTTATGCACATTATGACAATTAATCGCGCAAGTGTTTATTTGTAAAAATCAACTAAATGAATTGCAATGTGGGATTTTTCTGTACTTTTCACACTTTTGCCGGGCTGCTTTGTATAAAACAGGACCTCCCCAAATGATTCAACAGGAAGAACTAGGTGAGATAATTATAATGGATTTCCCAGAGGTGTAAATATTGTTAAATATCTTAATATTTAACATAAATATTATTTTAGAGCATGCACTACCTGCCAATTTCTGTATTTTTGTAAATTCTGTTTTATTGAATTATTGAATAATACCTTTAGTTATGTATAGTTTTTATCGGTGGTGGAATTTCGGTTTAAGTAAAAAATTAAAGTTGTGTATTAATTGGTTTTAATGATAACTTGTTCCCGTGAAATGTTACAGCTAATGAAACGTCAACCGCTTCCGGTCCACTATTGTCAAACGTGTCAAGGACCAGCTTAATCGCGTGGTTCAACATTATTCTCCTGATTGCAGTGAACATGAAAGTTTTTGGCCTGTCGTAGCGGCAATGCGGATGGAAAACTCAAAATCTACGTTTATTATGAAATTATATAAAAAAAATCAGAAACAACTTATATATTTATTAATCAATTATAATTTACTATAGACATCTATATAACTACGTATTGCAAAGAATCAAAAGAGTTATTATATAAAATGCATGCAAATAAATTTATAGAATATACCACAGACTAGACTTTATTATGTTAAGCTAAATGTAAATATAGTAAAAAATGTATTATATAATTGTTTAAAGTGCACATACCTCAAATATAATAATAAAAAGTTAGCCATTTACTTTTAAATTATATCTTTAAAATAACCTAACGAACTGTTTGCACAAACCTGTAAATTGTAAGTTAAGTATAGACCTAATCAACAACTCTTCAACAAAATCTATGTCTTCAATCAGTAAATTATCCTTATAAATTCCTTGAACTGCACAAAATAATATGAGATCTTTGTCAATTTTTGTAATGCACCAAATGTTCTTACATCAAACTGTTCAAATTTTGAAAAAATAATCAGGAAAAAATCTTTTGTAAAAGAATTTCATTCATAGAAAATATCAGCTACAGACCAAAAATATGTACATAGTATATTACTACATGTATGAAATAATTTATAATTTTACATAAACTATTTGTCTAAAAGAATGTATGAAAAGTTTTGAAAGAAATTTACTGTTGTAGTCGCGTTCGTTAAATTCGAAAAATCGCAAGTTAGTTATTTAGTCTTGTCGGTACTATATAGACCGAATGTTTTACTGTCGATAAGCTTTCTTGAGAGGGGTAGTATGCTAGACCTAGTTAGGTAAGTTAGTATTATGATTGAAAGTCGATAAACTATTAGGTTAAATGAATTGTAATTATATCCGTCAGATTAATGTCTCCAAAACGAAAATTGGAAGGAGAAAAGTGAGCTTACTATTATTAGACTCTGTACTCATGTAAGTGTGCAGATGCAGAATATAATATTATGGTAATCATTCAACTTATTAGTAGAAGTATTTTAAATAACGAGAAAAAATGATGCGGATGTGAGAAATTATCACGTATGATGAACCATAAAAATCACGAATAAATCACAGACAGATTATAAGTAAAATGCATTTGCTCGATGTTCATGCTTCGTTTTTATTATTAAACTTAATATTTGACAAAAATATGCGTTAAAATTATTATTCATCAACCAAATGAGTTCCCACAAAAACGCCAGTCAATAAAGTAAAAATTCTTTTAAGCGAAAACGGACCACGGCTTGAATGTACCAGGTTGAGGAGGTGGGAACTGAAAATTAGAACAAACCAAATTAATAAATTTCTTGAAAATGCGTTTTTGATTTTTAAGAATCAAATTTACATTATCTGTAATTGCATCTGCGCTTGTCAACCGAATCCTTTCTGCCGTAGCCGGTGCGTCAAGTCTAAAGTCTCCCGTTTTCCCATTTTCCAACCTAGCTTCTTTTATGGCACATCTCAAAGCGTAAAATACGGAAGCTGCAAGGAACAACGGTGGCTCTCCTACTGCCTTGGAGGAAAATACAGCTTTTGGGTTTGGTGCGCCACGCAAAATGGCAACGTTAAACTTTTGGGGAATATCTGCAAAGCCAGGAAGTTTGTACATGCCCGGTCCTTTGGTCAACAGAAAACCTTGTGGGGAAAAGCGGAGTTCCTCCAAAGTATATAGTCCATAACCCTGCATATATGCTCCTTCAACTTGACCAATGTCAATGGCCGGGTTTAAGCTTTCGCCTACGTCCATTACAATGTCCACTCTTCGTACCTGGAGTTTCGAACAAAATGTTTAAGTAAAATGCAAAAAAAGCATACACTGCATTCGAGAATCGCGATTTTGCTACATACCTCATGGTCACCAGTCAAACAATCAATTTCAACCTCTGCACAAGCTGCCCCATAACAAAAGTAATTAAAGGGGATTCCCGTTTTAGTTTGAAAATTAAATCCGATTCCAGGCGTTCTGTATGATTTTAAAGTACATAAAATGCATATCAAATGAGGAAGCATTACTTCAGCTATATAGATTCCATTACATTCCTGAAATAAGTAATATTCGTACTTGTAAAATCCAGTTGCAGATAAGCTGCAGCGGTCGAAATAAGCAGCGTTCACCCAATCCTCCCATTTGCCCTTAGGATTTGCGTCAATGTATGGCTGCAGTCTTTCCCTTATCGTTTTACAGGCATTCTGTAATCGAAATACTCATATCATTCTAATTTTCATGTCTGTGAGATTATCAGATCACGTTTTATGTAACTCACCAGTACTGCCATTCCATTCAGATCACTTCCGGCACTAGCCGCAGTGGGACTTGTATTTGGCACTTTATCCGTACTCGTCTCCATAATGTGAATCTTTTCAATCCCTATCTGCAGCGCACGACTGGCCACCTGAATCATTTTCGTGTTCAATCCTTGTCCCATTTCCGTACCCCCATGGGACATTAGTACGCTTCCATCTCTATAGACCAACACCAATGCTCCTGCTTGGTTGAGAAAGAGTGCTGTAAATGCAATGCCAAACTTTGTTGGGATCACCGCAATGCCCCGCTTTCTCCACCGGTTCTCTTTGTTAAACTGCTTCACTTCCGCCAGCCTCTCTTGATATTTGGCGTTATCCATGCATTCGTTCCAACACCGGGAAAGTGTACAATAGGTCAACGGTTGACCATAATGAGTGACATCCCCTTCTTTGTACATATTCTTAGTTCTTAGCTCCACTCCATCCATTCCCAGCTTTTCAGCAACGTGCGCCATAACATTTTCGCAAAACATCATTCCTTGCGGTCCTCCAAATCCACGGAAGGCTGTATTTGAAGGTATATTCGTTTTGCACAGGATTCCCGTGAAATCCACGTTGGGAATGTTGTAAGCGTTATCCGCACTAAACATGGCACGCTCCATAACGCTGCAGGACAAATCCACGCTGTTACCCGCATTGTTGTACATGTTTAGCTTGAGTGCGGTTAAAGTTCCGTCCTTTTTAAAACCCACTTTGTATTTGCAAAAGAAGGGATGTCTGGTTCCGGAACAGGCCATGTCTTCATCTCGGTCCAGCATGCAACGTATAGGACGCTTCAGCTTTTGAGCAGCCACTGCCACCGGCAAAGCGACCAACATTCCTCGAGTTTCCTTTCCACCAAAGCCACCTCCCATTCTCTTGGTTCGAACCACAACCCTGTTTTCTGGTATTCCTAAAACCTCTGCGGCTAACAGTTGAATTTCACTGGGATTTTGAGTAGAGCAAAATAATTCAATTTCCCCATCCTCCAGTTTTGGAAGACCAATTGCAGCCTGCGTTTCCAGATAAAAGTGCTCTTGTCCACCTAAATGCATTTCTCCCTCAAGAATTTCATCCGCCTCAGCAAATCCCTTTTCCACATCCCCGTTCTTTAAATTCCTTGTAAAGTCGTGGTAAAATGAGTTGTGCTTGATTGCATCTTGAATGGTTATAATGGCAGGATGGATATCTTCATATTGAACTTTCACCGCTTTGGCTCCTCGTTGTGCAGTGTCTTGGTCATGAGCAATTACCGCTCCTATAACGTGACCCACGCAGGTAACCTCATCAATGGCAAACACAGTTTCGTCATGCACCACACACCCAACCTTGTTCCGTTCCCGGGGAATATCCTTGGCACAAATGAAGTCCACCACACCCTCCATTTCCAACGCTGCGGAAGCGTCAATTCCCAAAATCTTTGCGTGCGCTTTACTGCTCATCACAAGCGCCAAATACAGCTCGTTTTCGAAACGAGGCATGTCATCAATATAAACGGCTTCACCGGTTGCTTGCTTTTGTGCACTGACATGGGGAATCGGACGACCCACCAAGTCATAGTCTGGTTGATCCTTGGGAACAATCTGGGATAGCTGCAAGCTTTCTGGGGGATCCCGATGAAACAGCTTAATGGCACTTTTGTCTCTTGGAGAAAGGGGTTTAATAAATGGCAGCTGCTGACTAAGCTCATCCTGCACAGCCATGTAAAACTTAAAGAAGAAACTGAGTGTCAGCGACCTTCGAAACTCAATCATTCCACCAGGTGCGCTGGCTGCCAGTGGCAAATCTTCAATCAAGGTTTTAAAAGTTTTATCAATCATTCCCTCATTCCACTGTTGGCCTATTAGAGCCTGTGCGGTAGTTCTAGCCATACAGGTGGTTGGAGCCATGCCTCCAAATGCCAGGTTAAGGTTTTTGATCACATTGGTACCCACAGAGAATTGAACGTACATGCCCGCATTTACAATTGCAATATCATCGTCTCGTCGTTTGGCTTGCTTAAAAGCGAAAAAGTGCTCGTTCTCTTTGGTGTATGGAATCACAATGGATTTGAGGATTTCCTCAGATTTCAAAATATTCTTGCGATAGCCCGTAAAAAATGTGTCATCCATTTTTACCACACGTTGCTCATCCTTACTTTGTAACACGAGCTCAACTCCAGCCGCCATTAAACAGGGATTTAGATCTGAGATGGGACTTCCGGTGCAAATGTTTCCTCCCACGGCTGCGGCATTACGAATTTGCCTTCCTGCAAACCACCGCAACATCTCTACAATGGCTCGAAATATCCTGGTTTTGTGCTTTGGTTTACTGGCAATTTGTTCCCGAAGAGTTTCCTCAATTTGGGAGAGTGTCACCGCTGCGCCAAAACGTACTCCTTTTGGCTCCACGCGAATTTCAACCATCTCAGGCACCCGATTTGGTTGAATGATAACAGGATAAAGACAATTTTTGAATTTGACCTCTACTCCGATCTCCGTGTTGCCAACAACCAGCTTGGCATATGGGTAGGTAGCCTTGAGTTCCAAAAGTTGAGCCAGCTTTGTGGGACGGTACCATGTTACCCGCTTGCCAGTAAAAACCAGAAATTGTGTGTCCAACTCATCATTAAGCTGCAAGTCTGGAGGAAATATAAGCTCCGATTCGGGATCGTATGGTTTGAAAGTGGAAGGATCAAAAAGTTGAGTATCTACAGGTTTCAGGAGACCCGACTCGGTTTCCACTCCATTTCCATTTGCTAAACCATTGGAATAGCCATTCGCATTCGCATAACCATTTTGCATGCAGCAGCCTCCGTTCATCTTTGCGCCACCACAGCATCCTCCACCACCTAACGTGGCACCTCCCTCTACGGTTAACGTTTTAAAGCCTTCAATAATTGGACGATAGCCCGTGCAACGACATAAATTCCCTTGGAAGGCTATTTCCATTTCGTCCATGGTGGGAACAGGGTTGTTGCGAATTAGTGCGTACATTGACATGACTATGCCGGGTGTGCAGAAACCGCATTGTGAGCCGTGGCTTTTGGCTATTCTCTCTTGAACGGGGTGAAGGCCATCAGCAACGTTACCAAGTCCCTCCACAGTTATTATGGCAAGGCCGTGCATGGCGCAGACGGGAGTGAGACAAGCGTTCACAGCATAATTTCTTAGAGCATAAAATTTAGCATTTTTTGAATTTGTTTGAAAGTCATTTCATTTCTTACTTAGTGTCAAATGTGCTTACAAAATTTTCTTCTTGTCTCTATCAAATCTCTGTACCAGCACAGTACATGCACCGCAACCTCCTTCGGCGCATCCTAGCTTTGTTCCCGTCAATCGAACTAATGCCAAAACGCAAGAATATTTTGAAAAAAAATGTAGAAACCACAAAAACGATGAGCGAATTAATTTGTTCTTGTGTATTTCTATCTTACGTTTGTTTCGAAGATATGTTAATAAAGTCCATTCTGGGTTTATATGTTCGTCTATGACCTGTAATAAAAATGGCATTTAAAATTTTCTTTTACCTATATACAAAGTTGGTATTCCAACTACCAATTTGGAATTTCCAAATATCATTTTTTAGCTTCATATTTCACATAAAATAGAATATATTTTGGCATGGTGGATCGGGTAGGTGCTAGTTGGTTATCATTCAACTACCATCTACCCGACCCTCCTGTTAAGCTCAAATATCACCAATATACACGAAACATTTTTATGTTCGATTAAATCAAACAACTCAATCCTTTATAAACTTTCTGTAAGCTAAAATTACTTCTAGATTCTAGAAATAAGAATACATAAATCGGGATATTATGCCAAATGGCAAATTTAAGAAAAAACTACCTTGTTCCCGTTTACATAAAACACAAGCGGTGATGTTTTCATGTTGAAAGGCATGTTGAAAGCGTGTTCTTTATAAACTTATGCGTTTTTATATATTGGCACAATCAAACTCTAAAAATCAGTCGTCAGAAAATGAACACTATGATGCAATCTTATTCTTAAAAGAGAAAGGGTTGTAAAATCTGTATGATTGATATGTATATTTAATTGTTGCACTGTTATTGCATTTTAACAAGGCAAATAAAAAATTATCTATTGTGTGTACAATCTCCAACTACATTTCTACTCTACACAAACAAGAGAGACACAAATATTCACTGTGATTTCCTGACCAGCCAAAGTAAGACTGAACATACTAGATTCTGACCCATGAAAAAAATCCAGTAACTGACTGGCTAAAGCAAAGAAGATTAACTTTTATGTCATTCCTCTGCTCTCTCTGTTACTACTGCGTACATGTATTTTGTATTTAAAAGGCATAAGATCAATTAGGTGTGGATTCTACAACTTACAAAAGCTCAGACGTGCGTACATGCTACCAGACACCATTGTACCATGTGCATATTATTGGTTTTTTAGTAGTGCTTCAATGGCTTCATCTTGACAAGAAGATTTTTAAAATGGGCATATTATATAACGGAACGGGATCGAGCACATAATATAAGCTTGGTGGTACGACGACAAAGATACCTGCGTGATTTGTTATAAAAAATCATTCGTGTTTTTACAATAGGAACTTGTTTCTTCCTAAACGCGTTTACCAAGTACAGAAACGTGCTTGTGACTAAATAGCCTTGTGGTTCGATCTATTATGTTATGTTATGCAAGACTAGATTGACAGCTTTTTGGACAGAGCCGGAGCCAAAGAGTTAACTAGCAAAAGATTTATATTATTCACAGAGAAGACATGTAACGAAACAAGCGGATTATAAACGACTTAACAACCTCTGGCTTCTAATTGAAATTGGATCTTATTTTACATTTGTATGGGCTTTTCTTAATATTTCCGTGCTTGTCTATCTGCTTGACTGGTATGGTGTGTTTGGATGAGTGGACGAAACATGCAAAAATCATCATCACTATAACTTGGAAATATACAACTGGTCCTGGTACAGGGTTGATGGGTTAATACATAAAACTCCAAGCTGTATTGTCCGCATCCAATTATTAAAAGTTGATAACATGATCGGAAACCGCATTTTTAAAGCATAATGTTTCATAATGCTCCATTGTTCTAGACTAAAGCTAAAGCTAAAATAAAACCAACAAAATGCATTATGCAATCATTTTCCATTAGTTGTTTTTATATACGCATACTTTCTGAAAGATTTATCTTCTTATTTTTGATACAAGACTGTGTCAGTGGTCAAGATGAAAAGTCAGAGATAAGAAATGGTACGTAACAGCTTTCAACGCAAATCAAAATGTAGAAACATACAATATTATAAAGTAAATAATATATGTACCTTATTTAATTTTTGTGAATAAAAATATAAGTTTCAGTTTTTAGATGATGGTTATCCGTCAATCTGATACATTGACGCAACTATTAAGTCATATAAAGAAAACATCATCGTATTTCAATATGTCCGCACCTCAACACTTAACACATCATCGTTTAGGTTTATACCAGGTCAGCAGGTGCGTTTGCAAATTCCAAAGAATTTGGTTAATATGTTGTAATGTTCTTGCTTTCTTCTGGAAAATGCTACTAATTACTACTACGATATGATAAATATGCAGTATACAATTTTTCAAAATCCAGTAAGTCAAGGTAGCATTTCTTCGTATGTAAAAAGTGCATTTATCGACAGGCACTGTAAAATGGCTTTATATGATAAGCAGTATCATGTTTCATTTATGTTTGAATTACGATAACCCAGATTTAAATCGGGCTTTTAGGTCATCATGGATCTCGCAAAGGCCTTATGCCTAAAGTTTATTGAAGTTAAAGGTGAGTTGACACCAGTTTTGAAAACATCCGTGACAGTGACAAATTCTCTAAAAACATAGTAATTGGCCCGACTAGGCTTCTAATAACAAAAATGTCAAACTACAAAAATAGTTTACTATTTATGTGGGCTTTTATAGTCTGCATGATATTAAGTGTTCATGCAGAACCACTGGGTCGGTTTTTACCAGCAGCAGGTCAGGGTCATAGTTCCCTTTTTAACAATGACTGTCGGAATATTGTGGACGGTGCAGGATACTCCTTGCACAACCCGGCCTTCTCTTTAGACCTGGTTTGTTATTAGCACTCATTAAATACTACCAAAATTACTCCTCCAATTTCTGAACTTTTTCGTTATTACAATATGCAACGCTAACGCACCAAAATTTTATTTAATCTATTTTGGGGGTTATCTTGTACGATAGATTATATTCTAACCACTCAACTAATTTAGCTACGTATTTTGTATTTAAGTTCATTAGGATTTCGAGTTTTCCATATATATTTTTAGATAGAGAACCTATAAATGTTCCATCATTAATCATTTTCGTTCTTCTTCTTAACCTAATTCCCATGAAATAACTCCCATGGCCATCTTCTTCTTAGCATTATCTCCAAACAAATAAATTGATTTTTCGATGAAAACCATCTATATATATACTTTTTTATGATAATCCAGGCCACGCAAGCCAATCCACCTGTTGATGGACAACGCTTGGGAACCGTCACACTGGAACCATATACTAACGGCAGGGATCAAAAGTGGGGCACCTCATTTTATGGTATGTGTATGGAACACGAATGCCATTCATTTTAACAGTTGTGCATCCTTCACTGTTTTTGTCCATCATGTAAAAAGGCGTCCTATATTTCTCTCCTGACTGAAAAGTCCATAATAATTCAATTTCCTACTTTTTGGAAAAACCACACCTGTCATTCAATTGTGCATTCCTAAATTTTCCCCCCGAATATTGACAGTTTTCCTTTGTCATTTTAGGCACAAATGAGGTAGCCTTGTCAAATGGTCTTGTGTACAACAATCCGGTAAGTATCTATTATCCGGAAGGCTCTTCCAGAGATAGAGCAAGGCTGTACAAAGTGGAAAGCTTGTGTGAGCCCAACTTGTACAAAATTATAAATTTGGAAACTCGCTTGTGTCTTGTTGCCAACCAAAGGTTTGTCCATTATCTGCAGTTATACAATTTTTACACATGCTTTTCGTTCAAACCGTTTTCATAATAGGCAGAGATAGTGCCACATGTGCTGCTGCTGAGTGGATCTGTTTATTGTCCAAGTTTTAATCGTGAAAAACAGATTAAAGTAATTACTCATCCTTGCCACATGTCATAAATATGGTAATAAGCTAGAGAAAAATATATAATGAGCTGTTTTTTATGTAGACGAATGCAACTTTGTTGAAGATGGCACTAAGTCACATCTTCTGCTGCTGTGACAAATAATATATGCAGTTTCATTTAATTAGTTTGCAAATTTTTACGATATGCCATGAAGCGCAGTACAGATATTTAGTATAGGTGGCAGTGGCTGATAGCTTCAATCTAAAAATTGGCAGCATGCAGTTTATTGATCCAAATAACACTTAAGCTGTTGTTTACTTTAAGTTTGATGGTTTGAGTGAGTGATTATAAGCTGCTTGTGATTAATGCAAACAACCGCCCTCTCATTCGAACTGCTGGCGACACCAAAAAAACCTCTCGTAAAATTATTCCATCCTACTTTCCATGCTGTCATATTGCACGCGATGTCATGTGACATATATAACAAATATTCCTCGATTGTTGGGGTACATCATGTTTATTATAGAACATGGGTAAAGGAATGGAACGAGTGAAATAATAAGTAAATAGTAGGAAATGTAAAGTGGATAATGTTGATTTGAGGGCTTGTCCAGAAAAAAAACTGTTTCGTTTTCAACCGAATTCAAATACAAGCGTTTATAGAGGGGGAACATGAGAGGAGATCGATAATTCGTGGATTTTGAAGGCGGAGTAGGTAGTTCAATAGTATGGGCTTGATACACCATAAAAAACTACTTATTTATGCACGTACAATTATTAATGCTGATTGAAAGTACTTTGGTAATTTTGATAATGGCTTATCATTTTGTCTGGGGCTTCAAGTTGGAAAACAACAAGCTGAGAGGTGATGTGATGATGATGCGACATGAAACAAGAAATTTATGTATTGTAGGAATAGTATGATGGAAGATAGTAGTTGACTGCTCCTAGAAATGGAAAAGAAAGTGTTAAGTACCATAATTTTATCATGATTTTATCATGACGACTTGAGTGGAAATGCATCGGCAAAAAATTTGCATAGGGATCACTTGAACTATTCCAAGAATTGTTTCAGTATGCCCATGCTCCCACCCTACGTTCTACTTTTAGACATTCCAATAGACTAGAACATTTTGAGTTAGGTACCTTACGTAAAGAACTGTTCATGCAATCAAAGTTAGAAATAAAATATTGAATACGCCAAATTGTTTCACTTTTGACTTTAGATAGGTCAAAATGTTATTCCAGCCAGCATTTTAGTCTCCTTTTGTCTTCGTCACCCATCTTCTTTGATATTGATTGTATTGATGTTTGACATTTTGGATTTATTTTTACTTTCTGTTTTCTTTTCATTTCTGAAAAGTTCTGCTGAGGAGCCCATCCTAGTCGAATTTGGAAGTTGCACTGAGGGTAACTCAACCTGGGTATTACGAAGAACGGGATAGACCATAAGGGGATATCAGACAATGTTCGTTAGTTCAAGGACAACCGTATGCGCCAAATAAACTTATTTGGAGCTATCCAAAACACAAATTAAAACTTTTGCTATTTTTAATTCTTTTTTAGAATGTAGCTAACTACTAGTTTGCTTTAATCAAATTAAAATATTGTTTACCTTTGCATTCAAACTTGAATAAATAGCAAATTATGGTTTAAGAAACAAGTTGAGTATATGTTACAATGTGTAATTCATTTCTCGCTTGTAAACAAGGCCGTAGAATGACGTTTTTAGTTTACCTTTGCATAAGAATACACTGCATTCTAAAGAACTTCCTATTTTGCAAATATGGCTTTTTATGCCTAAATTTCTTCGGACACCGCACGTGTAATTGCGGATATTTATTATCACAAGATACATCTGCCTCATTCAATGCAAAAGAGGTAAACAAAACAATAAGAATACCTAAAAAGCCCAGAATCGATATTCAATATTTGCCAAAGGCCAATATTAATTGACTCATGAATCATGAACCTGACCTGAAACGACTGCAATATGAATGTGTGTTATTAATACAACACGACGAGCTACAAAAACTGATAAATAATCAATCTATAAACTTTATTCCCCGAAAAAACGGGGAAAAATTCTGGAAATGTCCCATGCCCTTGTGCTTTGCCCAATAGCACAGAAAAACACCACCAAAAGTCAGAAACAGGTAAAAAATTGTCCCGTTCTGGCTTTCTCCATTTCTAGGAATACACATCTACGTGGCTTGTGACTTCATCGATATTGTTTAATGCATAAAAGCTTCACTTCTAACTTCTATCCTATCAAAATATCCATCTATTATTAACATTACCCAACTTTGTTTTTGACATTGACCGTATAATGCCTTCCTACAGCTACCAGGGATTTTAGTACGAATAAAATTCCTCCACACGCGTGGCTATAATACAATGCTACGGAAAATTGTCATAAATTGTCCAATTTTGATAGTACCAACTATTGTATGTGCATACTAGCTGAAACTGGACACTGGCTAAAGCTATAAAATATCCAGTGCCCGTGAAATCCATACTACACTAATGGGCTTAAACCCACCTTGGTAATTTAACCTGTCTGCATGTTCCTAGCAGGAGAAAGAAAAGAAAACGCTTATATTTTATCCAGAGAGAGGTAAGTTGCGTGAGCATATTGTTCAGCACTAGCACATCCTTTTCCTTCCTTTGCCACTGGTCAATTAGCAATGAAGCATCGCTTTGGAAAAGCAACGTTTTTTCCGTGTGGAGTAGTCAAGCGTTCCTCCAGTTCAGAATACAGGTAGAATGTTGGTTTTGCATGCAGTGGTAGCAACTATCTGTTTGCTGTACGCTTTTCTTATAATGCCCAGAAAAAATTGAGCTGCAAGGTCTTTTTTTATTCCACTTCTGTTCTACATTCAAGGAATAATCGGTCGCTTTACTGGCTTTCTTCTGTTTATATTCATGGGCTTTCATTTTATAACGGTATAGCACCCAATTTTTTGTCTGTTCTTTTTTTTGCATGAAAGCCACCAACAGTTTGGATTCCGCTTTTGAACGGTGAAGTACTAGTAAAAGGGTGCTCCGCAGTGCGTTACTCTCCCTACTGTCATGTCATAAATGAGTTATTGCCCAGTTTTTTATATGGAGGTTAAGTGTCTACTGCAGTGTCCATTAGCATGCCTGCCAACAACAATTTCAACAGTCAGCTTCCCCGGAGCTCATCCTCCATTTCCGTGAATGAGTCCCCTATTGATGAAATCAACTACGATTCGGATATCAGTGAAGACGACCATGCAATTGCAGAGGGAGGAGATGACGACGAGTACGATGACGATGACGAGGACGGGGATGCTGAGGATGAAGAGGAAGAACCGGACGAAGGTTTTGCTGTGGAAGTGAACACACTAACTGGAAACACGTTTAATATAATGATTCATCCTTCGGATACTGTGGAAGTGCTAAAAACACGGATAGCCTTTCAAGAGGGTATTTCCCCAGCGGATCAAAATCTACTTTTGGATACGGCCACTGGTTGCAGTAATAACGCCACGGTTCAAGAGCTGAACATTGATCGCAACTCAAAGTTGACTTTGGTGACTAATGTGGCTAGTGGAGTGCCTTATAAAACCAGCACAACAACACTACCTGATACATTCAATAGCGATTTTATGGGTTGTGGAGGTGGGGTAGCAGGAGATAATAATCTTTTAAACGGTTCGTCCTCATCATCATCGTTTAAGTTTGCCCCAACAATTAAGCGAAATTACAACAGCAATAATAGTAGCAGTAGTGGGAATGGTAATAGTAACAATCAACAGAAGAACTCGTCCTCCTCCTCCTCATCTTCACTGCGGCTCCCTAAAATACTCACGACAAACAATACAACCACCTATCTGGATAAAAACAGTAACATAATTAATGGGCATGGTGGTGGTGGCGGCGGTGCCACGTACAGAAATGGCTTTATGGAGGAAGCTCATCACCAGCAACGGCCACCCAGACTGGACGAACGGGAATGGATGAAAAGTTTATTCAATAAGGTTGTGCACCAGAATGAGGAAGAGGATGAAGAAACTGCTGCAGAACGAAATGAGGAGGAAGAGGATGACGATGATGATGATTATGAGAGTCCAGGGAAAGTAGTAATTGATATAGATTCAACAACTGGTATCCGCAGCACGACTACTACAACTACAACTACCATCCTACCTCCACGCGTGTCCACAAGGTATATTGGAACAAAGAAAGCTCCTGAAGAGGATGGAAGCATATTGGTGGTTCAGGGAGATGATGGAGTCATTTTGATAATTCAAAAGAACACGGGTCAACTGTTGGAAGAGTCCTTTGGAGATACTAACAATAATCGTAAAAATGCTGGAGGGCATCCTCAATTTGGGGGAATAAGTAATGCGGATGGAAGGAAGGGTAGATTGGGAGGAAAATATAATATGACAAATGGGAACAGTACTACAGAACAAAGTGTACTAAGGAGTGAGCTTATGAGTGGGAATAGTTATCGGAGAAATAGATATCAGCAGCAGGATGCTAAATTGGTACATGATAAAATTAAGGAGAATGCTGTGACGTTGGAGAAAATGAGACAGGTGAGGGGCATGATGGCACAGGCACAAAATAAAAGGGAAAGAAGTAGGGGTATTGGGGATGAGAATAGGGAAAATGGTTTCGGGGTAAGAAATGACAGGGGTTTGGTAAAAACTTTGGAATTTCCTAAGATTTCGAATAGTAAACCGTTGGGAGTGAAAAATGGGGGTGCTGTGGGGTATAAAAGTAGTGGAGCGGGTATGGCGTTAGGTGCTACAAGACGAAGTGCTGTGGGCATAAGAGGCAGGTCGATAAATTCGAGTAAAATGTCGTTAAATAGACTAATTGCGGAAATATATTTGCAAACGAAAAGAAAGGATAAGCACGCATTTCAACCGGGACAACCGCCTTATACTGACCAACAGTTGTTGAGATATGTGCAGTTGAAAACGGCCATTTTGTTGGATGAGCAAAAGTAAGTTTACTTTGAGAAATCCACAAAAGCATTTTCTTTTGTGACGTTACACATAAAATTAAAATTTTATGCTTTAGAAAAAATAAAATGGAACCTTGTTCAAAATGTCAGTTGGACGAAAACTGGTCATTTAACAACTCAGCGCCTTACCTAATTCCAACTGTAGTACTGAATCGTTACAAGAAGCTGACAAACTTGAGAAACTCTCGAAGTCTTGACAAGGACGATAATGATGATGACGATGATGACATAAAGGCTTCTAGTAGTTTCCGCCGAAAGTCAATGATTCCTGTGGTGGTCTCCTCCACAAAAACTTATCAAAATGGGTATGATAACCACTCTGGTACAGGAGACGGTGGTAGCAGCTACATTCCAAGGCTGATACTTGTCAACCGTGACCAGGAAGCAAATAGTGGGGCAAACCGAAACAACACTTCTTGTTCAATAGCCACCACCGCCTCTACGGATTCTCGTCGTTCCTCCAGCAAATTAAACCGGACTTATTATAACAATCGTTTTAGCAGCAGTAGTAGTGGCAGCAATAAAACCACCGAAAACCAGGAAAATGAGAATGAAGCCATCTGTGATACGGTTATAATTCGAGGAAATAGTGGTAGTGGCAAAGGTCGACCAACTTTCAAAGTGTATCCCAAAATGCACTATTCTACGATAACAGCAAATGGACTAGTAGGACGATCATCCTCTTCACGTCCAGGTTAGCAAAAAGTGCAAAATAAAATTTACAACGAAATTAAGGTCACAATGTCGTCACTTGTTTTTGCATGGCTTATTGTTCCTTTAGTCAAATCGATAAACTTTTTTTTTCTGGGGAACAATGCAGTAATAACCTAACAAGAGGTTTCATTGACTTTACCTTTATCGAAATATATAAAGTTGGCTGAACTGTCGGCTTTTGTACAAAATGCATACAAATCCATTCATTATGACGAAAATGCAAATTTATTGTCAAATCCGAACCAAATTTACATCACAGTTTTTGTATAGCAAGTTCATATAGCATGCAACGTGACATAGCTTCTTTTGTCCATGTCTCCACTGCCACGTACAATTGACAATCATTGCGATAGACAACAGAAGAGTCCACACATTTATTTTAAATGAAATGAAATATTTGGAAAGTACAACAATCCAAAGATTTTAATTATTCCTCAATTTACCACTTATTCACAAGGTGGTCTAACTTTAAACATTTCCACCTTGTTGGAGCCCAAAGTACCGGTCAAAATTTTAGTTATTCTTAAAGCAGAGTCCGTTTTTTAAAGGAATAATTAGCTAAACCACCGATTTAATTAGAAAGTGAAGAGGTCCCCCCACAAAACCCCAAACTTCAAAGTCAGTCGGAATATAGAAGCGTCAGTGGTCCATTGAAGTTGACCGTCAGATCAGCTTGGGAATTAGCAAGGAATTTGTCATTGTGTAAAATCTGAGAACAAAAGCGATTGTCAGAAAGGTAGGTGGTGAAGGACACTGTCAGATGACGAAAGTTAAAAATACTGACGCCTCAACCAGTAAAACTAGCAGTTTAGGATCGTCCTCAGAGGGAAAGGGTGCAAGTGGTGGTGATAAGCCGCCTCCAATGGTTCAAAGTGCGTGTGACCTTTAATTTCACGTTGTATTTAAACTTAAAGTGTTGACCATGACCATGATGACGTTGACGTTGACAAATTGTGTAATTTTTATATTATTTTTGGTGCAGGTTCCACCACTAAGGCCAGTGGGGCCAAGAAGACCTCGGTTCGATGCCAGACCTGTAAGAAGAAGGTGGGCATAGCCTGTCGCTACCAGTGTCGCTGTGGACTGACCTTCTGTTCCATGCACCGCTACCCGGAAGCCCATGAGTGCACCTTTGACTACAAGACGGAGGGAAGGAACAAGCTGCGCGAGAGTAATCCCGTGATTGTGGCTCAAAAGATTCAGGAAATATGATAGTTAGAAGGAGGACTTGGAGGGAGTGGCCGTTAAAAGAAGAAGACTGTGTTGATTTACTTTGAAGGGGAGGGGGGACTTTATAGATGTTTGTGGGGATAGTATGTTAGTTTGTGAGCTGAAATCACTTGAAAAAATGTACTTTTTATATAGAAAAAAATGCTAAATGATTGAAAAAGGGCTGCTGAGAAGGGAATTGAAAGATGAATTGGTTTTCTATGTAAAAGAAGAAAAAATTATGGATATTTAAACGCTATTTTTTGTTCCATATAATTCCTAACCACTGTGTTGATTATATAAAAATTCCAATATTCCAGTAACAGTTTTAAGTAAAACATGCAGAGAGGATGTGGGTGAGCACTTGTAAAAATTGATAAAATTGTTATTTTATGAATAATAAAGAGATATAAAAAGTTAAAGTCAATTTTGGTCTTAACGGTTTTTAACGGCAATTTGTTATGGAGGGTCTGGTTCACCAGCGCGGCTCATTGCTTCATTTTAATGCGATAATGATAATGAAGGCAATGAAATATTTCGGTGAACTCAGGCCCTAGCATTAGCATCAACCAACGAAAGAGATTGACGATAAAATTGACGATAGCGTCGGTGCATGCATGTAGCAAAATGCATTGGGTTGTCATGTAACAGTTTAGTAACCATTGCCATGGAAAATGTCATGGTTGTCAGTGCTTCGAAATCCCATTCAAGAAAAAATCAACAAAAATGCACGTTACAATACGTCGCCGACGATCGGCTGAGTGGCCATTCCGTTTCTTCACAAGCCATAATTTCTCACACCGGTTATCAAGGTCCTGCCGTTGAAGCGAAAAAGTCCTCCCGTTCCACAACGGATTGGTTTCCTCCACTTTAAAAATCAATTTACTGCGTTGGTAGTTATGATGGTTAGGTTTGCCATGAAGAAGCGTTCTATTGAAGGGCTATGGTCGGCGTGTCTGGTGGTGACGCTGCTCGTTGGCGTGCATTGCCGTCCTCAGGAAGGGGAAGGAGGAGCTGACCCTGCTGCTGCTGGACCTCCTCCTCCTCCCGCTGGCGAGGCGGGTGCGGGTGCCGCTGCCGGTGGTGGTGCCAAGACCGAAGGAGGAGTTGACCTTGGACACCTGCTTTCCTGTGACCACGGACTGGAGGCTTCCGTAAAAGTACTGAGCAAATTAACGGCCCAGGTGGAAATCACCAAATTCGATGGTCAAGTGGCAGCCTACTTTCACGCTATGAAGGTTCACGCCGACTCTATCAACGCAATTGAACACTTCTCAGCCCTCCAAGTGGAAGGAAAGGATTGCAACTCGTCCCATTTGGAGCATGGCAAGCCCATCGAAGCGCCCCAAACATTTGTACTCCAGTTCCCGGAAGACATCAAGGGATACAAGACCCTCGGCCTTTTTGACTACGAAGGGTGTAACAGCATTGGCCACGTTTTAATTCACGATGAAATGCTTCACAATCTATCCGATTCTACATTGCCAGCGGGACATGTTTGTCCGGTGTCAATACCAGAGTCCTGTACCAAGGACACTACCAAGTAAAAATCTTACCAGTTTAAATCTTAACCGTGACAAGTCCTCGAATCATTTCCTATGTTAATTTATGCGTTTTTTTTTGTCCTGTAGACACCATTGGATCGGTCATTGTAAGGAACCAACTGGACAGGCCAGATCAGCCAGGGAGGGATCATCTTCTGAGGCGACCAATGGGAATGGAACAGCCTCTGGGAACCGTATCTCAGTATCCATACTTCCAGGCAGTTTGACTTCAGCATTTGGACTGTTTCTTTCCGCCATCATCCTCCGCTCCATCAGTGACAAGTAATTGGAACCTCCTATACTCTCGGCATCTTCAACGGACCTTCAACTTGATAACTAGAAAAATAATCATGTCACCTAACCAATTCCCTTCTAACTTAACTCAAAGTACCAATATTTCAAGTGCAATTTAAACCCAGTACCTATTTGCCTAATTATCTCATGTACCTTCAAAATTGAAAAGAATATGTAAAATTCTAACATGTTCCAAATCACCGTTAAATAAAACTGTCTTGTTCTAGTCATCATAAAATCTAATGATTAGTTAATTACAATTACTTTTAACAGCTAATGAATTTCATGAATAATTTGTGAACGCATCTTTGTTCTTGGCTTGGGTCTTGCCATTGCACAATGCCCCAAATGAAGCAGCGGCTTCACACATTTCATAGCTTTGCACGTTGATTCTGTGTTTGGCATGTAAACACATGTCATGCTTGGTGATCTTTTCTGGGATTTAGTCGGGTTTTGAATAAATTAATTAAAAGTTAACTGAACGATTAAAAATATAAAATGGGAAAAGCGAGAGCTCAGAAATTTGCCAAAGGTAAGTTTATGGTTGTTGGTTAATTTGGGGTCTGAGTTCACCGAAATTTTTCATTGCTTATCATTGAGCCGCGCTGGTGAACCAGATCCTTAATTAAAATTAAGATGGTCGTTTTTAACTGATTTTTTTATTTTGTTAACAGGCAAGTCCAAAAAGGAGACGTGGAAGAAACTGAAGCATCATGACTTGGAGGAGTTTTTGGTTGAGCAAAGGGAGGATGAAAGATTGGGGATTAAGGAGAAGACGGATGCGCAGTTATTTTTAATTGATCAGGATGGTTCGGATGCATTGTTTATGGCGGCGAAGGACCAACCTAGGCAGACTAGGCAAGGGAAGTTGAAGAAGGAGGGACCTTTGGTTGACCTGAGTGAACTGAGATGTAATCAGCTTTTGAAGCCGCATTCAGCTGTGAAAGATCCTGTGATTAAAAGGTAAGTAGATAATTGATGGTTATCAAGGATAAGGTGAAGATAGAAGGGGATTTGTGATTTATTATTTATTTGGTTTTTAGAAACCGTCAAAGACTGCCCGGGGAAAGGAAAAGTAAGGATCAAAGGTTGAAGGATGAACTGAGACGGTACAAGAAGCAGGTGAAAAGTCAGGCTGCTGATTCAACAACTGATAATGAAATTGTGGACCCGTGGTCAGCTCCTGATCGTAAGTTTAATGATTTTTAGGCTAAGCGAAGTAATGCATTTTAGGCATTATATAAAGTGGCCCTTTATCTTTTTGTAGCAAAGTCTGTTGCATCCGTTTTGACTAATCAATGGTTATCCGACGAAGCCAAACGGAATCTACTACGTAATCGGTCTCTGCACAAAGTGAAAAAGCCAACAACTCAATTAAAGGCTATTGAAGCTCCTCATCCTGGACTTTCAGTCAATCCTTCTTTTACGGATCATCAAGATATTCTAAGGACTGTAGTGGAAATGACCAAGTCTGAAATCAAAAGGGAACAGAAGCTGATACGCGCTACGGCAGTGCCAAAAAGTGCCAAGGAGGAAGAGGTGGATGTGAAGGAGGAGGAAATAGAGGTGAAATCAGAACCGGAATCTGACACGGAGGATTCCAAAACTGGATTGGTACAAGCCAAAAGGAAAACCAAACAGCAAAGGAGGAAAGCTCGAGAGCTAAATGAACAGCAAAGGGAACAGATGGAGAAGAAGGATAAGTCCAGAAAAGAGTCGGATGTTTTCCGTATCAAGTCCATTAGAAAGGAAATTGCGCAAGAGGAAAAGCAGACTAAAGAAAAGCTGCAAAAGAAAATTGACAAGAAGGTTCATCATGAAAAGTTTGGTCAGCTAGAACTAGGCAGACACAAGTTTCAGGCTTTGAAGCCAAATCCTCTTCTTAGTGAGGAAATGGGCGGTTCCCTTTTGACTGACGCAAAAAACAGCGTTGCAGATTTAACCTTGGAAAGGTTCAAGTCACTACAAAAGAGGAATCTGATTGAACCACGGGTTAAACAGAGGTAAGGGAATTTTGCAACTTATTTTACGTCATTTGTACAACCAAATCCGGTTTTTCTTTTCCTTACAATTAATTTTAACAAAACATTTTTTTATAATTTTTAGAATGACACGGAAATACAAACTGAAACGGTATCAACGGCCAAGTGAGAAGATGGAATGGGAAAAAACAGGAAAGTGGAATGGGGAGAAGTTGCTAAATCCTGGTGATCGAAGAAGGGGAGGACATCCAAGAAGACGATAAAAGTGCATATTGATATATTATATTATATACGATATAATGTTTAAAGTTGCATTAAAGTCTATACATTTTGTTGAATTAATTTAGTGGCTACTTTTTTGACTCGTGTTTCCTTTACAAAATATTTTGCTATCGGTTAAGGAAAATTTTTATAAATAACGTTGTGCGGTTTTTGCGGTTATTATTTTATACGATTCGGTCATACTACTACATGTAACGTTCGTACTTTAACGAAATTATATAAATATCAATAAAGCACTTGTACCAAAATTCCCTCAGTAATCTTTTTGAAGTCTTTTTACTCTCATAATATAAAATAGTTAAGACTTTAAGATTACAAGATGGTAATACGATTTACTGCCCTGGCCTTACTGGCAATTATCTCGTCTTCAACGGCACAGTGGCAACAGCAACTGCAGCAGGGTAGTGGATCTTGTGGAAATTGTCGACAGTGTGATAGAGAAAAGTACATTCCATTTTGCGCTTCGGATGGTCGACAGGAAACTACTTATCGAAGTCGTTGTCACTTACAATGTGCTCAGAAATGCAATCCAGGTAAAGAATCGAAGAAGATTTTATGAAAAGTTATGAATTCATGTCATTAAATCGTTTTCTTTTCCTGTTTGAATCAGGCTTGCGACTAAAGTTCGAGGGTGTTTGTGCGGAACCTTACAGAAAGGAAAATTCTAAAGGAGGTGACTTGGTAGGAAGTGGTTCGTCCTGGGGATGGCCCGCGGTCCAGCCAACCAAACGCCCATACATTCCTCCCACAACACAGCGAAACTACCCGACAACTACTCGGCGCTATTATCCTGAGCCTACCACTACTCGACGTTATTATCCTCAACCTACAACCACTCGACGTTATTACCCTCAACCTACCACCACCCAACGTTATTACCCCCAACCAACAACAACCCGACGCTATTATCCCGAGCAAACCACTCGAAGACAATATCCTAACTATCCTGTGCAAACGGAAAGACCTGGGTGGGCTCAACCTGAAAGCTCAGCAAATTTTAAAACAACCCCAACCACTTCTAGACCATGGTGGCAACAGTCTCAATATGGTTCTGGATCTAGTGGATATAGAGGAAGTCGAAACGCAGAGGATTGGGAAGCAGATGCAGATGAATATTAAATAGTAGAGTATATAATAATTCTGTACTGAACTGGAATAATTTATGTTACAAAATTGTAGTTTATTATCAATACATATCCCACTATAATAAAAAATCTTAAATAAAAATAATTTCAGTTTTTCTGCAAAATTTGTAAAGTCGCATTTTTGAAGTGTGCTATATCGTTGATTGTACCAATGTTAAATAAAAAAGTAAATCACTATTTACACATTTGTATTCTTTGCACCAAAAATGCTGCTAAAATCGAGAAAATCTGGACCCAGGATTAGCATTGCCATTTGGTCGGCCATTTTGAGTTGGTGCTCCTAGCACTCGATTATCAACAAAGGGTGCATTGAAAGCATACTCGGAGTCTGGTCCTTGTCCAGTGCCAGTTTTAGCCAGTGGAACGGCAGGGTTGCTTACAGCCAAAAGTTTTCTAAAAAAATATTAAGTTTTCTTTATTCATGAGTTTCTTGAATTGAAGCTTAAAAATTCATGGCTAAACTTTGTAACGGTAACGGTTTTACCTGTGCAGTTCCTCTCCTGTATATGCAGCAAATTTCTGAGCATTCATTTGCTCCTCAATTTGCTTTTGAACTGCCGCTTCCCTGATTTTCTTTTTTGTTCTGTGTCATAATTAATTCATAACTTTAATGAATGTTTTGAAAAGAATTACGCTTTTATGCAAGATTTGAAAGCTTACTGCATTGTCAAATAAAATAAAATCAAAATTGCAAGCAACACGATCAAGAGAACTCCGCCCAGAACGCCAGCAACAATGTATATATCTCGTTGTATATCATTGCTTTTCTGTGAACAAAAATGACAATTGTATTAAAATTATTTGATATGCCAATTCATACTAGTTAACAAATTCCATACCCCTTTCAAGTCCTCAATTAGGGTATAAAGTTCGGCTACGTATTCGGCTTGCTGAATATCTGGCATCTTTATGTTTGACAAGTTGATATTTTTATCACCGAAAAATAGAGAAGAAACTTGAAACTCTTGAGATTCTTGAACCAGGAGACGACAAAGTACCAATAAATTAACGTTGATGAATAGACG
The DNA here is from genome assembly GCA_029691765.1 of Entomobrya proxima. Taxonomy (NCBI): domain Eukaryota; kingdom Metazoa; phylum Arthropoda; class Collembola; order Entomobryomorpha; family Entomobryidae; genus Entomobrya; species Entomobrya proxima. Next base: position 36,258,860 of record CM056171.1, on the reverse strand, counting down.
AATATCACACAATTAAATGAACCACTACCTACTGCCTGTTGAATAATTCAAGTTCTAAAGTTAAAACAGAACAAGAATTTTTAGCTCTTTGCCAATCGACAAAAACAGGGATTAATTATGTATCATCGTCTTATTTTAGGATTTGGGTATCAATTATAGTCTATCTACCGTTGGAAGAATCCCGAAATTTTAGCGTTTAATCCCAATCTCAATGCAATTCAATGGTTTTTTGCTATTATGATGCCGATGTACTTATAAAAGATAAGATAAGGCATATTATGCGAAAGTGTGTTATGCATTTATACGTACAATTTGGTTTGAAAGCTGTCTACCATGTTGCCATTTTCCCAGCTTTTTTAGTTTTTCGTGCATGATGATGTAAGCGAGTGTGCTTATCAATGTGTTATGTTATCAAATCATGTACGAATCTCTAATCCTCAGAAATATCATCCAAACTAAAACTACAAACTACGTTTGACGTTGGTCTGATTTCTGATAGCATGTCAGTGTGATGATAACTTGGGCTAAAAACATTTTTACGTGAGACAATTGAATCTTGTAGACAGAATGTATGCTTGAATGCTTGAAACGCATGCGTCATGTAATTCAAAACCGTTGCGTAAAATCATTTACTGCGTGATTGGTTTTAAAAACCCGAGTTAGTCATAAAGCATAAATAAATGCCATGTCGGGCCGAATTCCATTCTTACAAAAATGCCCGTGATTCACTGTCTGTTTGACACGATTATGATAATGTCATAAGTTCTTACTTCTGACCTTGCTGCAGAAGCAAAAAATGCACAAATATTTGTGGATACTTTGTTATTATGTAACACAATTATTATAATCAGGCGATTACATTTTGTTATGTAATAATTAACTTCATAAAATAATTTTTTAAAGTTAAAGTTATATAGCATTTTAATTAATACTTTTCATCTGTTATAAAAATCTAAAGGATACGAACTCATTTCGTTACATTTTTCAAATCATGCAGCTGGCTTACTTTTCATTTTGCATAATATATCATATAACATAGATAATACATGAAACTAGTACAAATTCCACTTAAAATGTAAGAACACTTGAAAAGCTTAAATATTTTACTGCTACCACGTTATGAATCATGCGTCATACAATTCACTTAAAAATTAGCAGTACAAATACAGATGCACATAATATTCCTACTTTAAACTTGCGGTTTTATAGCAGTAGTACAAAAAGACAATAGCAGTTTACTAAAATGTTCTATTTGAATCTGCTTTGTATATATTTGGTATACCAAACGGTTCAAAAAATTGTTTTTAATATCATATTTTCTACATGAAACCGTCATTATAAGCTGGATTCCGGAAACCTCCACTGGGAGGATTTCTGGGAAGAACGCGAACACCACCAGTGGAGCCAGCAACTGAAGGAGAGGTTGATAATCCCAGCCTGCGTGAAATAAAACAGCATATTATTATTTCATTTTAAAATCTAGAACTGGCAGTTATTTTATTTTTATGTGGTTTTCCTTAATTTCATTTTTAAAATGAAGGCTAACCTTGAAGGATGCTCTCCAGTATAAGCTGAAAATCCCAATTGAGCCAATTCCTCCTCAGCCGGAGTTTTGGGTGAGTGTGCATAAGAGTGTGGTGGTGGATGTCGTGGGTAAGCATTTCCCAAGTTGGAATTTCCGTTTGGAACACTTTTAGAGGATAGACCACGATCTGGAGTGGGTTTTGGTTTGGCATCCGGGCTACCGGCATCAATAGATTGTCGTATGCTGTGGTAATTCATAATAAAACATGAGAATATAATTTATGAATACAAATTCTTAATACATGGTCATGTTTAAAAGTAAAACTGTTTTTAAATGGTTTATACCGATTCAGTAGAGCAGCAAGAGCGATTGTGATAAAAATTAAAATTAATGCCACTCCTCCAAACACTCCAGATATGATATAGATTTGCAGGCGCAGTTCCTCTATTTCCTGAAATTAGAAACAAAAAAGGAAAATTGTATAAAGTAACGACACATTATTATCATGCATATATTTTGTATTGTTAACGTACATCCTCCTGTTTCTCGAAATTATCTTGATAATGTACGCACATTGTATGTGCCTTCCCATCAAACTCATTGCAGTCAATGGACATTTTAGCTTTTAATTTATTAACTTGACAGTTTCAAATATTTCACTTTAAATGCACAAATTAATCTTTGCTTGCCAAACCAGAAACCACTTTTCTTAACTCCAGAACTTCAAACTTGTCTTTGGAAATGTACCTAATAAAATTTCACACCTAAAATAATCGCAAAATTTCTATAAAAATACAATAGAACACAACTATCTTTTGTTTGATTCAAAACTATCTATTGTTTTAACACGTTTTAAAAAAGTAATTGCCTATCTAAAGAAAAACCGTCATAAGTATAGCAAAGCCCCTGTAAAACTTTAATTAAAATTAATTCCATTAGCCAGCTTTAGCCTGGATTGCTAAACGGATAAAAGTACAGCTTTTATGCCTGGCTTGGCCATGATCATTTATTAAATTGACAAATCATTGCTGTTATCGAAATATGAGGAGTGTGACAGTAAAATGATGATAATGGGTTATCTAGCAATCTATTTCTTTTTATCAGCTAACATGAACACGGTCCAGAATAACAAGTAGGTTCACACGAAAGTATACACGTACAACCGTGTACAAGGTATATAAATCACGTAGAACTCTCTTTGGGATTGAGATTTTCGGAAAAATGCATCACAAACTTACATTTAGTTATACTGGTTGGTATTGAGAATTTAGCATAATTTTCCTTATCATAAATCATATTATTCATCAGCATTTCATCACCATCTCCGTTTTTACAGTTCAGTTGTAAAAATACAAATATAATAATAAAAGGTAAGGCAGATAGAGAAATGTAAATGAACCGTGACGATAATAATGAGTCATGGATAAAAATTTTAATATAGACGCTTCCACGCATAACCCGCATACATGAATGAGTAAACAGGTTTACGACATTGTCGTTTTATGTTTTATATTTAGTTCGTAAAGTAAAATTATGACAGAAATTTATATGAAAGCAATCATAGATGCCGAAAAGAAATAATATTTTAGTGTTTAGATATTTTGGAGAATTTACATCTGAAATGCGAGATGTGTATCATTTTCTCCACACTCCCTCTTGTGAAGCTCATTTCCACATTCAATACGCATGTATTTCTAGACGAAGATAAATGTTCAGGAACATGTTTTAAGCTAAAAATGGTTTACAGGATGTTTTGCCAATTTGCATTTCAATTGGACAAATACACACCGCTATGTGGCTTTCTTTGGGAAACTAAGCGTTCGTTTGTAAGTATTTTTCTCTGAATGGCAAGTTAAGTTGCACTCTAGATTAGCCTTGTGGTAGTATGAAAAGGTATACAATAAGACATGTCAGCTATGAATAAAATGGAAAATGCTTTTCAGGCGTTTTTCCTGTTGATTTTTCAGCGTTTTATCAACATCCTGATTTCTTGATGCAATGCAAATACTCGTAAAATGCTTCAAAATCTAATATTTTAGAAAAACTTCATGTTCACAAGCATTAAACCTAAAAGGTAGTTTTATTCAAGATAGAAACGTCATGAAAAACAGAAATACATTAAGTTTATTAAAAATGACCGTTTACATCAGTGACATCAGTCTCTAGTATACATTGTATAACTGCTTGCTAATTACATTGAATGAGGTAGTTAGATTGAACATTATAAAGTATTGTAGTTTAGCATTCACACATGTTAAGGTTTACAGGAGGTCTCGCGTAACCCCAGAAAATAATATTTAAAACTTATATTGACTTAGTTTGCGACTGTAGGGCAGGACCAACTTGTAAAATTATTACAAAGTATGTTAACACAGCTCCAAGAACCTTGAATACAAATGTATTTTGGTAATTTGTTTGATGACTTTTTAAAAGAAATGTTAAGAAACTTTATTCGTTTACCGTAATGATAAATGGACGCTCAAGTACAAAGAACTTTCCTCCGGTGAGAGCTATCTTTTGATTGTATATAAAGCTAAGATTGTAAATCTAGAAAATTCAGAAATGCATTTCAGTTTTTTAAAGCTCTATTTTCATTGTTATATTAATTAATAGGCTTTGTTAGTACAAACCAAATATTTCTTTTCAACACTAGCTTGAGGAGTGATTGGATGCCTTCTCAAAGCCTCCACTCCTTTGGCAGCCTCCTCGGCCACATATGCCCCATCCAGTGACACGGTAAAGAAAAAGTAAACATTTTGTACCAGAGTTAATGCAGCCGTTATAATGTCCAAACCATTTCCTTCACTGCAACAAAGTACACATTGTTAAATAAATTATGTGTTCAGCAAACAGCAAAAAATGTGTCAAATTGACATTTAGTCTAAATACGTACTTGCGAGTAAACTCCTCGTTTCCAGATTTGGCCAACATGTACAATTCAAAGCACATATTCAGAAGCTAAAATCGGTATAGAAAAATCAGTTTCATCGTACCTATCGATTCATGCAAACACCACCAAATATGACATAATTACCTGAACGCAATAATAAGCTTGCAAAATCGCTGCAAACATTATATCCATTTGTTTCACTAGTTTCAACAGAATGGTCATGTCACTCAGCAAACGCTGGCATTCCATTGCTTCCAAAATATTACTAGTTTCCGGTTTTTCTAAATGCAACAAATCTCACATTACCCCAAAATATTTTTGAGAAATGCATTCTGCATAATTTGCTCTGCACTTACCACCTCCACCACATAAACTGCGATCAGGTCTTCTTAGAAATCTCACCAGCCTTGCATTCCAACCCCGAAACATGCTCCGAAGAAGTCGACATTTGAAACAGAATACAAACAGAAAAGACCTGGACGCATAGATGCTGTAAATGATGGTAATAAAGCCAAAAATCTGAAACTCCCATGGCTCAAAATTTTTCGCTCTGTTTTCACTTATCATGGATTCAATTGCCAGTATTCCAAACAATCCCGCTCCGTCGGTAATCAACCTAACCTTCCATTTTCCAAAGGCAAGGAATAGCAAAACCAGAAACATAATGTAGCCCACATTAGACGCAATTAAAAAGCGTCTTTGGGAAGTAACCTCGCTGAGAAGCAGTTGATCTGCGGCAACATTCCAAAAGTTCAGGATTTTTACCACTTTCTTCCGATTTATAAACAGGGAGAAACTGCTCACTGTGCTGTGCACAAGACATCCCCAAACAAGTAGAAATACAACCAAGTTATCCCGAAAAATGTTTTTATTCTTTTCCAGGGATTTCCAATGACTTCCAGGAAGAAGCTTCCACTCCAAAAAGTGATCGAAAAAACCCACAGTGCTCATTACAAGCACAAAGAAGATGAACAAAGTGGTCACTCCAAAATAAAGCCACAGCGGGGATGCCAAACTGCTGTCATAATTTTTAATCTTGGTGGGTACCGAGTTTCGTCCGAAAATGAATCTTTTCTGATTTTCCAAAGAGTCACAAGCCACTGGTGTAACCTTACTGGAACGAACCGTTTTTAGCTTCATGGGTATTGGCCATCTACCCACGGCTATTAGTGCCCAACGCATGGGTAAAAATGCCCGATGGATAAGTCCCGTGTGGTAAAAATCATGCCCAGCGTAATCATCCGTACGATCTGGAAGAAGGTGGGTGTCATCATCTGCCTCAGAAGTGTCCGGCATGGCGGATATTTTGTCAATATCTCCTCGCTCCGGCATTCTAAACAGATTGCTAGACTTTATGATCACGTTGTGCACTGGGTTTATGGAAAACAGTCTGGAGACTCTGTGACCATCTTGAGGCTGATGGGATTGCAGAGTAGTGTGGGAAGTGTCGGTGGAAAATAGTTTCAGATTGGTTTCGGGGGAAGTGCTCAACGGGAATTCGGGAGAGTACCAAGGGATCGCCATATGCTCAGAAAATTAATTCTAGGTGTGGCCCTTTAAAAGAAAGCTGCTTCTTTCCGAGCCGAACGGTGAACGAAAGAATGAAAAAAAGCTGGCGTGATGAAGAGAAAAGAGCAGATGTCATTTTTCATGAGACTTTACTAGTACTTTAAGCCATGGAGCTTTCCAGGGAATACTAAAAAGGTATATGTTTTATACAAACAGAAAATTAGTTTCACTTTGCTATATAGTTTTCTGCATATGGATAGAGTTTATAGATGGAGGGATTGATTGGATAATAAACCTGTTTCGAAAAACAAGCTGTCACAATAGTCGCATTCATTTCAGTTTGCTAATTAGTTCAGTTTTTGCACCTGTTGTTTTTCCCAAGTTCATAGTACAAAACGGGGGTGGACGTCAGTTCATGATTCACTACTATTGCCTGCATGACACATGAGATGTATGAGTTTTGGACGTTATGCAGTCTAATTTGCACACATTATGTAATCAAGGATTAGCAAAACTGTTCATTAATATACTGTACTTTGGGATATTACATAATTATTATCAGCGCAAACACGTAGACAGTTAGTTGAAGGATTGGGGGATTGTGAGATGATGCCTCCTAGATGGATTGACAGCTTTTTCATAAGTTTATAAAAGACTTACTACTTTTTCTGCTGATTTTCATGGTACACGTGTGTGATTGATAAGATTATTAGTTCTGACTTTCACTTTTACAGGACTAGGACAAGGGCATGCTTATGAAAACAATATGTCATTTAATCATACATAATATCTAAATTGAAAAAACGGAAGTTCCAAGATTTGGATTATTTTTTCATAGTTTTACATGAAAACAATTCAAAAATACGTTACAATTTATTACATTAATCATAATTCAATCCAGTGTCAGAGACGCAACAGATGCATTGTCCTCTTCATCAGTGTCTTGGTTCTTACTGTAGGTAGGTTTCTCAGTGCCCCAAAACCCTTTTATCTTTTTTAACTCCGGGGATGGAATGACACTTTCATTAACTTCCAGCTTCGATAGAACCCTTTTCGTATCTTCAGCGTCCCATTCTAGTGCGTTTCCGGTCAAAGGTTCCGGAGGGGGATTCTTTAATGGTCCTAGGTACTCACCAGACATGGATCCAACTAAGAACTGAAAAATGACAATAGAAATTAGGTTTTTTTACTTCGACCAAACCAAAATGTGGTAAGTATAAGAGAAATGGGCTTACAAATCCGTTTCCTCCCACAGTACGGTTAGTGATTCGAAGCCGTACCACAGATCCTTTTTGAATCACCTTATCTTCATCCGTCTTAGATTTAAAGCTGCCTTCCTTAGTCACCAACCCGGACCTGGACGTCACCTCAATTTCCTCATATTCATAGAAATGCAAATCGCACAGAGACTGTAATAAAAACGGAAAACCTTGCAATTAAAACACTAACGATTATTATTTAAGCATCATTATCATTCATAATCACTATAAAACTTACGTAAGCTCGTACTACTCCAAACATACAAACATGTCGGAAGATTATACAAGTTTCCGTCACCAGTTCCACCACGGCATCCACAACTTCCCCCTGCACCGGGTACAACACAATAGCATCAAACGTCACAATAAACTCAGCAAATCCCGAAAGTGGCAGCAAGTGACCGTCCTTGATACTCTTGACCTCGACCCGTTCCACAACGTAACCGTACTCAATGGAGAAACTGTTGGTGCGTATGTCCTGCCTCAACGCTTTCCTGACCACTTTCCTTATTCCAGGTGTACCAAAGTACCGAGGGTGGATTTTTACCCGACGCACAATGTCCTTCTGAAAGCGATAATGAACACGAACACATCTCATTATAAATTATCTTACCAAAATTTTATATAAAAAACCGAATTGGAAACTGTTTCCAACTTACCTTGTAATACAGCATCTTGACCTTTACTCCTCTGTCCACAAGTTTACTGGCGGAAATAGTGGAAATGTTCTTAGAACGTGTACCAAAACGGCTGCTATCTCCTGCTTGTGCATCCCGTAAGCACACTACCTACTCACTAAACCAAGCAATCATTTAATTTGCATGAAAAGTCAGAAATTCCACAAAAGATAAGGGCTAGTTTGCATGCACTTCGTCACAAATTTTCATAGATTGAAAAAGTTGGGTGAATTTATGTAGCTTTTGGATAAATGACATGTTGGACCGACATCTTACCAGCCCGTAGGAGCAATATTCTTATAGAGCACCGATATTTGTCAAAAACTTACCTTTCTAAGTTGACGGATGGCATTGACTTTTGAAAACGTTTGAAGCGTTACACTTCCGTCAGATCCAACCATATTGACTGGATACTTCTTTTGTAAGATGCATACATTGTCAAGATGACCATGATATGTCTGCTTGTTGTTGATATTTGCAAGATGCCACCCAATAATTTTGATAGAATGGACATTCCTAATCTGAATGAGACCAGTTTCATGATATTTCGACCAGTAGTTTGGAAGGAGTAGGCATTTTTGTAACGCCAGTTTTGCTATGCCGCTTGCAGTAAATTTCGAAATTTTACTCGATGCCAAGGAGTTTTTGAATATTTTTAAGTACAATTTCCAAAGCATTATCGTAAATGGTACGATCCAACGTT
>CM056171.1:36159946-36250197 GCA_029691765.1 Entomobrya proxima | reverse complement strand
CTTACTATATTATCATTATCGACTTAACTTAAAATTTAGCTCAAAGCCAAAAAGAATGGAGCTAAAAACAATGAAAATAGAAACAATTGTTTTAAAGTCTGTATTGTTTTTGGTGATAAAATGTGCTTTCCGTTTTGCCATTTTCTTTCGACTACGCAGGTAGGAGGCACCGTTTTTTAGGAAAAGAGCACGAGCATTAGCTAAATACCTATAATAATCTAAATAAAAATAAAATCTCGAAATTCTTAATGACTTTTTTAGCCCAACTTGTTAAAGTGCGAAGTTTTATGCATTAAAATCCCCTTAATAGGGTATCTACTAATCTGTAGCTCATTTAGACACGACCAGAGAGAAAAATGTTAACTTTGTCGGTGAAGCCCACAGGAGAACTTTTTTCAAAGACATTCACTTTCATTAACAAAAATTCCAACTTTGATTGGGTCAGTCACTCTTCCACGAAGCCATGGGCCACATATTATCATGATGCACAATGTTTTGATAGAAAATGGAAATGCACTTTTCTTTTCAGTCTGTTTTTAAATGGTGCCGACAAAAAATGATGACACAAGTCAAGTGCAGCGTTAGATAATGTGTTCATTGTCTACTCTGTCATTATTTTCTATCAAATTCAATTATTGCAAATTGGCAAGATATAAAAAAGGAGGATTCAGGATTCCTTCTGGCAAATGCATGTCAACTGAGTTACAAAAATAGCTAAAATGTATGTGTTAGTTGGTAGTAATGATATTTGCAAGGCTGTAATCAACGTGGATGACAATGTAATGATGAGACTACCGACAGCACGGCTTCGGTAACTGTTAATTTAATCATGGTAATGACCTTGCTATAAAAAAAGTAGGAAAATGGAGTTGTGGGTGCACGTTTGCCTGAAACGGAATTGACAAAAGCAGCAACGATAATTTTGACTCGATATATACATTTAAGCAATATCCCACTAGCTGATCTGTTACTCATCACAAATACCTTCGACACTTTTAATCCATGTTTCGGAGCGCAAATTGTAAACATGAGTTCTTACTAGGAATACTTTTATTCAACAAAAAATGAATTAAAACTTGTAAAATTATTTATTATAGTAACTTTAAAAGTAAAATGCTTTATTGAGATGGTTGTATTTTTAAAAGTTCTTCTTGCCCCGTAAAAGAAGAGCTTGGAAGATTGGGATAGACAATAAGATATGCCTTCTTGGGACTATATCGTCTTCTCCTATTTCTGAAAATCCGCTCAGGATTCTTGTCAGATTTGTAAATCTTGACAAGGTCATCACTACTACCACTGTTGTTGCCTTCTAGAAGGGGCGGAGTGATATGAAACTGTCGCTTGATACGACTGCTGTATCGAGTACCCTGTTCAGGAGACGAGTATCCTCCTAAACTGTTATCAGAAACGGGTGAACCGTAACCGCTTGAGGTGCCCCTGGAGTTGTCATAACCTCCGGAAGAGCCTCCACTAGAACCTCCATAGCCTCCGGAGGCGCCATCAAAGGGATTAGCAACCACCTCATAGGTAATAGTAGGATGATAGCCAGACTCATCAGCAATATAATTTACAATTTGACGGCGACTGCATTACAATTATAAAAATGAACAAAGAAATGTTTGAAAAGTTTGAATTCTTTCTTATGGAATTATCAAGTGTATGTAATTGGTATTTATGTACCCGTCTGGAAGAAGTACGTGGTACTTTCCCTTTGCCGTTTGATCTCTGCGAGACTCTTGATGACCAAAGAAGTTGCCTCCTCCAAACACTTCGTATTGGAAATCATAGTTTGCTGGTTCCTGTCCAATATATATTTTAAAAACCAATTCTTCAAACACAACAACACAAAATCCCAAAAAAGCCAATTTCCAAGAATCGATTACACTTACATTTCCGTAGCCACTGTCACCTCTGCTTCCATAGCCAGTTCCATATCCACCTATATTCTGCAGAGAATCTTCATAACCTCCGCGTAATGGTTCACTCTTGACAAAACTATTCAACAACACCACCGCTAACAGATGCAAACTACTGCTATGAAACTTCATTTTTTATTTTAATATTTTGAAAGAATCTAAACTAAGAAAGTTTGTCCGAAATGAAATTCTCCGATTTTCGGATATCTCTACAGGTATCCGTGTCACCGTTGGCGTTAACAAATTGACACTGACTCAGTTAACCCAAATGCGATATCAATTTATAATCAAATGAAATCTTAATCTCAGATTACACCTTTATTGTTCTGTTTGAGAAATCTATAAAAAATGTAATATTGTTTTTCTTCATCTTCTGAAGATGATTCCCTCCATTAACGTCCGCGGTGGTGATCTTCTGTTCTGTTGATCAAGTGGAGTAACAATGAGATCACTTAAAAACGAATCAACTGCCTTTTGTCTGAAAAGCTTTTTAAGAAAAGACAGACAGAGTTGGACCACCGAGCAATATTTAGCATTTTCAAGTGTCATCATCAACCTCATCGCCGTCACCGTGGTCATTAAAGCAAACATAACATCTCCGTAGGGGGCATGCCCTCCACACAGCATACATGTCATGTCTAAGCAGTCCACAAATCAAAAAGTCACCTTTTATTAGTAACTTCTTATCGAACAAGTGGACTTGGTGGTGGTGATGATCTCTGCTCATCTTCCCTTCAAGATTAAAAGATAACGTGAAAGATGCTGAACTAACTTCATTATGTCAAATTACATAAGTAGAGGATAAACATAAAAGAAAATGATTCAGTTCACTTTTTTACACACTGACATATACTCCTTAGTATACGTACATGGTCACCAAATGCTTTTAAGAGCGACATTTTAAAAGGAAGATCCTTCAAACTCATTCATTCATTCATTTAGTTTTGTGCTCTCATCCCGTCAATATATAAAACGCTTTTAATCACAACAGCCATTATATAATCATCATTTTCTCTCTCATACGAAAATTATTTACAGCGTCCTCAGCATAATAATGCTGCATTGTTGCAATGATTTTCCATCCGTAATACACATATACCTATATAAGGTATATGATTACATGGAGGATGGCACATGCCACAATGCTCCAAAATTTATTAGTTAAAATGCACTTAAACGAGATTGAGAGTCAAGAAAAGAAGATGGAGGATATGATCACCATCAATCAGACGGGAGTCATCCGCATGAACATTGTTATTATTACATTGTTGCTGCATTGTTGAAGCACCCCCTCCCATATTTGTACTTTAAGCACAGGTAAAACTGCACTTAGCTAACCAACTGAATCTTCAAAATTATATAATGTTCTTGCTGCATTGCATTAATTTCCCTTTTTGATTTTCAATCATGTCTGTATCATTGGTTTGATTTGGTAGCAACAGGTTATATCGGTGACATGATGAAGTGGACTTAAACAAGTAGGTACTTGATATAATGAAGATTGAAACAGTTCAGTACATTGTTGCAGCAGCATAAACATTATTATCATCGTATCATCATGATTTTAATGAGTATATTCTATTGTTGCGGTAATTCCAACAAAATGCAGTAATAATGTAGTCTTCTCATAAAGCGTCCTCACCCTCCTCTATATAGTCGTTCATCATAATAATTTTGTCAAAAGAAGAAGACAAACTTGTCCTGTGTGCGCCGCAGAAATATGATTGCGTTATTATTATTTTTGGCTAAATGATTACAGGGTTTGCTCTACGCTGCGCGTTAGAATGTTGCAAAAGTTTCTGTCAAAAAAAGATGAACACAACAAAGAGACGAAACAACGGAGCATTATCATCATTATTACAAGCAGAGGAACAACACGCGGTGCATATTATGCGGTGTAATAATAACGGCAACAATGCTAATGAAATGGGCTGTGTAAATGGCTTAACATTTTATAAAGATCGTGATTTTATACTGGTTGTTATTCCGAAACTCTAGCAAAGACTTTAGACTGGGAATTTTTAGGTAGCTTTTTAAAAAACTTATTATATCTCGGCGTGTGAGCTCATGTCACGTACTGGTGGTGGTAGAGGATAAAAAAACAAAGTTGCATAAGATACTTTTGATAACGTCTTTAATAAACTTGCATATGAAAATTGCATTTTGCATATTACATAGTTGTTAGTATTCAATATAATGTTCATGGTTATTAACCAGGGAGGTTTGAAATTGCAGAAGATGTGTTGCAAAATTGCAAGTCTGACCTTCAGAAAGAAAATGATTTAGATTGATATGTGCACATTATGATTTGCTTAAGCAAATGAAACTTTGTTTAATTATCAATATATCCAATCAAATATTTCCGGAGTATTAGTTGGTGAGTAGGTGCAATATTGTCCCTTGCTAATTGATAACGTCAGCCGAAGTGAAACAAGACGCATGGCGGTTTAGTAAATAATCAGATCCAGTAGCGATATGCATGTACTATTACCTTGATACAAGATATGTAAATTGAAAGCATGATGTGAACGACTGACAGTCAAACCTAAGATCCATAATAATAAGTAATTAATTAATTGCAATGTCCTTGTCACTTATTGCCTGTAAAATGCATAGATGCTATCTTGATAGATTAATGGGAACCTCTTAACGCGTACGGAATTGTGCTCTACTTAACCGAAACTATGATTTGTTGACTCACACAAGAAGATGAGTCTATTGGTTCTGGTCTGGTGATGATAATGTCATTGTTGCTCATCAATTTTCAGTTGCCAGACTTGACAGACTTCTGAATTCCCTTCACTCTCACTCTTCAAAAGTTTTGATTTTTTTCTGTAACAATGAGAGCAATAGCCAAAAGAACCTCTGTTGTCAGTTTCGGTTCAATATAAAACTGTTAAAATGTTGATCAAGTTAATCATTAGCGAAGGACCTGGTAGCCTATCTACTGGGATACATTGGGACGAACCTCAGATATTTAATGAGATGAGTCGTCTAATTGATTATATTATAGAGGATTAGAAAAGTATGATTAAGTGGTATTTGACAGTTTGCAATAAAAAGATTTATTTCAAAGACAAGGTCACTTGCAACTTGGTTTTTTGTGATCTATTGAAAATTAGAGCTCTCACGTGTATATATTGAAAATCATACTGAATTTATTTACGAAACTGACTTGATGGTCAGTCGATGGTTACACATTATTCATAAAAGTTTATTAGAACCTTACAATTGATCTCGTTCTTGACATCGTGTGCACCCATCCAAAAATGGTATGAAGACTTAATTGCTTCCATTTCAAAAAGGAAAAGGAAGGAATCAGGAATCAACCAGAGCGATGATGTGGGTGTTCTATATTGTCAAGTGTATTGGGGAGAAATGAGACAAGTAAATTGATTTTCAATTTGGATTTTCATTTTTATTTCACGAATCATCCATGATTGCGCATTGATCTGTAGTACCCTTCTACTAATGAAAATGAGTTCTAAAAGTTAATTATTGCAACTTTATGACCTGCAGAAGCTGTACAACTGTACAAGCACACAAACAAAAATATATGAAAATTAATCAAATTACATTACTGATTGCAATGATGGTCAAAGTCATGATGGGATTTCTTGAATGGAAAACAAAGGACCCTGTTCTGTTTCTGGATTTTTAAAAGGTCTTTTCAAAGGATGATGTTCATTATTGCAAAAAATTAAGGGTCCCTAATGATGCACGTCTACTTTGCAAACTAAACATTTTTGGGAGGAGGAAACTTGTAGTTAAAAACTTGATCTTGAATTATTATGTCAAAAATGCAAATTCATGTAAATAATGAGTCAACGTTGAAAAACTGACTATTTTATTTTTAGACAAAGGTAATATAACAAACCGTTAAAGAATTTGCAGTTGCCTCGAACGAGTTTAGTAAATTACTGTGTAATTACTACCAAACTTGTTCATCAGAGATGATATTTTGCAGGTCTGAATTTTTATGCAAAATCAGTTTGATTTTGGGTGCGGATTGAAAAATCCTTTTTGAAGAGATGGTGAGGATGAGATTTACGATGCTTTGCGAAAACCCTTAACAGAAAATGCTAAATTACAATGTTCAGTTTGAAAATTAATTTTCAAAATATTTTAAAATCCAAAAGTTGTTTTCAAAGTTTAGAATGTAATCAAAAGAATCATTTATTGATTAACAAAAGCATGTTAATTGAACAACACTAGAATATCAATCTTTTAAGAACACTTGAAAATTACAAAAAGGGTTTGCAAAACGTATACAAAAATTCAATTAAGTTAAAATACTGCTAAAAAGACTAATTTACAAAGTCTTGATCACACCATATCCATAAGCAGTAGGAGCAGCAGCATTTGGATAGGCAGCGTAGGCAGATCCGGGCAGAGAGGTGTCAAGGGTGAGACGGTAGTTTGCAGCGGTGTAGTAATCTGAAAACAATGAAACGATATAATTTTAGTAATTTCCTAAAATGTCACGTTAGAAAATTTTTGATTTGTTGTAAAATATTACTAGCAGCGGTGTAGGCCACTGGGGAAGCGGCATATGTGTAGGCTGGAGCATGGGTATAGCTGTAGGTGGTTGCTGCTGGAAGGGTTGTAAGGTATCCAGCGGAAGAGAGGGCAACAAGGCCCAAGAAAACGATGGCAGCCTAAAAATTAACATGCTTTTTTAAAAACCAAATTCACTTTTACATTGCAGATGTGGGGTCTGGTTCACCGGCGCGGCTCATTGCTCAAAGCAATGAAAAATCTCGGTGAAACAGACCCATGATGTATGATTAGTTTGTCTGAAAACTTACGATAGCCTTCATGATGATGAATGGATTTGGAGAGTGGATGAGCGATTTAAAACAATAAATTTGAGCAAGTGACTGGAAAGATGTGATTGACCAAGATTTTTGTACAAAAGCTTTTATAAGAAGTTTTACAGTAGTTTACATCCTGGAACTCGTGGGATCCAATTTTGCATGCTTATTTAGTGCTGTCTTACAATTGCTAAAATTGCTGACGAATGCGGATTTTATGTGGTGCAACCCCAACCACTCCCTTACTCGTATTCATGCAACCCAATGATCCCATTTTGGAACATGGTCTATTTTGCCACGAATGGAAACGCGTCATCTTAATCCTCTACGTTTTACCCGAGATTTTACACCCATTTAAATACATCTTGTTAAGTGTATTGCTATGTTCAAAACGAAGAATACGCATAATGAGCGGAAAAAATGCTGCCATTCACAACTAGCCAGCTTTTGTCCAGTTCCAGGATACTGCACCAAATAAATCAAGGTGACTACGCCCCATGTCTCAGCCAGTGACGACGCAGCATTCACAATTCGCAATGAATTTTCGTATCAATGAATCAATCAAAGCGTGTGGGAAGATGCTATGTGTTTACCACGTCATAGCTCCTTACCAATAGCCAATTACACTGAATAGGTTTTTTAATGAGATGTACATACATTTTCTTACGCCATTATAGTACGCATAACCACAATAATTGTAATAGAGCTTTACATTCTTCACGCTCGTCATCAGTCAAGAAGAATCCTCAACATGACTGCTAAAATTACAACGTAGTTGACACAAGCTGTCCACTTAACACACACAAGCTTATAACCGCATACTTCTACACAGGTAATTTAATGAAGTGGTGAGTTATAGCCCTCTGGCTGACTGACTATGACTACTCACTTGTTGCTGAAATTGACAACGTTCGCACAAAATGAATGTCACGCACCAGAAAGATCTGCATTCTCTGGTCATGATTTATTGCGCGAGCTATGTAAAATTAAATTAATGGTTGGTGCTCATGGGCTTGATATTTAATGTAATTATTAACAATTAAATTAAAATAGTATACATTTTACATCTTATTTTTCTGCCCATGACACATCATTGAAACATACATGTTCACACTTGAAAATTAATAAAAATTACATGAAAATTTCAGGTTTTTAATTTCTAAAGTTCATCTGTCCATTAGAATAATTAGTTTAACAGGTGATCAATTAGATTTTGCAAGAATATTCGGTTGGAAACCGTTCCAAAACGGAACTATGAATCCGCCACAAAGTGAACAAAGCCAAAAGGCCAGAGAGACGCAGCTCAGCTAAGCTGCTCAATGCTTTCCAGCAGAAAATCAAACTTTGGTGGCGCGAGCTCAAGTCAGATGCATTTCCAGATCAAAACACGGCACAAGTCAAAACACTTGCTGGTCTGTTTTTAAAAGCGTGTGCTTTGAGAATTGGGACGCTGCCGTTGACAGTGACGCTTTTGTGACGCTGGACGCTTTAATGGTAAGCTTATACCTGCTGGGGTCTGTTTCACCGAAATTTTTCATTGCTTCATTATCATTATCGCATTAAATTTTGTATTAATTTAATGATAATGAGCAATGAGCCGCGCTGGTGAACCAGAGCCCTGTTCTAATTGAGGTGTTTATTTTAGTGTTTTAGTTGACGAAACAATGGGCGGAAGATGGTGAAAGCTTCTTCTGTGGAGAGCGAGGTGACCAATGGTCAGCGAAATAATGGAGCGTTCTACAGCTAAACAAGATGATGCTGATGCTAAAAAAGGAGAGCCTGGAAGTCCAGCAAAGTCTTCCAGTTCCAGTTCAAGTGTTGCTGAAGTGGTTTTGTGGTCGCATTCTGAAGATAGCAGTGATGAGTGTGATACAACGGCGAAATCTATGCTGGATTTTAAGTCATCTAAATTTAGTCCTACATTGGCTTTGAAATGTCGGTTGGAGGATGTGCCAGTTGCGGAGGGAGCTAAGAAGTATTTAAATCTGCAGCAGTATTCAAAGGCGGTGCAGTCTCCGACTAAATCTCCGCGAAAGGATGTGGCTCCTGTGAGGAAAATATCGGTGGAAGATTTAAGGCAAAAGTCTAAGGAAAGTGGACCAGGAAAAAAGAATGAAGGTCCGGCTCCGTCTACGTCTTCAGCAGCAAATCCTGCTAACTATCCTATTCCTGGACGACGTTTCTTACCCCATCAACTTCCTGTCTATAGACCAAGAAAAGAGCATCCTAATACGATAACCTTGATGCATACTGTGGATGGACCGCTTTCAGTTTTGAGCCGAGTGATGAAAGAAAAAAGGCGCATAAAAATTTGGACAAGGGATGACAAAGGCTTTCGGGGATTTCTCACGGGTTTTGTGGAAGCATTTGACAAACATTGGAACATTGCTTTGCGAGATGTGGACGAGCAATTTGTTAGGAAAAAAGTTATCAAGTTTCCCATCATGGGTGACAGCGTTTCGGAGAAAAGCTGTAAAATTACACCTCAAGATCAAGAAGAGACTGGTGCAGCTTCTCAGACACTGTTAGACGCAAAGGGCAATAGTAATAACGACGAAAATGAAGACAGGAGACAGAAGGAGCAAGCAATTTCGTCTGCTTTCATTAGGCTCAAAAATTACTTAAGACAAAATGATGGCATGGCCAGAAAACGAATGGGACCTGGTGTTTCCACCGCTGCTCTTGCGTCCAAACAAACTAATAAAAACCAAAGTGCTCAGAAAAGGAAAAATGTCTCAAAGGACACTGCAACAAAAAGTAAAACAGTTTATGTGGGTGACATGGATCCACTTTCAATTTGTCGAACTGGTCTAGCAAACTTAAGCCTTCGTGATGATATTCATCAACATCCACTGAAAAAACAGAATGTCTCTGCTCCCAAATCCCCTCCACCAGCATCAGCATCCAAAAGAAAATCTACAAAAAATAAGATGATGACAGAACCTGATATAATACAATGTCATCAAACCATAAGCACTAGAAGTAAAAGTGCTGGAGAACGTTGTTCATCATCCACATCTGCAGCCACTACTACTACTTCTTCAGCATCAACTAGTTCCACTCTGCAACATCAACAACACCCATTGCCAAGTACCATTTCCAGGACGTCTTTAAGCAAGAAAAGTCTCACGATATTCAAAACACCATGCGAGGACAGTTTTGGTTTTATGGTCGTTGCACAAACGAGAAAGTATGAGCTTGTCGAACGACATGTAGGCCAAGTGCTTTTAATGGGAAATGATATTGTTTTCATTGAGACGAGTTGCTGACGACAAAGGACAAGAAGAAGGGACCAAAGAGCAAAGCACAAAAAATGGAAGGAACCATATGCCTCCACGTAATAAATGCACACCCATAGGAAAACAAGCTGGGAAAGAAAGGGGATATAAAAGTAATGGTGAAAGTGAAAGAACGGGAGGAAGGAGACAGCTTCTAGATATTTACCACGATCAACCACCACCTCCACCGTCACACACACATACGAAAAGAGTGAAAAGTGCATATTACTTCAGCCTCAGCAAAACGAGTGAAGAAAGATGGAAAAAAGGCATTTTCTCGCGGTGATTCCCTCTCTTTTTCTGTCCGTTTTTCTCACAAAGGATTAAGAGTCGAGAGAAAACTTAACCATTCCATCTTCTTTTCTTTCTGTAAATCCTTCTGCATGGATGATTTCCTCTCTTCTTTTACTTTTCATCACTGCCGCCGTTACTACTACAACTGCCATATTACCAACTGCACAAAGACGACCACCATCCTCAGTCCAATTCACAAGTACATTGTACATCGATAGTATAAATGCTACTTGAAAAATAGCAGGGCAGTGAAAGCAAGTAAGTCTTACGGAAAATACGATGAGGACAAAATGCTGGAAATGTGCATGCATAGTACAAGGATGATTATGCCGCTGGTAAATGTGATGATGGTGGTGGCGGTGATGCCGCTGTGGTGGTGGTACTACTTTAAAAGATATAAGAATGGATTGGAATGGAGTATCCTCATCATCGTCATCAGCACACGCTGCTCCTGAAATTACCCATTTGTTCAAAATTCCCACGGCCACACGTATAAAAAGAAAGAAAAAGCGAGAGAGATGAAATGGAAAAAGGAAATGAAAGCAGAAAAGAAAAAGGGAAGAGTGGATTTTTGGAGTTTGTGATGATGATAATGCCACTGGTACCAAATCCTAGTGGTCTGGTGATGCGGTGGTGGATGGTGGGTGATCCTCTCACAGCTCTGCTTTCTCCCTCTTTTTCTTGTTGTTGTGATGTGTGGGAGAGAGAAGCAGGTCGCCGGGGAAAGGAAGAGAGAAGAGCTATTATGAACAGAGGAAACCTGTCAGGACAAGCTATCCAAGTGACTCGTTTGTCGTAGTGGTAATCTATCGTAAGCATTCTTCTTTCACCTTTGCCACCGCCACTACCACCACCATATCTACCGCTACTACCGCCTGCCACCAGCAGCTCAACTCAAACTCAGAGCTATCAGGAAAAAAGAAAAGAAAAAAGGGAAGGAAAACAAGAAGAGCTGTCGTAGTCGTTGGACTAGGTAATTTTTTCCTGGTGGAGGACTACAGAGATGAGGGAGCAAATATGGGATGAGAAAAAAAGAACATGATGGTTATAGTTATGACATGGCTTGTCTTTTGTCTACTCAACTACTAACTACTGTGCTGCTGGTTTGGCAGCATCATCATTGTCATCAACCTGGTATGCTTTTTGAGATATTTTCATTATTATTATGTAGATCTGGCTACTATACAAGCTTTTATAAGGGTTTATATTTGATACGTGCATACTTTTCAATTTCCAAACAGTTTTTACATTTTCTAAGTAAAACCGCCTATTCAAGGCTGGCTAATTAGTTTTTTTTTTGTAAAAAGCCGAACTATTGTCGATAATTTAAATTACAATTTTACTTCTGCCTTTGATTTTTTGTTTTGGGAATGATAATAAAATGGAGGTTTAAAAAAAGAGAAAATTGTAAAGCTAGTTTATAAACATGCATATATTATTATGTACCTTGCTCAATTTTTGTTTGACTCTTGTACAATGTTTTGAAGGAATAATGAAGACGATCTGGTGTTGGGGATAATAGTGTTGGCCTGGTTTGTTTGCACAGGACAAGTACCAGCAGACAAGAAAAGCAACCTTTTCTCCTTGGTAAGATAAAAGGTTTGAGTCCAAGTTTTAAAAATGATTATGATGGTATATGGTGGAAAATGTATGCTGATGCTTTCTTTTTTCTTTGGTATGTTTTAGCAGGCAACATATATAACATACTTGTTTATTGCAAGTGGAATGATGGAGATTGAAAGAAGAAACTTTTTCCCAGAGAAGCACCCTTCTCCTCCTGCTATCCCGGTTGGAAGTTCTCACGGTGCGGTGGAGGAAAAAAGAGAATGGGAAGCAAAAATGGAGAGAAAAGGAGAGAGCGGGCTCCGGTTTATGTCAGTTGCATCGGGACAAGCTCCGAAGACACACAGCTGCTGGCAGAGCGCTCCTCTAGGCTGCACTTTATCCGAGAAAGCAAGTAAATTGGCATCTGCTGCTGAGCTAAATCTTCCCTGCTGAAAGAAAGGCATATCTCAGATGCCACGCTGACGTTGTTTCGTACAAGAGCCAGATCTCAGTGTGGAGTTGCAAGCTTCATCTTATATATCTCTCTTTATACAGTACTTGGACTACTAGTCAAGCTGTCGTCTCAATTTTTCTCTTGATCACAGCACACAAGTTGGTTGTGGGTGCTGCTGTGCTGTTGGTAAAGAAAAAGTTTGAAAACTTTACCGTTTTCTCTTTCCGTCTACATCTGCAAACTCCAGATAGGCTCGACAGCTCTTGTATTCCCCAGTTCTCTTCTGGTATGGTCATGGTCTGTTTTTTGTAATCTTCAAAATCCATACATTCAACAACACTTTGACAAAGCTTTCAATCTTTTGTCCTTTGCTTTGTTTAAAAAACTTCATTGGCCGGTAGATCAAAATCTAAGACAGGAAAGGAAAACCCGTTTACGTTTGATAAAGAAAAGAAACTGATATATTACATGTGTTCCATCATTTCCGGTTCATATAAAGAATAAAAACAAATGTGATTTTTCGAAAGAGACGTGTGTGTCAGTACTGAAAACATTAAACATTTACATTTGCCTAACAAAGCTGTGACTCAATCACTCAATACTTCCTGTACAAAATCTTTTCAATTATTCAAAAGCTGAATAAAACAGGTAAGGAATAATACTCCTTATTTATAAATCATACATGTCAATATTCTAGTTAGAGTGTCTATACTTTGTATTTTCTTACACAAAACGTAATTAAAAGTGATAAAATGTCCATTCCATTATATGTAAGCATCGTAAAAACCAGGAAGCTGTCATTTGATTCCTCCAAGTTTGATGAGTGTCAGATGCGCATCAATTTTCTAATTTACATGTGCACCTGTGCATATGCCTCTGTAACTAGACTATTTTGGTTGAAATTCATTTCTCATTAATGAATCATCATCGTTGACTTGATTACTCTGCTTTCCGCATACAGCATACTAGCGTAAGCTTTATTACACGCTATATGGGTAAATCGAAATATCTAAATTGTCATACAACAACTGGGTTTAGAAATATAGCATGCACATCATTAAAGTCAGTTTATAACATATTTTCTATACTATGAAGGCATTTTATTTGAACGATGAGAATTATGCAGTTGTTTGGCCATACTTTATAATGATGACAATTGGTGGCTCGGTGACTGGTTAGTGTGTAGCGTTTTTAGTTTACATGGTTTGATTGCACACATGCCTTTTCGCATATTATTATGGCCACTCTTTTCATGTATCATATTAACCAGCAGCAGTACAAGCATGACAGTAGAATCTAATGTAGTTTACTTCTTTCGAAGGAAACTTTTTTAGCTTTCAGTTTCTCAGATGGCTCAATTTCTCACTAAAGAACGCGTTCATTTTTATGTATTTTTCTTGCGAAAGGGTTCAGGTGTGATATGTTTCCAACAGCTGCAACAGCTATTTTGTACACCAACGTGTCTTAGTCATTCATCAGAGTAATATTTGCGTCTGCATGCTATTCACAAAGTTATAGGTGTATACTTTCCTCGGCAATTTACAAAAAGCAAACAGGGTTATGGTTATAAGTACCTAACTTCCAACTTTTATACGGAAGTATGAAACTGGTTATATTGTACACATGACATATCATAAAGCACATCTCCTCCTCGGAATAATAAAAAGTACAAAATGAGACGCACCTGAGCAGATTTTGGTGTAATATTACCTTTCTTAAAGCACCAGGTTTTAATTTTGTGTGCTTCTCTCAGAGAGAAACTGTCAAAAGCAAAGAGCTAAATTGACATTTCTTTAAAAATGCACACATGTTTGATTAATTTTAAGCATATGACTCACATTAAAGTATTCTGCTTTTATTTTTAAATTTTTCTCCAAAGTAGGTATTCATGTTACGGTTATTATGTGTCTTTAGACTTTTTTGTAGAGATTTCATGATTTCATTGCACATGCTAATAATATTTTACAAAAAAGTATGGTTATTATATTCTAATGATAAGTGTGTATGCGTATCCCTCCATGATGCAGTGTCACATGCAATATGCAACAATTTTCCATTAATGAACCTTGTGACAACCCAAATGGCTGTTGATCTTTCCTCCCTCTCTGATTAATTCCACTAGCAAAAACGTATATCAACTAAAAAATGACAAATGATGCGCTCGTGCTTTAATTTTTTGTTTTCATTTCCTTTTTTCTCAAAGGCTTATCATAACATGCAATAAATTAATGCATATATTTTTGTCCATTTGTGCATACAACCGTCTTTCATTCCATTCATCCATTTGTTCTCTATGCTCTCATCATGGACTTGTGCATTTTCTCATGTCTTTTTCTTTCTCTCTGTCATCCCTCCACTGACTCCGGTGGCCAACTGCAATGCACATAAATTCTTTTGCTTGTCGTGGCTCTCGGCATGCTGCTGAAAATAGGTAATATCACGTTCCAAACGCTTTTCCTTCAACATTCCATTCTACATTGTAGTAATATTTAGAAAAATATTACTAAAATGAAATGAAGGACAAACCCGGCACAAGAACTACCTAGAGTAGAAATGCCCATGTACATTTTTTGAGTGTGTGCCCTTTTGTTCCATCTGCAAACTATTCCCGGATGAATGATGGAAAGCCAAGTGCGCCCATGCTCCACGGGAAAACATTTTTGTATAGAGATGCCGGGTTTTTTCTCTCTGTGTCTTTGCTTTCTTTTCTGTCTGCTAACTGGACTCTTCCATGGTTGTAGCATGTGTGCACTTTGTACCATCTTTCCCGGACAGTTTTTCTTGTGTGTTTCCTGAAATAGCCGAGGTGGTGCCATTTGGCATGGTAGTGTATTTTTACTCTTGTACCGTTTCTCCTGGCTTTCATGTACCATGTTGTCCTTCGTCGTAGCCAGCCTGCATGTGACAAAAGCAAAAGAATCTCTGTCTGTACACTCAAAAACTCCAATTCTCTCCACTGTCGACGTCTGTATTTTTTGTCTTTGTTTTTAGTTGCACCCGAGCAGCACATTTTGTATTGTATAAAATTTCTTCCTTCTATGCGAGTTTATGCTCTGCCTGATGTTACCTCTTTTCTTGCGTCGCTCTCCCTCTTATTTTTCCACGGCTTTTTTGTATATTTTCTCCTCCTCCGATTTTTCCTCCTTCCCCAACTCCTCCGGCAACGGATTGAAAGAATGTAAGATTCCATGTGTGTCACCTTACTTTCTGGATGGTACTGCTACTATCGCATCCATACTCTTACACGTTTACAACACCGTTTTTCTCCAAGAGTTTATTGGAAACAGAAGGAATGAGCAGCGGAGAAAAATGCGAGCCTTGTTGTTTGTCGTTTGCTGAAGTGATGACATGGTCGTCATTGTGGACAAATGGCACCAGCCAAAAGGCGTCTGCCTTGCCACTTCTGTTTCGACACGGCTTTTTTGCGTTATTGTTGCGTGTACTTTCTGCTTACATGCATATATCCTATAAATCTTTCCTTTTCTTTCAAATTTGTTCTGCTCAAAACAAGTCTATTGCATATAGAACATGTTGTACGTTTTGCTTTTCCGGTGTGACAGCAGCGTTTTCCCTAAAGACTACGTACTTGCTATTTTGTATTTACTCTTTTCTGTGGAGAAAAAAATGAACAAAGCAAATAACAGAAGGAAACAGATTGTGTACTCCTGCTGCTGGTCGCTGCTGATGTTTGAGTTGGTCGTGGAATGGAGTGTCGGCGGTGGATTAGATATTTTACCGGTTTATTGTTGTGAATGGCAGAATGCCAAGTAGAAGAAGTAATGAGAGAGGCTACAACGGTTATGGAGGGGGCATAGATACATGTTTAACGACTTAAACCCAAGAGCATTCAAAAATCTTTAGTATTATGGTCTAAAGCAAGGTTGAATAGATGTTTAAACCTTGAATTAAACTTTAGTGAAAGTCGGATTTATTTTAGTTAATTGAGAAGCTGTAGGTTATAAACATTAGTAAAGGAATTTATTTGATGGGGTATTACACAATTGATGAAAAATCTGGTGTGGAATTTTGTATCATTTTGCCCACATCATGAAAACCTTGTACATAATTTATTATTCCTGTTCACACTTTCAACTTGGCTTGATCCCGAATAGTATTATGTGATCTGATCCAACAAACTTTAAGCTACAAGCTTTCTTCCAAGTAAAGCCGGCATGTCAACATTTCAGAATAAATAGTGTGTACGTAGAACGTACTCCTTTCTACCACATGTAAAGTATGTAAATTTTCATCCAATAATCCTATCGTCTCTCCCCAGCAATGACAAGTGTCTTGATCGAGAAGTCCCTTATCAATGCTGGCCACGCGACAGAAAAGGGCAAAAAGGCAAGCAAAAGGATGAAGAGGAACTGCATTCGTAGTCACACACTTGACTTGTCTGTGTCGGCTTTTTTGCTGAATATTCAGACACGTTTAGTTCCCTTTAAAATGCATAAAGTATCAAGTATCAACTAGGATTTTTTCCCACTTTCTCTTTCTGCTGTCTCGGTAGGATGGATTGAAGTAGAATACTTATGTACACAGGTTTTACTTGCAGCTTATATATTTGCACAAAAAATGTATGGTTTGAGTGCGATAGGAAAAGGATAATAAAGTAGTTTGTCAAGGGACTGTTTACGCAACATAATCAGAGTCGAGCGCGTCCTTTGCAACAAAAAACCCTTTATTCCCATGAGTCATAAGACGATAGACTTTGTACAGTTTCTTTCAACTTGGTAGTGTGTGGTGGTTTGGTTTTCTTCTTAACTTGTCTTGTTGTCTGCCATTGTTTGAGCAGAAGAAGCTCACATCTCACATGCCTTTTTACGTATGCATGGATAATGTATGAAAATATCATTATCATCATCACACACACACATGACACCACGCAAAATTATAAATACCACAGAATAGAACCAGCAAGCAATCACCATCCATCTTTTTAAGGTAGTACTGTGACTACAATACATAAAAATCATTTATTTTGCATATCTCCTCTCTGAACCTCTTTTCTTTTCGAAAAGCAGAATGCTATACAAAGCTCTCTGTCTTTCCTCGCGACATTTGCCGTAGTCCATCATATTTCTTTTATAAATGGTCCACACTCAGCCTAATTGAATCGAATTCTTCTGTTGCCACTTTCTTCTCTCTCCTGCTGCTGCTACTACTACGTTTCTTTGCTACTCTTTTCTAAGGAAAATCCCTTGTGGTGATTATTACATGCTTGCCTAAATTTATAATATTGTCATCGGATGAAAATGAAAAGTGAAACCATATGGCACTATATATACCACACGCCACACATGCAATCCATTAAAGAAAACTTAAGACTGAGAATATGTGCTGAGTACTATACTTGGTTCTCTAGACTTTTTGGTAGAATTTTTATGAGGATATAAAAACCAAGATATATTATGCAGGAGAGCGTAGCGTGTGTGCGTGCCCTTATCATCTTAAAGCAATATATATTTATACCTATTGAGAAAAATTTTGTGACACATTGTTTGGCTTTAAATATTCCATTCTTTCTTGCAAAAATTAATCTGCCACGGGATAACATAAAAGAAGAAAAGTAAAGCTCTAGTCACCACCACCACCATCATCGCCACAACGGCTTGGCACTCTGATTTTTTTTGCATACAGAGCTCTCCAAGAAACAGTAGTGGAGACCAAAAGCAACATGGCTAAAGATGAGCTAAAAATACCTTCAAGAAAAGAAGAATAAGAATATTTTGTATTATGACTGTGAATAATAAGCTTTTGTGATGACTATGATGATGACGATCTCAATCCGATCCAGGAGGAGTCCGCTCAGCTCTCTCCGTCTTCCTTCTTCTGTGGTGTGTGGTACTCGTGGTATGCATGGTCTGGTGTGACAGGCAAAATTTTAACTTTTTTCTTCTTCTTAACATCTGCTTCATTTCGTCTTGTGTGTAAATTTTTGTGGGGTTCTATGCATTATAAAATCCACCCGTTCAATATATATCATACCTGCTTTATATTGTGCCATTACAAAAACGTACATGTTTATAGGAGACGGTTAAAATGTGTCTCAACGGGCTGCTTTATGTCGTTGCCAATATTTATCTACTTTTTTCTTCTCGCTCTCCATCCCCGTTTATGATTGAGTTAGTCCAGGTGATACGATTCAATATATTATACGTGAAAACCCTGTATGCCACAACAACTGCTGTGCGCTCTCCTAAGAAGAATTTTTTTCCTTGTCTGTGTGTTGTATCGTCTCAAGTGTCGAGTGTCGACACTACGGCCACAACGATGAACATATCATCGTCATCGTTGAAAATGATATAATGCATACGGAATACGGAAGGTATGAAAATGAAAATACAGTAGCGCTTACACACAAGTACAATATATATTTTTAAAGCCATAAGCGTTTTTCTTCTTCTGGTTTTTGTTGCTGCTGCTGTGTGAGAGCAAAAATACAAATATTTAAGAAGATGAATGGGTTTGGGAAAAAGAAGCAGATGTAAGTTTTCTTGGAGCTTTTTAGCTTAGTTTTTTTTGCGACATCAACCACAGCGGCTCTAAATCTGAGTGGTTTGTATCATAATCACAAAATATTGTAAATAAATAGACGTCGCAAGTCAAGCAACATGAAAGTAGGTAGGAATCCCTGTCTTAATGTGTACATGGCCTACTTTTTAAAACGCAAAATGATGAAATCAGGATGAGTTTACTAAAACTTTTTTTGGGAAGGTAAAATAGGTAGGTAAGGTGTGGTAACGGAAAGTTCTTTACTCTGGCACCAGAACCACAAATTATGAAATGCAAAGGCAACTCGACTTTTCTGGACATATCCAATCTTGTCAAATATTCCGTTCATTGTCATTGCCGATGCGAGAAATTTTTCAAAAGAGAAAACAGATTTTTAAATCACAAAAGCTGGAGACATCTCTATTGTTGCGGTCTCATCTCTATCTCTGAAGCTTGCGGTATCTGCTGTTGCCTTTTTGTGGCCGTACGCAGGCCCTGAATACTGAACTCACACCTGTCTATTCAGGTGCACAAAGTGATACGATGAGCTATAACAGTTGCTTGTTCAACAGATCAGACTTTTTCAAAAAACAGATTTTCTATTAATCATTTACCGCAAAATGCCAACACGAGTAACTAATATAAATACACATGCAAAAATGCCATTTGCACAGTAGTGTACAATATGCCAATGCCAAGTCTAAAAAAATTTATTTGGGGAAATGTGAGACTCTCGTTCAACCATCTCGGATTTCATTATAAATAAGATTTTAAAGATAATAATTACAGTTTTGTCATTTTAATGCGAGATTATCAATAAACTTTTAATCTTGCAGCTGAACACCCGCTAACTAGTTACACAGCAATATTATATTTTTTATTTGCTTTTTCCCTTGTCCTTTTCCGACGTATTCAATGAACCCAGTCCAGTAGTACATCCCGGTCATCTAACAAAGGGATCTTGGAAGGTTATCAAATTGTTGCAAGAGCTTGTAAGACGACACTTGGAGTTGCAGGCAGCAGTTATACTGTAGCTTAAAGTATAAAAGGTTCCTTTTATCCCTTCTGTTCCCTTTGAAAGGCAATATGGCAAAAGATGAGGCAAAGTGTGGTGGACGTGTGTGTGTCTTGTGTGCCTCTTTTTACGGCCAGATGAACCGCTCAGTCAGTCCCACACACACAATCACAATACCCATTCATTCCTTTTTTGATTGTGTTTCGTCATTCTCTCTCCCACTATCCCTATTAGATCCATATCTTCCAATTCAGTGCAAGTCTTTCAAAAGCACATTGCACTTTATATAAGCCACACACTTTTCAGCTAACGATCCGCAAAAGAAAATATATGTGTTATAGCTTACTGTTACTACTACTGTACATGATGTATAAATTTGAAAGATGAGCCTTTCTGTCAAAAAACGGGAGAGCGAGAAAACGACCATAAAACCCAGAAGGGATCTTTTGAATAGTTTATAAAAGTACTCACACATACACGTAATACAACCAGTCCATGAACAATCATTGACAAAAAACGATGTGTGGATAATGTTATGTTATTATTGACATTTGGCTTGGCATCATCATCGTTATATCCCCAAAAGTGATCCCTGTTCCTTCTTTTCTCCGCTATCTCAAGAAGATGACCGTAAAGACCCAGCTGGCCTTGTGGTGGCAGGCTAAAGCACAAAGTTCACAGCTTGGCATGCATGGCACTCACTCAGCTGCATTCTTTAGAAATAAAATGCTCTCTTATGGTATATAAAGATGAGAGAGAAAAAGCAGGAGAGAAAAAAATGTTTTGGAATTCTTTTCATGAAGACGGTTTTCCCCTTTTCTTCTTTTTCTCTTTGATGCTGCTGCCTTCAATATGTGCCTTTAAAGTACAGTTGTGAGTCACCACATTATCTTTTTCGTCATTCTTCAGAGATCAGCTGCAGTATATTGCTACAATAGAGTGGTAAAGGAAATGGCTATTTTAAAAGTTTAAATCCAGGAGACATTCAGGCAATTTGAGTTACAATTTTTTTCTCTGTTGGAAGAAGGGTGGAGACTCTTCATACGGAAGACATGGATAAATGGTCTTTAGATATGTATTCCGCATCACATCATAAGAGCAGAAATTTCATGCATTCTTTGCCTAAAGATATATTGTACCATTATCGTTTTCCTGCCTTTTCAAGTGATACTTTTGCAATGAATCGGAGAAAATATAAAATTTCAGGAAAATGAGATTATGATGTATCAGGAAACAAAATATTTTTTCTCCTCCTTCTCTTTCCTAAATGTGTGCATTTCTAGATGTAAATGGAGAAAGACTGTACAAAGCGAAAGGCTAGAAGAATCAGCACACGATGACTTTCGGCTACGATTTTAATGATATTTACCTTAATATTAAACAACAAGGAGCATAGTCAGGAACAAAGAACAAAAGGATAGAACAGGAAGGAAAGAATTTGTCTGCATTTTTATTTTCCTGGTTTTACTTTTGCTGCTTCCCCCATCACATTAACCACGGTTGTTTTTTGGGGAATCCCCTTCTTCATGTCAAAAATAGAAACTTTTTCGGGGGCAAAATGAGAGCCCATTCTTTTTTACCTTTTTTGTTTAATATTCCACCGATTCAGACTTTCAGACCATCATTTTTGTGTATTGAGTGCACACAACAATGCACTGTTTAAGTATTCCGTGTCATTTCCATGAATTCCAGAGCACTTTTACAGGTCTGGTCTGTTTTTAGTGGTGGTGGCAGCATGTGCATTTCAGCATTTAGTTCCTCATTGACTTCATTATGATTTTGATGATGATGCTTGTATATACTAAATTGTGAGTGTGCTGCTTTTTTGTTGGTTTTGGTGAGTTGGGGACTCTCTGAAGCCTTTTAAAAGAGCGTTTGTTGTGCCTAGTGGAGCGATTTGGGATAAATTGTACATCTGTTTACGCGAACGACAACAGAAGACCAGACCAGATCTCGCCTCGCCTCTCTTCTGCTTTTATTGTAAGTCACCCATTCCATATGCATGCAGACAGATGCACATCTGCACATTCCGTTTTTTTTTCTTGCCATGGACAAAAAGGATGTATATAATATATAGGAAGCAAAATAGAACTCGCAACGAATGGCTCACTTTTTTTCGTTCTTTTTGAATTCTAAAGCATTTTTTGGCAGTCTCTGACTAATGCTGTTCTACATTATAAAACAGGCAAAGAGCTGTATTATATTATAACATGCTGCTTATTGTATATATTTGGGTAGTGAGAATGCCATCGTAGTCGTCATCAACATCATAATATCATCTTTAGCAATAGGAGTAGCACAGCAGCGCAAAAAGAAGAAAAAGAGCAGATCAGTCGACCCCGTGTAATAATAATAACAATAATGGTTAGACATGCATTTTACTTGTCTGTGTACTTTACAATGAATGTAGGTACATGCTGCTGCTGGTACACAAGAAAATTTTTGTAAAACCGGTAGGGGATGCGGATCATCAACATTATCATATCAGAGTTCGGTGTGGAAAAGGACGAGCTGCTGGAGAGGTAAAAATGTATTGCATATTAGGAAAATTGAGTATTGACTAAGAAGAGAGCACAGCAACAGCAACGAGAGAGCATTTTACCCATTTTCTTGCCTGGACGGGAACAACAAGAAAGCTTTTACACCATTCATTTGCCGTTCACCATCATCAGTTCATCATCAAAGCTATATTAATACGGTTAGCTTGCGGACTCGAAAAATAAAATTGTGAAAAGACAGGCAATATAGATGTGTGCGGTATAATGTGTAATGTGATGATGATGGGAATTGGAAATGGTTCTTGTGTTGTGTGTACAACTAACTCTCTCCCACACAGACACCACACATTACATTATCAACATGATCCTCTCTCACTCTCACTAGCTGTTGTACAGATCATAAAGCTTTCATTAGAAAGTCAGTCAGTTTTCTGATCTGAGGGCTGCCACACTGTCAGCTACTTGTTTTCTTCGGGCTTTTGAAAGAGAGTGAGTGAGTAACAAGATCAGAGGAAAAGGATACTTTTTGCCTGTTTCTTGCATTTTTGTAAACTCTGTGTTTCATAATAATTTGTGTGTAATAGCAACATTTTATGATGATGAAACGGTTATTGTTATTATGCCTCTGACACGTGGTGACGATGGGAAATATTATTCCTTGTGGGCGTTTGTATACCCATACTATGTACTTGTAGCTTGTCAAGAGAGTGACAGTGGGGCAATGTGATGCGGTTTAGTTTTAAAAGACAGGTTAATTAAATTACAAAGTGAAAAAGGTTTTTGCCTTGATTCATGCTCATTACCTGATCAAAAGCTGTCAAAGTGATCAAAGCTTAAGCTTGAAAAGCTGGGTGCCACGCGAATACTCAGAAATGACGGTAACTTTTGACTTTTGAAAAAGGAAGCATAATGTCATGTGAGGATTTATACAGTTTTCAAAAGTGACATAATATAGCTGCCGGTGACAGATGAGGTTGATTAGAGGTCAGGTTAAATTAAGTGAAAAGTGATTACAAAGCAAAATAATTGTGCAAATACGTAAAAACCACAGACCAAGATGCTTTTTCTGTTTGAAACTCAAACGTGAAGTGAAGTTTCTTTCATGTGGTGTTATCGAACATTTTTTCTATTCGGATTTTCTTTTTCCCTTTCAGCATAAAAGTAACTAATTAATTTAGTCGAAAAACAATAACGAGGTGGAAATGAAATCACGTCTCCTTTTACAACAGGGCTTGATGGAAGGTAAAGTGATCAAAGAGGAACAGTCTTCTGTGGTGGCCGCAGTCGCCCACGGACCGTCCCCCTGTCCCTCCCCTCTTTTAGCTGCCACCTCGTCCTCAATTAATGTTGGTGGAGTGCCTCCACCCCCACCACCGGGCAAGGAGAATCGGCGTGTGGGCTCACCCCTCAACACAAACAACAACTCATCCGAAATTCTAACACGATCACGGAGCAAAGGTCAGTCAAAGTAGAAAAATAATCCTATCAACCCACTTTTTTAAAATTGTGCTTTGCATACAATGCAGATGCTTTAAAAATGCTTTGCGCTTGTTCACATGTCTGCTTTCTTTCAGCTTGTACACTTGATTTTCAAGGAAGAATTTTTTAAAAGTCCTTCCATTACTTAATTTTCTCTGTCTGTCTATCTCTGCATCTGGTTTCACTTTAGTTGATCAAGTGACATCATAATTAACCGTGCAGTAAACACATAATAATAATACAAAGCATACCCCTTCTTCTTCCTCGTTTATGCTCATCTTCTATCTGCCTTTTTGATTAAATTTACTGAGTAACACTCTCTCAACAACTGGCGTTTTCAATCTCATCCTCTCGTATCATGATCACCACCACCGCACATTATATGCATGATCCAAACAAAAAAAGCAACTTTCAAACATCCATATAAAATGCAACCAGATGTACGCACAGTTTGTTGATTTTTTAAATGTGCTTCAGTAGTAAAAAAGGCTTGACTTTTTGGAGATGAGAGTGAGTGGAGCAAGTGCACACAGCAACTCTTTCTGTCACTGTGCCTGACTTTTTCTCTTTTAGCCTCTGCTCCTGTTTTTCCTCATCACCGTCAATAATTGGCCATGCCACCCGATGATGTTGATGATGATGCTAAATGTTGATAATCATGATGATCATTTTCATCTTGATTTTATATCCCGATATGTTATGCATAAAACATTAAGAACAACAGCGCGGCAGCACAGTAATAAGTAACAGACGCGATCACACACACACATGTCATGTGTGTCTGTGTGTTTTAGTTTCTGCCAGAAGAATAACTATGCCCGTATTATAAGATTATAGTAGAGTTGTTGTTGTAAGTAGTAGTTTTACTATTGTTATTATTAATATTGGCCCTTCTGTTTAATAACAATAATGGTTGCATTCATCAGAACCAGATCAGTGCCATTATTTGCGTCGTCCCCTAAAAAATAGCGAAACAATATACTGCAGCACACACCACACTCATGTTTATACGGGGCACATCACATTAATCCAGTTTACAGGAAGGAAAAAATCTGTGAAAATCATAAAATGAAAAAATGTTTTGTTGATCGAATCCAGAGCAGGGTGGAAGAAGAGGGCCACCAAAAGAAAATGAATACAATGGCATAATATGATGACCGGGTGTGTTCTGGGTCTGTTTCTCTGAATATGATGGTCGTTTAATGCAATATGCAGAGAAAAAACAAAGCACTAGTGAGAAATAAACGTAACTGTTAGTTGAGCTGATTATGCGGGTATATAGGTATTTTTCGCTGTAAAACTGTATTAAAGGAGTTGGTTGATGAGCAGGAACAGATTGCAGCGTTGTCATATAAAATAAAGTGTAGGCGCAGCAGCTACAGCAGCAGCGTTTTTATGAAAATATGCTGGGGAGGGGGCAGACACACACATATGCACATGTGGTGTGTTTCGTTTCAGTTTATTAAGTTGGTAATGATGAGGATCGTATTATGAAAATCATGCGGAATTTAATATTAGGAATGATGCTGGTGGTAGTACGGTGTTGATGGGGCTGTTCACTGTTGTGCTTGCGAAATAATATGCGATTATTTATATATGGATGCATAAAAATGAGAACAACGCGAGGAAATTCTCACTTGGTTTTGTTAAAGGTCACGCCACGTCGTTTGTAAGAAGAACGGTACTCAGTTTTGGGGAACGTTATTTATTGCAGATCTGTCATTGTCGCCTGTTTTAGTTATTTTGAAAGTTTGAAATTTTCTTGAGATTTTGATGCATGCGGATATTTATAAGGAAAAAGACTAGAGAATCATTAGGCTGCTTAGGTTGAAAATGTTTTAGGGGATTTTTCAAAGGAGCGGCGAATAGAGAGAGAAAATTGTTTAAAGTAGCCAGAAATTGTTTTGTTGTTGTTTTGTTAAATTATTTTTTCCTGAAGTGAGTGAAAATTTTAACCAGATGTGACCCAAGCGAAAAAAATGTGCACAGATGCTGCTTGATCGCTGCTAAAGTTTAGGTAGGTACATGTATGCGTTCACTCAAGAAAACTGTTCCAAACGGCAAGTACTACATGGTCGTCGACAAGATCATCGACAAACATCGTCGAAGACAGTGAAATGACTATATATCCTTATCTTGATTTACTAAAAAGAGAGATGCTTGAAACGACTTAAACTGCGTCTCGTTTTCTAAAAAAATGTGAAATGGTTCATCTGCAAGAAAAAAAAGTAAAAAAAAAGAAAGATACGCAGTCATACGTACGATTGCCTGCAAGGATAAAAATGAGTTATTGCAGCCACCACGCATCATCGCCACAACTGCAACTGGTTCGGCCTGATCACCAAAAACATTTACTATTTTTTATCAGTTATTTAAGCGCAAACTCAAACTGAACAGAAAAGAATATCTTGTGTTTTGAGCTTGCTTGATCATCTTCTGCTCTTCTGGAGGAGGAATCGGATCAGCTAAAGTTTCCAAAAAATGTCTCAAAAGAGCGTTTCCTCCACTCCTTCTTCAAGAAAAGAAAGTTTAAAGAAAAAGGCAATGATACCAAGTTTGGATGTTGGTAAGCACAAAATACACATTTTCTCAGCTAGCTTTTTGACATCTGTGCTTGTCTTGTCGTCTCTCCACATCTCTTTTGTCTGGCAGACTGACTAAAAACGACGGAAAAACAAGAAAAGCTATTATTAGCCCTTTTGATTCCTCCCTTCCGTTTCCATTATTGCTGTTCCATTGTTTTTCGGTGGAAGTAAAAATGCTGTAAAGTTTTAGGAGATTTTTTTTGTGAAATAGGGCTAAAGTCTTTTTCATGTGCGGGGGTGGTGGATAGCAGATTGAAAGCAGACATTCTTCTCTATGAAAGCTTGCTTATAAAAGTTAGGTGTAAAGAAAATACACGGGCGCTGCTGGTTGTTTTCATGTCTGCTCCTTCGGAAGTGGCCAAGAAGAATAAAAGGATTGTTATTGGAATGACTGACAGAAGAAGCTCTGCTTTTCGTCTTTCAACTTTGTACTCATCCCGGTATACATTTTCTCGGTGAGAAAGACATGTTTTCCTCTCCAAGATTTTTTGGGGAAAAAATTCGGAACTTTTGTTGGCCTTTTGTCTTTCAGGGAAAACGGAGGGAGAGGTAAAATTGGTAATTAAGATGCAGACATATACATACAGAAAGATGGGTGGTGATGATGATTGTAATGACGAGCGGGAACGAAATGGAAATTTTTGGTGTGTTACCTTACAAATAGGGGAAACTTTTTGCTTAAAAGTGTGGATTGGGTGCAAGCAAGAATTCTCTTGCTTTCTCACTATATATTACAATGCTAGACCATATGGAACCCGGTGGACCAGAACCTAAAGAAAAACGGAAGTAGCAGATTGTGGCATATTTTTTCGGATGAACATGGAAAATGGGAATAATGATGTTGAAAACGAAAAAGAAGGGGTTACCCTTGTCGTATCATATTGTCGGGAAAAGAAGGAAGGAAGTTAACAAAAACGCAAACTTCTTCCTTCCTTCCGCTTTATTGCGTTGTTATTGTTGTGTGTTTGTGTCATCCAATTTACCATTTTAACCATGTATTATAAGATGTAAATATAAGATATAAGATATTTTATTCGCCTGAAAAGCTATATACTTACAAAGTGTGCACATGGTCTTGCTTTTTGCTAGTAAAACTCTTGTGGAGGGAGAAAAATGACAAGCCATTTGTCTAAAGAGAGTCCATGTGTGTGTGCTCTACTGGTCTTTGAGAGTTCATTTAAGTAACTCAAAAAGTTATGAGGAAATGACTCAGGAAGGAACCAAGTAAGTGAGAAGTTGAAAGAAGAGATAAAAATGAGGAGGAAAGGTGTTTGGGGAATCATTCTTCTAACAATATAGAGGTGCTATTTAAGTACGCGTAAATAGTTTACTTTGTACAATAGCAATAATGCAATGCATTTTTTATATCAAAAAATTTAAAAAAGGGGGATCCCTTCTTCTTCTAATGCTGTCGTTTTTGAAAGGATCAGAAAATTTTGTTGCATGAATAATTCAAGGGGCAGCTGTTCTTTCAAAAAGGTATTTCCAGGAGTAGGGAAGGGATTTTAGTAGCAGCCGCTGTTCCACACACTCACACTAGAACTTGTAGTAAGGGAATTCAAACATGTGCGTAATTGAAAAAAAAAGGAATAATAAAAATCATGTACGAATCAACTCATCAGTATAATTATCAGGTATTTATCCATATTTTCTTTCTACACTACTGGCATTTAGGTATGTACATGACCTTTCCCTTTTAACAATTTACAAATAAAAAATGGCCATGTGTGTCCCTCGTCTCGTCGTCCTTCTTTAGAGAAACACGCAGACACACGAACATTTTATTTATCCACGTCTCTAACTTTATATTTGCTATTGGGGCATTATGCAAACTGTTTAATACTACCTCAATTTATTAGAAACATCACACAACCTGGATTTAATACCCTTTTGCTACTATATTACCTTCCTCATAGTACTGTGTTGACACACACATTTTTCAATTTGAGCTTTGCTACCTGGACTCATGCTTTATACACACGGACGGGCAGGTGTGCTCTCTTCTGTTTGCTTGTTTTTTTCTGGCGTTTTTGTGGGTAAAATTGTAAAAAAGAATGACGGACGGCTGCTACCACTAGTACAGAAGCAGAGCAGTTCAACTCACACGAACAATATCAAAACCAAACAGAAGCACACACAAAGAGAGTCCCATCATCATCATCATCATAATAAAAAGTTTGGCAAGCATAAGGAGCAGTTGGTCTTGTGTGTGTACAAGTGTATTAGGGAGCACACATAAGGGACCTTGTATTCCTAAAGAGATACCTATAAGGTACGTGTGTGTGTGGGTATTGTAGATGAATAATATTACAATGTGTGCGCATTGACGACAAATATCCCTAAATGAACATTTTTTCCTTCATATTCTCTCCTTCCTTCTTCTTATCGGAATATGACAGATGGAGTGGTTTGGAGTGATAATTTGCTTGCTTGTGTGGTGGTGCTGAATAAAATTGAATGCTGTAATGTTGTTATTAGTATACATGGCTTTATTATAATGATATGAAAAGAGGGAGATAGGTCTATGATGTCATGCCATGTCACGACACCCAACTCCTTTGAAATATTTTCCTAATAGTTGAATATTGCTTTTTCCTGTGGGTGAAAACACAATTTTTTTTCTCCTGGTAGTAGTAATATGTTTATATACGTTTATGATGATAATAATTTGATGCCATGATGGTGCTGATGGCGATGATTGTGCTCCCATTTTTTGTACTTTTTTATATTCCTCTGCCCACCACCATCTCAACACAAACTCAATTCAAGTTTGCTACAAAACGTTTTCTATCCACTTAACTCGACTTAAAACTCAATCCTCATATTTAAAGCGGGCTCAGGTTTGTTAGGTGTGCTGAATATGCTGACATGAATAATAGCTTGAATAAGAATGATGATCATGATGACGATATCTACTGTGGTACGGGCTCTTTCCCTCCCACATCTTTTTCCCGTTTTTAGTTTCGAGATGATAACCTTATTTATGCACACATGAAAAGTATTTAGTTCAACACAACAACAACATCACCCACTACCATCAGCAAAATGCGTTGTTGTTGATGAGATTTTTTTATAGGATGCTGGCATTTTAGTAAAATGTTGCTGCTGCTGGTTTTCCTCGAAGACGCTTTTCACTCGACAAATAATTTGCTTTTTGAAAAAAAGACTAGAAACTGCTGCATGTCAACTTTTTCCCCTTTTCAAAATTGGAATCCCGCATCATCTTCTTTGGTATTTATAGTGGCAAGTGGTCGAATAGGTCGAGTAGTGGTGATGGCGGTGGTGGTGGTGCGGGTACTTTGTGTCCTTTTTTTACTACAAAGATGTACAGTTTAGTACACACGCACACACACACACACCGACAGCGTATTTTTATAAGGGCTTTTATCACTCCAAATCAGACGCGATGTCTTCTTTTTTCCTGTGTGGATCCTCTAAAGCTCTCTCTCCCTCTGAATTTCAGTCGACCTCCTCCTCTTTTCCTCTTCACTGGAAAATGGAATGCCGGGTGATGTTGTTGCTGATGATGGTAGCACAAAGCTTCAATGCAACAGCATCTGGGTTCTCAAGATATCTCCTCTTTTTCCCAAAGTATTCCAGTGGGAGACAGGGCAAAAGCAAACTCTTCTTTCTGTTGCTGCTGGTGTATATTTTTAGGTAGCTTACATTTTACAACAAGCTAGGCGTGATCAAGTCGTAAAATAGGAGATCAGTCTTTTGCACTCTTCTCTTCATCATCGTCATCGCCACACGAACCAACCTCAGTCTTCTGAATAGAAGTAAAAGGAAAGCAGTAGCAGAGAGAGAGAAGCAGGTTTTGTTATTATACATAAATACAATAATAACAAAGTTTTTTGTGGTGTAAAGTGTGTGTATGGCTATGTGCATTGATGATGATGAAGATGAGTGTTTCCTTTTCCTATATCTTTTCTACACACACACAACACCCAGTCGCCAGAATTTTGGGTATTTAGTTTTCAGTTTTGAAACTTTTTTACAGAATTTTTTTCACCGTTTTATCTCTTTCCCAGCAACCGTCCTCATCATCAGAGTAAAAGTAATAATAATAAGAGGAAAGTCTCCACTTTTCTGTCTCTGTTCTCCTTACTTATTATTATGCGGTAATATAAGGCTGCGCTTTGGGAAAGGGATTTTTTGTCACATTCACATGTGTGTGTGTTGTGTGTGGCTTGATAATAATATGACGGGCTGGAGGATGATGATGACAACGGTCTTTCTCTCTATTTCTTACTTTCCCATGGGAGAAACATCCAGTTTGCCAAGCTCTTGTTCTTGTGTGCTGAGCACTGGAGGAGTAGGAGAGGAAGAAGAGGGCTCATCTGCACCAACGAGATACTGCAAAGCCGACTGTCATTAGAAAAGAGGCGCAAATACCAGAGTTGCACACGATCTCACACTTAACCAGGAATAAAATCTGCACACAGCTTAAAGCTTTCCATTTTGTTTTTTGCTGCTTACAGCATATAGGGCTAGATACAACCCAAAAAGATCCTTTCTTGTAATGTGTGGAGTGCTTTTCGTTTTGTTATTAGGCGATTTCTCTGGCATTCCAACATCTTTCCAAACTAAAATTTCATTTTGTGGGGATTTCTTGTCTCCTCTAGCTGGCACCTAAAGGATACTGTTTAGTAGGGCAATAATAAAAAACGGCAAGAGCATGATGATGATGATGGTGACAGAAAATGATTCTTACTTAGTGAGAGCGAGAAAAAGGAGAAAATTTGGAGAAAGCGGGTGCTTGTTGGGTGTGTGATGAGGTGGATAAAATCCCTTGTGTCACCTTTTGTAGAAGGTGTCCTTCCATTCCACCTAACAGCCACGGCTTTGTCATCATCAGGTTTTCTGCAACTGAGAAGAGGAAATGGAGGTTGTTTCTTTTTGTAAAGATGCTGATGATGACGACGACGAGGAAGATGATGGTAGTACTGTTCATGATGATGGGAAGAAGCAGGCATGTATAATTCCATTCTTGGAACAACTTAGTTTTGCAGCTCTTTGATATGCGGGCTGTATAAGTATAAGTTTGTTAGTTGTTAGTATCATATCTTTATCGTTTTTCTTGAAGACTCAAGTCTTGTTCTCAGATTGTCACGTGCATTCATCCAGAAGAAGAAGTGTTGTAGTTTTGTTGTTGGGCTTGTATTCTTCTT
The DNA here is from genome assembly GCA_029691765.1 of Entomobrya proxima. Classification (NCBI taxonomy): domain Eukaryota; kingdom Metazoa; phylum Arthropoda; class Collembola; order Entomobryomorpha; family Entomobryidae; genus Entomobrya; species Entomobrya proxima. The sequence continues at coordinate 36,218,653 of CM056171.1, read as the reverse complement.
AAAAGTACACAGAATGGTGATAATGAGAAGGAGAAAACGGCGCGGGTCTGATTTTGTCGTCGATTTTCTCTCTGTCTGTTTATCTATAGGGTGAAACTCTTTATAAAATACAGTTTTTTACCTTATCCCTTTTGCTTAAGTACTTTCTCTTTTTTCACTCTCTCCAATGCAGACTCCCTGAATCACACACTCAGTTTCAAATCCAGACATAGAGACAGACTTGAGATAGAAAAAAGTGCTTTCTCTGTCTGCTTTTGGCGCTACTGGTGGTAGTGGCGGTGTTGATGACGATAATAATAGACCTTGGTGTGTGTGTGAAGGTGGAAAAAGGACAATGGCAAAATACTTATGTATTTATAATAAAAAGGGGTAAACTTAATGAAAAGTAGCTTATATACAGCTTAACTATAATATGCAAGAAGAATATATATAAAAAAGTTATAAATCACTGCTTCAGAACCAGCATCGTCATTGCCAGACCAAGAAGAAGACCACCACCAGCAGAATCACAGACCTAGACAAACCTTTTCACATATTTTTTTGTCTATTCTTCTCTGTTATACTGATTGTCCTTATTTTATGGTTATATAATATGCAGGCTATATAATATGCTTTTTATTAATAACATTATCATCGCTTTCGTTTGTCTCATGGCCTGGATTTTTTGCACGGTTTGCCGATGTAATGATGATGGGGGTATATGCTCGCGGGTAGAACAATAAGGGACCCTCACAGAGACAGATGGAGAATATGGCAAAGAACTAGCCGTGAATAAATATAAAAGGAATTGAGGCAAATGTTTTAAGAAAATAAAGAAAAGAGAAAATGGTAGTAGTGCTAGTGGTAGTGCTGGTGTCTGAAGAAGTTGAGAAGAAAAGAGAAAGAGGTTTTTCTCATTTTCACCAGGACTCCTTTTTGTTTGAAAGAGAAAAGGGTGCCCTGTGTCTGTAGTTGTAGGTGGCGTAATACACTGCATCTATTATTACACCAAACTATGAACCATAAGACCAGACCGCCATATACTTACTACTTAAAAGTGAAGAAGAAATGAGAATTTTGGTGATAGTTGAGGATAAAGCATTTTCTTGTAAAATGAAAGGTTGAGGAAATGGAAATATAAGTAAGGAGCGTTGTGAAATTCTTTGTTTTTCACCACCACACGGCTCTGATTCTTCTGAAGTCTGTGGATGACACACAAGACAAGGTGGTTCTAGTATCGGTGACCAGCATATTATTAGAGCATTTCTGATTAAGAACAAATTGGAGCGAACGTAAGATATTGTGTTCCACCACCATCACCACCTATATATATGGGGGTGGGGACATTATTCACCGCTTCTTTTCTGTCGATCAGCAGGAAACGTCACCCTTTATAATAATGCCACCAGCATTTATTATCACATGAATAAGTCCTGCCACCATCACTCCCAATCACCACCACCGCCATGAGGTATTTTTAGAAAAACGTACACATACCAATGTGGACTTTTGCATGAAATTAGACTTGGTAGTGATGTGGGTTCTTTTAGAAGCTACTTTAACAAAGATTTCCAAATAAATACGTACAAGTTATTATCATACTGGTTTAGTACAGAAGGAAAGTATGGGCTATTATTGTTTTGGCTTTTAAAGTTTTTAGCAACTTTTCCCAAATTGAAAAGTTGCTCTGCTCAACTGAGCTTTAGTACTAGTATTTAGAAAGGTGCTTTTACAATATACTGGCATTATTTCATTTATTGGTCTGATGTTCCCCACTTTGTGTACATTTACATTAATAGCGCGGTAGTGGTGGTCTGGTGGTGACACTCAAAGACTTAAAGGAATTTCCAAATTGCTTAAAACTTGCATATGTATTGAAGCTTAATAAAAAGAGGGTCTTCTGTGTAGTGTCTGCCTACACGAGCGGCATGTTTACTCATTTTATAGTGTAAAGTTATCAAGCAAAGTATAATACTCTTATGCAAAATGTGGGCAAAAAAGAGGTAAGTGGTTTTGTTCGGGTTTTGCCTTCTTTTCTTCCTGTGTCTTGTGTGAGCTGTTATATTTTGTTTGTTTTAAGTATTACCAGTTTAAGACACGGAGAGGGAAAAGGGATTTCCGGGAAAAGAAAGTACCACCTGCTGACAGAGTCATTTAAAAAGTTTTTTTTATTCTTTCATAATCATGCATGCAACAGCAGCAGAAAGAAGGGAGTTCTTTCGAGTAGGATTTTTTTGTACTACTCATTGGTGTATGCCTGATTATGACAAGTGAAGAAAAATTTGGAAAATTTCCTTGAAAAAAGCGGAAAAGCATGCATGTATATTTCATACACACGCAAACGTGTGTGGTAATGACTGGCCTAAAAACTACATTGCGAAAATTGAAGAGAAAAGGGCAGATTATCAAAAGGAAAATTTCTTTCTTCTTAAGACAGAAGTAATTACATAGTTTGCAATAAAAATGTTGTGTAGGAAGAAGCAAATCATTTTTGTGTATAGTTCTCCTTTATATATACTACCCACCACCAAATACATATGTGTGTGGAATTAGCACTTTGAGTATTTTACTGTCTGAAAAATCAGCAGAGGTCCATTTCCTGTGGTGGATTTGTTGAGAATGATTATGATGGTTTGCTCTGGGCTTGCAGAGATTGGAAGTCTGAGAAAAAGGACGACATAACGGGCGATGATGATGACGTTGGTGTATGGTTGGATCTGGTTCTGGCATGGGAATTGGAATTCTTCACACAAGATGATATTCCAATGATGATGACGATGAGGGTCGCTTGGTATTAGTAATAATGTAGTTTTGAGGAAGAAGCAGGGCATCAAAATCAGTACAAGAGCATTATAATAATAAAACAGCACACAGCACCAGAAGAGAAAATGGCTGCTGGTGATGACGGGTTGGAATGATGTGTTGATTACTTGCTCAAGTGAATGTTATGTAGTGCAGAAGTAGAGTACAAGTTATTATTATTATGATTATCGTCATCATCGTCAACATCCTCATCAGCAGCGGCATATATAAGCACTCACACAGAGAAAACACCTTTTTGGTCTTCTGTTCTTTGGTAATAAGTTGTAGTTATATATGCTCATTTGACCCAGTTTTTTAGGTAGTTTTGCTAAAAACTTCTTTTTAGAGAGAGAGAGATGTGCTCGTTGAGAGATGTCAGGCTGAGAGGAAGGGAACAGAAGTGGCACTATTCGTTTTTCCTACTTCACCACACACACATAAGTTTTGTTTCACCTTCAATTCTCAGTCAGCCCAATCCAGAATTCACCTCAAGAGTCATTATCAACAAAAACGACATGACATGCTGCTGGTCTTGCTCTCAAACTGTAAAGTTCTGGTATAAGTAAATGCGGAGAAGAGTGTTTGAAATGAGTGCTTATGACTGGCCTGATGAAAAACATATGTCTTGCTGATTGTCTCTCAGCAGGGGATCCTGCTGATATTCCAAGAAAATTGAAAGAAACAAGAGAAAATCGACTAGGGAAAAGTCTGGGATATAAAAAAAAATCTCTCAAATTTCTCGCTGACTATTTCCGGAAATACTTTTTGGGGTTTTGTGAAATACGGAGAGGCGCTATTTGGTGATGACCTTAGAGTAATTACTAAAAACCCGTGGTAGTTGGAGCTGACGGGTGCTAGGTAAAGGGAAAATGAAGAGAAATGGGAAAACTTTTAAATTGGGGTAAGGGCGCAGATAATAATGAAGTGTTGGGTTTGGCGACATTTCTTCTTCTGATGAGTTGGAAAAAATGGTGCCAAAAATACTTTTCAGTTTGAGATTTCATCTGAATAAGCAATAATATCGGCAGAGAGGAAAGCGATTTGCTTTTTTGCACACCTGCATAGCATTTAACACTCACAATCAATAAGATGGTCCATAAAGATCTACCTTCTCATTCCCAACTCAATTATTTTCAGGTTTTTTAGAGCTACGCGTTTCCGCAAAGTGTTTTGCTGATAAGCATACTACTACACACCCTTCTTTATGTAGTACCCCGTTTCCTTGAAGAATAAACGCTTTCTTCCTTGGGAGAAGTGCCTCCTCCAAGAAAATAGCTGTCATTTTCATGCGTTCTCCCTGTCTTCTGGTGTGTTTTTCTTCACAGCCACCTACTCCATAACATTTTTTAGCAATAGACCAGTGTTGAATCATTGCCAGGAAAACAGCAAAAGACTTACTAGCTATAAGAAAAGCTCTATACTGCTCTGGTGTTTGACTTGCAGCAGCAAAAGCGCCAGAACCAACTAAAAAAAGTTTTTTTCTTGGAAAAAAGAAGAGAGTGTGCTGTAATAAGCACTTGTTTTTCTTCTTTCTTTGTCTGCATCTGTTAGTGATAGATGCACACTTTTGTCCTCCTCTCTCTATCTGGCACTACAATGCATACTCCACGCCAGATACACACTCTCTCTCACACACAAACAAGCTACTCGCCACTTTCTTCCATTTTCACCACCACCACTGTGTGTACTAGTACTAGTATAGTTAGTAAAATACACAAATTTTTTTCCTGTTTGGTTGGTGTGTGCCATATTTTAGGCACAGAGATTCTCCTATCATTTTCACACAAAAAAGGAAATGTTTTGCTAATGGCCAGTAGGAAAAAAGAGAAAGCGTGTGTGTATTTGTGCTCTTTCACCTTAGCAGATTAGAAAGCAGTATTTTGTCTTCTTCTTCCTCTTGCCTGCTACATTTATTTTTGTAAATGATGTGTCCGCCCGGGAGTACAATATGCAGTAGTAGAGCCCTGAAGGAACACACAGAAAACAAGACCATAACTTAAACTAGGCGACGACGACAGCATTATGATCAGTTCACCTGTGCGTTTTCTCACCCTACTTGTCCAAAATGGAAGAAGATAAAAAAGCACGTGGGTGTATGTAAAGTATAATAAGAGATGGGTTATATTTGTATAAGGTTCGTTTTGTGATGATACAGCAGCTGCGTACATATAATACAGGACTTATACAGAGAAAAGCATCATTGTTTTGCATTGTTTTCATCATTTTCTCCGAGAGAGAGACGCCACGCCACGTACACGCTATTTGCATGGGGGTATGATTTGCTTTTTTATGAGTGGTAATAAAAACAACGGGAAAAATTACCAGGAACTCCTGCCATGAACATGATGATGATGGAGATGGTGTTTGTGTTTTTGGGTTGCATTTTACCTTGGTATATATAAAGCTGAGTGCTTATTTATGCCGGGATTTCTTAAGACATCACACAGAGGTTGGTAGTTGGTGGTGGTAGTGAGAAAAGGGAAGATTTTATTGGCACTTTGTCTCATCCTTTTAAGTTTGCTGCTTACGTTTACTTTCCTCTGGAAAACAATGTTTTCACTTGATTGTTGACAAAAATAAAGGAACATTTTCTCCCTTGCAAATGGGATGAGAGAGAGATGTGGCGACATGAAAAACGTGACAGAGCAAAGTTTATGTGAGCTTAAGTGCTCAAATATGTAAGTAGGGAAAATGGAATTTCTCTCACTTTCCGGAAGGAAAAGCAGAATATGCTTGTGCAAGATAATGATTGGGATATTATGAGTTGGTTCTGTGGCAAGGAAAAGATAAACGAAAGCTTTTTTGGTTTGGTGCATATTGTTTTTGCGTAGAAAACGTGACTCTGCTTCTTTATTTTGGGTTTTACGCAGAACTGACCATTGTTTTCGTTTCGTGTTACCAAAATAATTATATTGTTATTTGGACTGTGGTAATTGAAATGAAGAGGAAACCACAAAGTATAATTGGTCAAGCTAATACAAAGTTTGCTTACATCTCATAATCATTTTTGTGGTTATCCCAAGCATCACAATCACGCAATATAACTTTGACCATCCTTCTTTTCCAGATAAACAATCTAGTGGTTTGGCATGTATATGACGTGCATTTTTTTCCGTGTAACCAGTTTCTTTCATCTTTTCCATAAAAATAAAACATGTTATTTATTTTGCGGAGAAAATCCACATTGTCTAAAAAAAACTCCCGCAAACTGTCCATAAATGATGTGCGCGGAGAGGATGATGATGAAGACGATGACGGATGAAAAAGATTGTTTCGCGAGTTGTTTCCTGAATGTGAAAGCAGAACTTACTGCTGTTGTCTGTGTGATAGTGATGATGATCATCACTTGTCAAGACAAGACATTTTTTGTCCAACTTTCTCCCTCTTGGTTTCCTTTAGAACTAAAGCGAGCGAAAGGGAAAAGGATTATCAAAGAGATTCCTTTTGTTTCTTTTTCCTCTCCTCACTTGTTTCTTTGTATTAGTATACCTGCACTTAAACCTGCACACGTGTGTATATAAAACCTAAACACACACACACGTCACCCATGCATGAACAGACAATAAGTTTTTCAAAAATACATTTCATATTCTTTATGATAAACATACAATACACCAGTTAAAAATAACCCAAACAAGTGTGTAGCCGTAGTGGATAGAAGAGAATAAGTGGGTTTTAGTTATTTTTTTCTTCTGCAAAGGCTTATGGCTGTGTGGGAACATGGAAAGTGGTGGATCCTTTTTTATAAGAAATATATATATCCCCCAAATATCAACAGCAGCACGCTCTCATTTCTTCTTTCTCTTTTTTTGTTTCCTGAGAAGATGCCCACATGATGGTTGCGCCGATGAGCGCGCCCGGGTGAATGGATGAATCCTTTCTTTTTTTAGTGCGGAATTCAGTGGATGGATGGATGAATGATTTGTGTGTCTTCTTCTGTCTACTTTTACTACTACGTACTACAAGTAGCCTGACATATAGTATGTGCATTTATATTATAGATATAGTTTTAACCAAGTAATTGTATTTTTTAGTGAAGAAAAAAGAGAATTTTGTTGGCGCTTTCACTAAAGGCTATATATTTAATAAGGCCTGAGAGCTGGCTCAGCTGTGCCCTAAAGAAATCAAAAACTCTTTCTATTCCATTGAGCCCATCACACTTCTGCCAACACATTACTCATCATCATGTGTCTCCTCTCTTTCTCTACTTGCTACAAAAACTATATATAACTTTGTGTTATAATATTATAAAACACCAGGCTACAGTTTTTTTTACTACCACGTCGCTTCTGCGACTACTTTGCTTACACATATTATCCTTCTTTCTCCTCCTGCTTCTTTTCCCAGGGAAAAAAGGATGGATGGATGGATGGATGATGATAGAAGGAAAGAGAAAAAAAGCAGAGCACAGAGAGTTTTACTACCGGTGGCGGTGTGCGCTGGGTGATGACGATGATGATGATGGTGCCGCTGCATGACAGCAGCTGCAAAACATACAGCTTTTTACTATACTTTGCTTACTGAACGCCGCTGCTGTTCCAAGTTCCAAGTGTTTTGTTGGTGGTAGTGGCGGCGGTGGTGGTGGTGACGGTGCTCTTCCATAGAATGGTTTAGGACTGGTTGGTTGGGCACACAAAAAAGTGTCTTTAAAATGATGCCCTGGGAATAAAAATATCTGTGTACCCTGCGGACCATATATCTGCTTTCACTTTGTTATCTAGTGTACCTTGGACCCAATATGGGATGATGAGTGGCGTAGTTGATGGCAAGTCTATGCATTCTGCTAAATCAGCATTAATAAACCGTCCAATTCTTCAGACAAGCAATATATTTTTGCAAAAGATATTTTTTTTCTCTGTGTGAGATTCCAAAATATTAAATCTTCTCTATTTGCTACATACACATAGAAAGGAAAAATTTTGCTGAGCTTTTAGGAAAAAATCAATCATTTGATTTCTATATAAATTTTTCATTGGAAAATATTATAGAAGGATTAAGGGAAAAAATTTGGTTTGGCTATTAGCGTTAGAATAAGCGTATTTAATATGACCATATGCTTGCACACACCCGTCGTCTCCCCATCCTCAAACAAACCAGTGACAGGGAAAAGAAGGTAAATAAATTTTATTGGAAAGCATATGTGCTCCTTTCTTATTGCTGTATGCCTCGGGCTTGTCAGTGAAAGGTGCTAGAAAGCAGCTGCTCACTGTCCGTTTGGCGATAAAGGATTTTTGGAAGGATAGGAGCAGATGCTAGTCAGCAGCAAAGGGCGAAAATATTGAAGGTTATTTTACTTTTTGTGCTTTTGTCAGTTGGCGTTCCCTTTCTTTATTATTAGCTATGCCGTTTTTAAGGACCGGCAAGTGAAAGCAAACCACAGGGGGAAAATGCAAGTTTTTCTTTGTAGCGGTTGCCAGCTTGTTTTTATCTCAAATTCTTGGTAAATCCGTTTCAAGTGGGATTTGAGGTTACATACACGCGGGGTAATCTGATGATTGCATAAGCTAATTGACTAGTAAAGGGGCACTCTGAACACGTTTTTTTAATTGAACGAGTAAAAACAAAGAAAGCTGTCGATTATCCTAAATATAGGTAGCCCATCACACACACGTTGTGTTGTTGGGAAAATGTTTCAAAGTTTTTTGTGCGGCTGTGGAGCACAAGTGGGTTTTTTATGCTTGAAATAAATCCAGTTTGAAGCAGGGAAAAAGTTTGAGAACAAGCGTCAGCGGATAGGGGAAAGACGTACATATTTTTTTAAAGTTTTTGATGAGAAAACCACCATTTGCTATTGAGTATGTGCACATGTCTTAGAAATTAATTTGAGGAGGAGGAATAAAAAGAGGGCGCAGAGAATTTTGCTGGTTTGGTTATAATAAGTATCTACACTGAGCTGTTCTGAAACCGAGGTTGTATTTTTTGGAAGTATGTATCGTATATACAGGACCAATGCGATAAGGTTGCACTTTTCCCGTTTTCCTTTCGGCTCAAGGTAAAAGTTCTCAGGCACACATGTTGTTCCCCTTCTGCCACCGCTTCTTTCGGATTTCTTCCTATTCTCTCATGGAATGATATGGTAGTTAGTCCTACACAAGTTGTGCTTTCATACAGGTTATTACACAATTTGAAAGTTTTTTACTGTCTTTTTTCCTGACAACAAGGACATCATCATGACGCTGGTCGTGGCTCCACCGTACATGGTTCATAGCTGCTGCTGCTGTTGTTCTTCCATTTGGCGATGACATAAAAAACAGAGAACGCAGTAAAAAACACATACTTTCCCTCCAGATAACCGGAGAAAGTTATTGTACATAACAGGGTGGCGTCACCTGTGCGGCTATGAAGACTAGTAAGTAGTATTGGAAAGCACAGGGGAGAAAAATTGTAGTTGGAACCGGCTGTCACTCACCTCCTCGGTACACTAAGAAGCGTTGCAATTATGTTGATCTTTGAACAAAAAACGTTATATTGCGTAGATTGTTGGGCTAAGAACATGCTTTGATGTTTTCAGTAACAATAATATGATGATTATGCCGTTGTTTCCCTTCTCCTCCTGTTGTACATTGACATCTTTCCCGGGAACAGGTTTTTTTGCTCGGCAATGGCAATATAGATTGAGATGCATCAAACTTGGAATGAAGATGACACGGTGTTGCTGTGTCTCTCTTTTAGAAAATGTCATGAACATAACATGAAAGCAAGTGTAAGCTCTCATCAGTTTTCGATCACTCCAAAAAACCCACACACACGCAGCTGCCGTTGATCTATCAAAATACATTTTTTCAATGGAGGAGGGTAGGGTAGAGCAGAATTGCTTTGGAGAAAAAAACGCGGAATGTGCAGTGACGATAATGGATATTACGGGCCTGGAAAAGATAGCAAAAGAATGGAAAAGTAATTACGGAACAGAAAAAAGTTTTTTAGAGTAGACAGAAACAAAACAAGGTACAACAACGCGAGATTATGTGGGATGATACCAGGGCACTACCACCCGAGGCTAAAGAAGATATTAATATGAAGGGAATGAGAAATGGTAATGGAATTGTATGGTTATTTTTTTACTTAAAATTGAATTGGTTTTGACGAGACGATGAGTATGGTTATTGCAACACACACTAAATGGAATGAAGGAAAACGCTTGTTTCATTTTATTATATTGCTATTGTGCATTTCCAGTAATTTGGTACATCCGGGCATCATTTCGTAGAGAAGAAAAGAGTCTCGCATTCGAGACAACCAATATACCTCTCGTTTTACTGTCCTTTGTTGCTTGAAGGCATTAGTGTGGGACACTTGTGCAAAATTACACGGTAGTATGCATAAAACAGAAGAGTGGATGGATGCGATGGAGAAAACGGTTTGGAAATGTGTTTCAACTTTTTTTCCTTGGGACGTGTGTTCATATAATATATTGTCAGGTGGTGGATTTTTGGATGGAAGCTGTTATGTTGTGTGTGTGTTGGTTGATGAGAGGGAAATGATGGGAACATGCAAGCGCTATATAGCTAGCAAATCCAGTGGTGATAATGTGATGACGGATGAATGAAAGTGGTGGAAAGGAAAACACGAAGGTAACTCACACGGGGCTTAAAGCAGATATTTTAAAACTTTCCCATTTTGTGCTCTCTGCGCTCTCTTTTTATAAAAAAGAGCCTTTCCGGCAAAGTGAATCATTATCGTCATCACACAATTTTGATCATCGTTATCAGAGCGAAAGATGATAAAAAATAATATTTTATAAAAAGGTCATTGGCGGAACACTATAATAGTACGTAAGTCATACATTTTCTCATTTAATATGGTTAAAACTACGCTCATTATGTTTATGAATATCCATCAATTTTAACATCATGTTTTAATGATTGGATATTGAGATTATAGATTGATTAAGATGTGAGCTTTACTATATTCATTTTTAATAGCTTAAACGATTTGTATGCTTTTAAAGCTAATCCATCTGTTAAATGTAAGAAGTGTCTTTGTTCATGTCGTTCTGAAAAAATCGTCAAGCACAAGCAATATCACGCTTGTTCGTTTGTACATGAGACTGACACATTTTCGTCATTCTCTCATATTGAAAGTCAAAGCACACAAAAAAGAACCTGTCAGCATCACCACCCATTATTTTTGCTATTTCCAAATCTCAAGTGATATTACCCATTTGTACCCACTTACACAATTTCGCATACATTTTTCAAACGTTCAAAAATTCAATCCACTTTTTCATGCACTTCTGAAACAGAAGCGTGGCGCAGTTAAAGTCGACAGCGACAGGCACACACATAGCAGGAACACTTGTCTTGGCATGTCATCAAACATTATCCGAGACGAGAAGAGAGGAGCAATGTGTTCACCTTCACTTTTGCTATGTTCTTTCCTGCCACCATCACCACCATGTTGATATCGAAATAAAAAATAGCTCGTTTTTATTTGTGTGTGGTCTCTTTTGATTTGGTGGGGTGGTGACAGTTGAAAAAAAGAAAACTGATTTGCATTACCTCATATATTCCAACGCAAAAAAAACCACACGGAGGAAATTTTTTTCTTTGCCCATTTTTTCTACAGGGCATTATTATTCGTAAATTGTTACGGAACACAAAGAAAGAAGAAGAAATGTTTGAGGCATGAAGACTCTCTTGTTGTTGTTGACAAAATTTTTGGGATGAAAGTGAAAAGGTGTTGCTGTCGTGCTTACAATGACTCAGCAGGTAGAAATTTTCCCAAGAATCTGAAGGCAAGGGGAAAAGAAGCACATAGAAGAGTGGGTGAAAGGGGAAATTGAAAAATGTACCTCTTCAAATAATAAGCAATAGGCAAAAAAGACTCGGCGTGGGATATAATTTGAATAAAGAAAGTAATGCCATGAAATTATCATAAAGGACACCTGCATAATATGTTGGCCTTCATGTGGGACGTTATAAAAGCTCAGGTGCAATAGATAACTGCGGGTTTGCGTGATGTAATTTTAATTTTTTTTGTTAGTGTCCAAAAAACCCCAAAATGAGAAGGAAAGCCTGCTCAAAACTTTCCATCTCTCACGAACACACAGGAAGGTTGTGTGCATCTGCTCAAGACATTTTATATATGCTCTGGCGTTTGAAACATTGTCTGTACCAATAGTTTGGTTAGAAAATGGTGGGCACTCTTTGATTTGTTTTTTCTCTTGGTCTGTCCATGACTGCAGCTTGTAAAAGCTGTAGGCTTGAAAAAAGAGAAAAAGAAAGGAAGGAAGGTAGATCTAGAGTATAGCAGATTTTTGAAAGACTTTTGAGTAAAATTTTCTAGTGCACGCGGAGACTTGACTGGCGCTGATCTGCGTTTTTTTGTTTTCGTCTCTGTTTCTGATTGCTGGTTGCCTTTACTGTTTTTTCACTTGATGTAATACGTTCCCTGTTCTGGAAAGGTTTTTTTTTGGCTGGTGGTGGTTGTGCTGCTGTTAATGGCACTGACAGACTGACTCTGTGAGAAGCGGTTCTCCAGATGCTGGATGCAAGAAATAGCTATCGTTATATAGATACTTAAAAATGGAAGAAAGTCCGTATTTGATAAGCTTTTAAATCTAGAAATGAAGCATATAATACATAACACGACATTTTGGATAAGGAGAAGGATGGTCATGAAATATTGGAAAATTCGTTTTTCCTGAAAAAATCTATTTAAAAATGACTTGACTTGATTGTGACTGATTTTGAAGTTCTACTTGACCGTTAACAGGATGAGGATACTACACGTTTTTCATGAGCACAGTAAACTGTTTTCAGTCAAGTCATACCCCAAAAAATAAAATACTCACTAAGGCCAACAGACAGGAAGCTGTATATTGAGTATGAATTTGCTTGCTTGTTGCAGAAAAACGGTCAGAGAGAGAAAGGAGAGCTAGAGATGTATAGTTAAATTCATTCTGCAGATGACACACCAAGATCGTTTCATTTGTCAGTCAGCAACAGACACTACTCTCACTCACTCCATGAGAGAAGCGCAAAAAAGGAGACCAGATTGGATATTATGGTTTTGTTGCTGTTGCTGGACCGAAATGGTGTGGTTTTGTTGTTAGATGGATGCAAGAGGAGAAAAAAAATGTATGGAAAAGTCAAGTGCTCCCAATATCCTTTTCCCTGTGTCTCCTTCAAAAACAGAAGCGCTTATGTGGTTCTTTCTGGTAGCTTGGTGGTGGTGATTGTATGGTAAAAGACTTGACAAGTCTGCCCAAGCTAATGATTCTGTCTGGTACACATTGTTATGTAGGGAAGGATAGTATAATGCTCTTGTAGAACAAGACAGATTGATGATTTTTCATCATGCTGTACATGTGCTTCTTGTGGACGAAATATTGTGTTTGGTCGAATGGATGATGATACTACAGCCCATTTTATGTAACCAAATTGGGTCATTAATAGATCGTCAAAGGGCACGTTGTTGGGTTAAGTGGTTAAAGTTTTGTGTTACATGAACACGCGGAAAAACAATGTTTTGTATGCATTGGGAGCAAAGCCTTATTGAATGAAAGATTAGCCAAGAACGTCAAACAGTTAACGAGCAAGCAGAGGGACAAGAAAGGACAACAGTTTGTAAATTGATGTAGCCAAAAGATAATTTACATTAGGGACAGATATTGAGCACGTGCCTCATCATCACTTTAGCTTAGCACAGCAGCAGCATCAATAATAATAACATGATACAGCGATAGAGAAACATTTTGTAATAAATTCTGCCAAAGACAGAAGAGTAGTGTGGAGGAACAGATAAAAAGACAAGCATCAGATCTTGCCAAGCCACAATGTTTAATAACGTGACAGATGGCAAACTAGAGTAAAAGATTGAGCGAGTGCGAGTGTGTGGCAAAAAAAAAGAACGCGATGCTGATGCTACTGATATAATAGCTAAAACGCAACTTGGTTAGAAGCAAGATGTTTAGTACAGTGACAGCAGGCAGCAGTGTGCAAAATTACGCTTATTGCTTATTTGTGGCCCTCGTTCTATATCCTGGTGGATTTGGTTGGATTAAAAATTATTAAAATGCTTCTGGTTTTACTTTCAGGGCATACGTACATAGTCGTACGTATCTATGAGTAGCATGTATTTAGCTCGTTTTTGCCATTGTCTGGCTAATCGCATGTCACGTCAAATAAAAATATGTTTCTTTGGAAGGACAAAAACGTAACAGTCGAGTTGCAGGGAATTTTCTTAAGAAAGCATTAAATTGTTTTATAAAAAATTCTGTATTTTTCAGATACGTTGTTGCACTTTTCTGCTAAAGGAACAAATTCTATATTTCTACCTAAAATATTATTAAATTCGATTTAGCTACAACCTCTAAAAGGAAAACATGTGCATTTCGAGTTTTTCCCAACCACGCCTCGTGGGAAATTACATATAAGTATGGATAAATAAACAATACAGGGTCATTTCTCCAGTGATAGTGTGCTTGTGGCTGCTTTTGGATTTCCTTTCTTGATTGATGAAAAATGATGGCTCAAGTTTTCTGAAGGTTTTCTGTTCTCCAAGCATATATTATTGATAGAATGTCATATTAGCCATATGCACAAATTAATTTCTTGTTATGTTTCTTCATGCTGAACTGAACTATTCAGAAAAATACAAATCACATAATGATTTCATATATATTGAACCTACAACGAACATAATCCCATGTGCTCTTCTTTGTAAGTACCAAATGGGAACGCACACAACTTGCAAGTTTGCTTTCATTCCCTCTCTCTCATCCTTTCCATTTGGAATACGCCGGCTTTTGAGGGTTTACCTCGATTTTCACTTCCAAGTTTTTTTTTCGCTCTGGTATAAAATGTATTTATCCGCTTGTACGACTCTACTACGTACAGTTTTTCAAAGAAAAAGGATAATATGTAATATGTGTGTGTATGTGCGGAATTGAATGGCACATCTGGAAAAGTCTGATGGTAAAATGCCAGATGTGATCCATCTCTAGCTCTCTCCTTCTCTTCTCTACTGTTTCTGCGTTTCTCCTGCTGAAATGCATTCGACAGCTTGCTATCATTCTCAGAGAGAGTCCACGTTGGTTGCTGTGTGTGTGTGCTTCTCCTCGGCTGAAAGAAAAACAGAGGATTTACTTTTCTACCCACACTAGCAGCACACAGCAACTCTGAAGGACAACGTTTTGGTTCACTATTCACTTTTTTTTATATAAATAGCACTTTCACATTTTTAACCATGCCCAATCTCTGTTTTTTCGAGTCTGCTTCATCATAATATTTTCCCCAAAGTATGTAACCCTATTTGCAAATGTGTGTCCGGGAAAATGCATATGGTGGTATGGGTATTTTCTCTTTCTCCATTTATTATTTTTTGTCTTTCTCTTCCGGGCATTTGCGTCGCGAGAGAGTAATATGGGGAAAGTGCTTGTTTTCCAGGAAGCTTTTAAAATGCGGGGATATGTACTTGGAAATGACCTCGTAATGTCTGGTATAAGCAGATGTTTTTATGATGGTTTGGACATGAGTTTGTCCATCTTTTGTTTTTACGACAAATCAGAAAACATGTCGCTTAAAAAAGTTCCTACTCGCAGATAATCAGTCGCATACTACCAAGCACATAATATTACTGCCATACCTTTGAATTTACGAGTGTATTTCAGCCAAATATTAGAGAAAAATGCAATTTTTTGCTGATTGGTAATTTTGTCTTGGTTGTATTTGTACTGTTGATGTGTTTGTATGCATTAGTTAAACTTTTTATTATTGATGCAGTACACCTTGCCTCAAAGTACGCTAGATTGGAATTTTTTAAAGGAAGGAAGAAGGAAACCTGGAAATTGGAACAGGTGTCAATGTCATTTTCCAAACTATTTATTATAATGATTATCGGGGACAAACAGCAAATTTCATGAAACATGCAGCATTGCTTTTTATTCCTGTCTTTTATATGCATGTCTTTTCATGCCTAATGGCATTTCCCGTGAGAACTTGTACATGCTGCTGCTGCTGTAGAAAATATTTTGCTGTATTGCAGAAACCAGTGGACAATGATCGACATGGGCGGTCAGGCTTAATGAAGGGACCCTGGAAAACCAAAGAGGCGGGTCTTTGGTTTTTTACGATTTCAGGGTCCTGTGATTCATCCTGACACACAGTCAAATCAAAGGACCCTGAAATGAAACAAAGACGGGAGTCCTTGCCCAACCTAAAACCAATGCAAACCTAACCTAACTTAAACCTAACCTAACTTAAACCTAACCTAATTTAAACCTAACCCTGTACACAATCCGTTTACTTAGGCCTAACCTAAAAACATACCTTACCAATTATTTAATAAAAGGATATACTATTAGGAACATAAAAATTGAACTTATACAAAACCTAACCTAACTTAAACCTAACCTAATTTAAACCTAACTTAACTTAAACCTAACCTAACTTAAACCTAACCTAATTTAAACCTAACTTAACTTAAACCTAACCTAACTTAAACCTAACCTAATTTAAACCTAACTTAACTTAAACCTAACCTAACTTAAACCTAACCCTGTACACAATCCGTTTACTTAGGCCTAACCTAAAAACATACCTTACCAATTATTTAATAAAAGGATATACTATTAGGAGCATAAAATTTGAACTTATACTAAACCTAACCTAATTTAAACCTAACTTAACTTACTTAAACCTAACCTAACTTTAACCTAACCCTGTACACAATCCGTTTACTTAGGCCTAACCTAAAAACATACCTTACCAATTATTTAATAAAAGGATATACTATTAGGAGCATAAAATTTGAACTTATACTAAACCTAACCTAACTTAAACCTAACCTAACTTAAACCTAACCTAATTTAAACCTAACTTAACTTAAACCTAACCTAACTTAAACCTAACCTAACTTAAACCTAACCCTGTACACAATCCGTTTACTTAGGCCTAACCTAAAAACATACCTTACCAATTATTTAATAAAAGGATATACTATTAGGAGCATAAAATTTGAACTTATACTAAACCTAACCTAATTTAAACCTAACTTAACTTACTTAAACCTAACCTAACTTTAACCTAACCCTGTACACAATCCGTTTACTTAGGCCTAACCTAAAAACATACCTTACCAATTATTTAATAAAAGGATATACTATTAGGAGCATAAAAATTGAACTTATACTAAACCTAACCTAACTTAAACCTAACCTAATTTAAATCTAACTTAACTTAAACCTAACCCTGTACACAATCCGTTTACTTAGGCCTAACCTAAAAACATACCTTACCAATTATTTAATAAAAGGATATACTATTAGGAGCATAAAAATTGAACTTATACTAAACCTAACCTAACTTAAACCTAACCTAACCTAAAACCAACCTAACCAGTTGGCCTAGAAACTTAAAGTTAAAAAAAGGGTCCTCTGATTCAGCCTGACAAATAGTCGACAGGCTGAATCACAGGACCCTGGAAAAACCAAAGACTCCCCCCTTTGGTTTTAGGGTCCTGTGGTTCAACTCCACCGACATGGGCATTCTTTGTGAAAACTGAAAATTTTAGGGTGTTTCAGAAAGTTTGCAATATTATTTTGCTTTATCATTAATATTCCATTCTGAACACCCAGAAGTGTATTGATTGATACTGGACAATGTCCAATATATATTTTTGGAAAATTTTCTGATAGCCATTGGAACTTACAATTAACTTTATATCGTGCCTATAATGAACAATCCCATCTTCTTTAAGCTTATGGGACGATGGGTGCCGCTGCTGCTAAAGACGGCTGAAGATGAAAATTATGAGATTGGTCATGACAATGCTATTTAAGGCTTCCACACTCAAGCTAACTTTTGGCTACTCTGTCTGCTGCTGCTGGCATATAAACCATGAGAAAAAAGTGAAAAAGAGTTAATGTGAATGTATTGAAGCAATAAAAATTGGAAAGTCGAGGGAAAAGCCACTCTTCGGCATATTGTGCACTTCCTCTCTTGATACTTATGCAGCTAGCTTAATATACTACTACTACTTACTAGAGGAGGAGTGCCAAGGCACACAGAAGAAGAGGAAAAACGATAATCATAATAATAGAAGTGTACACAATGGCAAAATATGCTTCTTCTTATAATTTGGAACAGATGTTTTAAATTAAAGCTCTCTTTGCAAATGGCACATTAAAAATGTTTTCTTCTAGCAGCAAAACAGTTTTTATTTGCTCTTGCCCAAACACTACACTATGTGTACCGTTTCATAGAACCTATAACTTATATAGGCTATAAGAAATGGTGAAAATGGAGGAGGATGATGGAATTATGTTGGAGCTGCTGCTGTTGTTCTAATAAGTGCAGTCTCTCTCCACATCTGCTTGCATATTTTAGTCGGTATGTCATCACATCTATAGGTTTCCAACTCTCTTTGTTGTTTGGTTTTTGGCCTCCGCTAAAGCGATAAGCACTAAAAATGGTTCATGGCTTCTTTTTGTATGAATGTCGATTTATTAAAATGAGAATGATGGCAACAACACACACGCTTGGCTCTGGCGAGTGACTGCTGCTGTACAGCCAGCCAGTGATTTTTAATGGTGATGGCGATGATGACAAAAAAGGTTGAAATATGGTTATTGTTGTTTTTCCCCGATAATGTTTATCGTGTAATCTGCCTACTGCTTGCTATGCTATTCTGCAGCTTGTTATGTTCCAAACACATATGGACTTTTGAACAAAATCATTAATTAGGATATTATTTCTTAAACGTGTGCAATTAATAGCTTATTTAGATTGTTGGCGATGAGGTGGAATTTGAGGAAAAATGGCAATAAAAATATTTGTCTCAATTGCACAGGTCTGGGTAAGGAGAGCTCACATCATCCACTTCACCATCACTCCCATCACCACCATTCTCATCATCCCCACTCGCGAGAGAGTCCCAAAGGAGGAAGCAGCATTGTCATTGCACCCGGATCTCCATCCTCACCTCCCAGTAAAAGTAGCAACAGCAGCACGGGTAGTAGCAACGGAGGAGGAGGAGGACACAGTCAATACGGCCGGGGATCAGAAAGGGACAATAGTGCAGGTCCGCTAAACATGTCCTCCTCTGGTGGCGGTGGGAGGACTGTGTCACCTCCGGTTAATGGAAACATCACACCTGGTGCGGGTGGTGGAAGTGGGAACAGGGAGTCATCATCATCTTCTTCATCAGGTAACATCACATAACAAAACTAATACATTCCATGAGAAAGCCGTCATCATCATCATGTAGTAGCTCTCTAATAGCTTCGAAATAATTCGTGCTCATCAACGTGAGTGTACACACAACAAAGTGTACAATACCAAGAGTGGAATGTTATGCAACTTGAACACTATCAGCTATCATCAAAATGTTATTTTTGGGGAAATGTTGTATATGACTTGTGTTACAATGTTAGGGCTCTGCTAAAAGCTAAATTAGTGTGGTAGTGGGAACGCAGGTGTGCTAGATGATGATGATGGAGCTTTTTTGATGAAGTTGGTGACTTAAGGTCTACTTTCTACTGCCATGCTTTTGGTCTGAGAGTTTGATGATGATCACAGAAAATAGCGTATAGAATGTCGTTTTTGATATTTTGTACGTTTTTTATATGATAAATTCTAGATGGAATGAATCCTGGAGCCAGTTTACGGCATATTTTGAAGATTAAGAGGTTTCTGGGTACTTTGCTCCATTTTGGTTGCGAGATCAGTCCGGATGTGGGGGAGCGAGTGAGAAACCTCGTTTTTAACTTGGTGGTAAGTTTAAGAGCCTATTTGTAGCGTGATGCTGTGCTGGATTATTAAAAGTTAATGATAACAATTAATGTTTTTTCTTCGTGGAGCATTTTTTAATTAAAGTTTTTTAGAAGAGAAAAACTTTTGATCTTTCTATGAACATAATTTTTTACTCTTCTTGTAGAGTGGCCATTTGAGCATTGAAGAGTTTCATCACTCGTTGCAAGAAGTTACCAGTTTCCCTTTGAGACCCTTTGTGCTCCCATTTCTCCGAGCACACCTGCCCATTCTCCAGAGGGAAGTCAGTCATTTGGCACGGCTGTCAAAACAGGTACACACAAGCTGCACACAGCAGCAAAGCTTTCACATAACCGAAAAAATAATATTCAGTTTTTTCTTTCTCCTTTCTACTTCATTTGTACTCGTCATAACATAAAAAATTGAAGAGAACGCAATTTTTCTCTTTTTTCCACACAGACCCCATTGAGCTACATTCAAAGTCACGAGCATGCCATCATCGACACAGGCTCATCACCAGGCGAGCCCTGTGACATATTTCATTCAGAAGCTAGTGAAATGAGTGGTGGTGGCGGCGGGAGCAGTGGTGGACTTTCCAGTGGAAAAAGAAAATTACCTGATAGGTACTAATAATAACTTTTACTTTACTTTAGCTACTAGAAGAGAGTTGCTTTCTGACTAATATAAAATGCCAGCACACACCGGCAATGGGAAGAAGAAGAAAAAAAGTTGTTGTTTTCGGCTAACATTTTTAGAAAATTAAAAAAAGGACCCATGTGTGTGCCTGCTTGCATGAGTGCATGTCTTTCTGAGCCACACCAACACCACACACCATACCATACACCAGCGTCATTTCCCTCCACTGAAAGTTGTCAACTTTCTTGAGTTTAATTTTAAAAACAGAATAAATCCGAAATGTTGAATAATCTGTGTGTCTGCTGCTGCTACTATGCCGGGTGCGCACATGTGGTCTCTCTTTTTCGGAGAGAGAAAAGAGGATTGTAAAAAGTTAGCAAAAAAACCATGTCATGTTATAGCCATCCGAGAAAGAAAAAAACGACAGAGGAAGCACATGTGCATCCACATTGCATAATATATACCTATGCGACTTTATTGTATATAGCCAAAAAATACTAAAAACCAACAAGAAGGAAAATGAAAGAGAGGGAGATGAATAACGATATTTTGCCAGCTGGCTTCTTTTTTCTCTTTTCTTTATTTCCCATCTCTTTTGGGTTGGTTCGAGATATTCTGCATATTACTACTACTACACAAACCATCATCATGGCTTGGCATAAAATGTGTGGCATTTTATCTGCTACACAGCCTTTCTCACTCTTGCCGATTCTCTCCCTCTTTTTGGATAAATGTATAATATTGCAAGTAAACCGACAGTTGCAACTGTTGGTCTCATACGGTCTTTGCGATTGATATTGACCATCTGCGCTCCTCCAGTCAGTCCGCCAGTGAACTGGTGCTGCTACAGAACCAAAGTTGTAGAGAGAGTCTTATCGAAAATATCTTTCTCCCGCTGCTGCTGCTGGCGAGCTCTTCTTTCCTTTTTTTTATAATTATTATTCCTAACGACTATGCCTCTAGCCTATTGTTAGATGTGTGTGTAGTATGTGTGCAGCAGGTACACTCAAAAGACATAATAAGCATTTGTGCAGTTTTTCTCCCCGGATATGATGTTGGCAAACAAGAAAAGCTTATAAGTTTTTTTTATGCATGCCTCTCCATCCCATTTTTAATATGAACAACATGAAACCAAAACTCGTCGAATTATTTTATAAAATGAAAAGGAGAAACGGAGAAAGAGGAGGTAAGAAGAGAGGAGGCAGTCGGTCTGCTGGAGAAGAAAGAGACGCAAGAAGAGAAGGTGTAGCAGCTTGCACCAAACCTCGTTTCTCATTTATGCCATTTCATATTGCGCGACGATATGGAGAAAAAAAAATCCTATAAGAAGTGCTCACACAAGAGATATTTTTTACTTTCTTTCTCCTTCACTTGAGTTGATGGTGGCTCAGATGGCTTTGGCTTTTTTCTTGAAAAAAAAAATGAAAAGTGGATATGAATGAAAGTGTATGCATGCATGTGTCATCGTAATCAGAATGCCAGCAAGGTGGTATACACAGTTCTAAATTCTACCCTATAAGGTACCCTTCTTCTTCGAATTCAGAAGCAGCAAGAAAAAGTTTTGATGTTGGCATACATATTTTTGATAAGAAAGTATTCTCAAGCTGCTTTTTGTGCTTGTAGTTAAAATTAACGAGCAAAACGCAATTTACTTTATTACATGGGACCATGCATTTTTAAAATAAGTTTTTTTTTTCTTTTTCCCTTTCCCAGCTTGTATGAAAATGGAGAGGTGGGTGTGGGTGAACCGGGCTACACGTCAACACCCAAACGACATCATGGCAGCGGAAGCAACTTCTTTTCTCCACCATTTTTCCTATCTTCATCAGCAGCCGCTGTGTCATCTGCAGCAATGACGGCCGCCGAGTTTAGGGAATATTACGCGTCTGCCGCAGCCGCTGCTGCTGGCTATCCCCTTTGCAGCAGTGCAAATAACAGTGGAAGCAGTGGAAGTGGTTCTGGAGGGGCTAGTGGCAGTGTACCCAGTCAGTCACATCATGGCACTCCACACACTAGCGGAGGCGGTGGCAGTCACGTTAACCATGACTCTGTTAGCACGCCATCAGGAACTGGATCCTCAAATGGGCTGCACATGATACCCAAAGGTCCGGAAGATGAATGGAAAAACATTCACGTAATGCTCAACTGCATTCTGAGCATGGTGGAGAAGACAAAGCGGGCATTGTCCATTCTCCAAAACCGAACTTTTCAGCAGCAGCAAGAGCAAGCGGCCGCTGCAGCGGCTGTGGGGGATTCTGGTGCAAACTCTTCATCCTGGCTACGTCGACCCCCTATCTTTCCCAGTTTGGAGACCAACGAGGAGTTGAAACGTCAAACTAGCGAAATGATCGCCCAAGCCCTGAGATCCACAGAGGATCGCGTTTCCGAAGTGAAGCGTCGTGCAGGTAAGAACTTGTAAATGGAAAAAATAACTGCAAGTTGTGTAAATAAATTACATAAGCTGCTTTTTCATAAAGAAGAGGAAAAACGGACTAGTTTATTTACACTATTTTGCATGAATATTTATTTATTGTTATTTTTTCGTATTTATAAAAGAGCCTGTTTCTCTACACACACACACAAGAGCTTTTCTTTTCCACTTTTTTGCTTGTGGGAAAATTAACACGTGCTTATTTACATTCATTCATTCCCTTTCTGCAGTTAGTAGAGAGTAGTGAGCATGGGACATGAATAGACCGAAAGAAAAAGAGACAGAGAAAATATAATATGTAAGCTTATGATGACTACTACTAGTAGTACTCCAGCAAGGCTTTCTTTTCTCTTTTTCTCAATCTTTGTTTACACAGGCATCACCTTGATGAATGCTTATCGTGCCAGAGTCACTATGAAAAGATTACATTATAGCACAAGGCTACTATGAAAAATTTATAAAAGGAGCCGACAAGAACAGGAGAAAAAAAGAGAAAGCACACACCTGTGTTTGTTCCCTGGTGTACTTACTGATTATTATTCTGTTTGTCTGCTGCTTACCTCTTTCCTTCTGATACAATATACTTTTACAAGGCACAATGAAAATTCATGGAAAATTTGAGCTAGGGAAAGTATACATTTATTTTTCTTCTTTTAACTCATAGAACATTTTTCTGGTACAAGCTTATTGTGTATGAATACCTACTCCACATAGTCCACATTTAAGTTTTTAGGGGAAAAGTTTGTGAAAAAAGGGAAAGTATCAATCCCAGGAATTTGGAAAGAGAAAAACACCTGCATTTTGTTCAATGTGTATACTTGAGGGAAATAATGGGAATGAATGTCTGCACAGCGATAATTTCATAATGCTTATATCATTCACCTTTTGTGTGTCTCCGGTATATATAGTGGAGGGTTGTCGGCTATGAAAATTAATTAATTAATACTGCTAGTTAGTCTTGGCACTCTCAAGAGCATACATAAAGCACAAAACTTTCAATTAAGGAACAAAACATGGTAGCAGAGCTGCAGGTGTTGCACTGTTCTTAACTAAGTAGATTAACTGGGAATGGCAGAGACGTTTTTTATGATCTCGCGTCGTCTGTAGAAGAAAAAGTTTTACAAAAAAAACTTTCTTTTTTCATAATGTTTTTGTAGAGGAAGCCGTACAGGAAGTGAAACGTCAAGCGCTAGCAGAGTTGAAACGCGCTGTGGCCGCCGCGGAAGCCAGGGCTTGCGAAGCAGTGGCCACTGAGAGGGAAAGGGCCCGTCTTGAAAGAATGCTAATGGAGGGTGCGGCTGCAGCAGCGTCTACAGGCTCGGCATCCGCTATCGGACAGGCAAGTAGACGAACACCTGCTGGAGAGTTGGGGAATCCTTTAATTGTAGGCAGCGGTATTGACCCAGAGGTAAAAATTCATGCAGAAAAAAGTTGTTTTTTGGTGGTGCGTGAGAGGAGGATTCTTTTTGGAGCGTGATGAAAATGATTATGATCATTACTTTCTTTTGAAACAAACTATAGGCGTGTTGGAATTGTGGGAGAAAAGCTCATGAAACCTGTAGCGGTTGTAACATGGCACGCTACTGTAGCTCATTTTGTCAGCACAAAGACTGGGAGAATCATCACACGGTTTGTGGACGTGTGGCCACCTCATCAACTGCGGCAGCAGCCTCAGCAAACCCGTCGGTGGTTGTGGTGGAGCAACAAAGAGAAAGGGAAAGGAGGGTAGCTGCACAAGCAGCGGCAGAGGTTGCCAGTTCCAGTAGTGGTGGAGGTGGACAAAATGGAGGAGGATCTGGAACAGATACAAAAGCTTCTTTGCATCATCATCACAATTCGATGCATCATCACGTTCGGGAAAATAGCAACTCGCCACCAAGTGGGAATTCTAATGGGAGGGAGGGTAACAGTGGGAGTAACAGCGTAGTGGTAAGGAAT
Organism: Entomobrya proxima; assembly: GCA_029691765.1. Taxonomy (NCBI): domain Eukaryota; kingdom Metazoa; phylum Arthropoda; class Collembola; order Entomobryomorpha; family Entomobryidae; genus Entomobrya; species Entomobrya proxima. Next base: position 36,194,155 of record CM056171.1, on the reverse strand, counting down.
TCATCCCCTCCGGAAGATCATCACTCGCCAGGGTCGACTAATTGAATGGTGGAGTGTTTAGTTATTATAATGATAGCTTTGCTAAGTAGGTTGAGTTCTAGGGAATAAAAGGAGAAAGTAAGTAAATGGTCTAGAATGGCAGGTTTGGAAATGTTATAGTATAATTTACGATATAGGTATTTTTAACAGAGTGCTACTACTACGATAAAAAATTATCGGGTTCAGTTATTATTATGCAAATATCAGCAGTATTTCACATTGTCTCCTTTAAAAGTTTTAACTAAGCTAAAATAGAATTACGAATTAGCTATACTTAACGAGTCATATGTACATAATTTATGTCTAGTAACTGGGTAAAATTGAATTCGCTAGTGTATATGAAACTATAGTTGTAATAACATTTTCAGCAATTTCCCATCTTCAGGTTTATATATTATTATGGTGCATACGAAATCTCGGTTGTTTAAAAAACTGGTTATTAAATATAGTTATTATTATCATCATCACAAGTACATATCTTCTCTTCATTAAGCTTTGGAATTAAACGGTTAGAATATTACATCAATTTGTACATAGTTCAGAAAACACACTTGTTTGTGGAATTCATATTTACCATTTTGCAGTTAAAAGGGTAAGTTTGTTTTAAAAATTGAAAATAGGAAAAGTATGAATTTCTAAATAAGTACATACTCAGGAAGTCTAGTCCTGTTCTGCTGTTCTTCATAAGTTCACTGATCTAGTGCAGCACTGTCTTACATAGCCCCACATGGCAAGTGTATCTTGAGTCAAGATTCTTGACATTTTCACACTGCACTGTGCACTATGCACCATAATATGGATCGGTTTACTACGTGCGGAGAATCTACGAAGAAGACTGAATAGCTGGAAAGAACTATAATTTTAAAGCTTGCAAGGATTACCAAAAAATGAATGCAAGTGTTTGATGGTAAGTGAGAATATGTTCACCCGAGTAATTATAAACTATGCTGTAAATATTAGATAGTAAATACTGGTCACTAGCTTGGTTTAATGTTGAGTTTTTAAGCTAAATAATATAATTCTGATATATAAAATGCCAAAGAATCATGTTAGTGATGAGGAAACAAGTATTTTTCCTTTAAGTTTAAATCTCTACACACTGTCAGTTTTGTATCTCATTATTTTGGTAAAGCAGCTATACCATTGAATTGTATTTAACATTTAATTGTTTACTGTTAACAGCGAATAATATTTAATAGGACTAGTATCAATATAATCTAACATTAAGTGCACCATGTAGTCGCTAGTACAAAAATTGTACGAAGTTCATATTACGAACACACTGTCTAAATAATCTACAAAATTATTCAACTTAATTAATGCACGCAAATATGGATAAAAATGATTTTTTGAAATTGTTCGTCTACTAAATCAAAATAAATTACTAGCAAAGCTCCTTTTCCCATTAAAAATGTTGTCGTACTTTAATTTAATTGCACAACGTACATGGAAGCCATATAGGTAAGTAAAATTATGCCATCCAGGGGTCTGGTTCACCAGCGCGGCTCATTGCTCATTATCATTAATTCTTGAAGTAATGAAAAATTTCGGTGAAACAGACCCCAGTTGCCAGTCATCCGTTGCATATTTATCAGTACACAAGAGCCGTTAACATTTGTGGCCTTTCCAAAGTTCATTAAAATGCGCACAAACCATATTTGCATGTATAACCCCATTCACCTTCTGGAAATAGCCTTTATCATCAATCAAGAGTTTTACTGTTGCAGATCTCAGTATGCCCCAAAGATCGTCACGTTTGCCTTGTCGTGTCATAATATTTTGTCATTTTGTCACCTATCTGAGCTTCATTTTATATTCCAGCACAACACAGTTTCCATTAAAATGCGTAATTTGTACAATTCCATAAAAACGCAAACTTTGGTTTATCCCCATTTTGCAAACTACTGGTTTTTGCTACTGCATAATAAAAACATAATTATTTACGCAAACAGCAAAGATCATCAAAGCGATATCGTCACACAAACATATTATGATAATCCTTTCCTCGTTGGGACAGACACATTAGTAAACTGTGCACATTTTGAAAGGTACGATGAAAGACAATCGGCTACCAGAATTACAAACAGGTTACTAGTTTACGTACTACTGCATTGTATGCCGACATGTATCATGTATGGTATGACCGTTTCGCTTTGAAAAAAGACTGATGATGACGCGAGGAAGAACTCTATAAAATCCACAATATAAATCTTTTACACACGCCATCAAACCAAATTGCAATCTTCTTCAACAAACAGAAAGAGAGATTGAGAGTTTAGTTAGGTCATCACCAGAAAACCAACTATAGAAGTCTTGTTTTACTTGACTTGATATACTTGATATTATTATGCACATACTATTATCGAAAGCAAAACGCATTTCATTTTCTTATATTTGGGTGAGAGGGGACGATGATGAGATAACAAATTTGCTGCTTATGATGATGACTTCATTTTCATGAGTCTAAAATACATGGCATGAATACAGATAAAGATGACCATTCACAATAAGAAACTACTCGACAACTTCAAAACAGTCAGTCAACAATACATAGTCAACCAACACAAGATACTCTAACAAAACTCAACTAAACCAATTTTGTCCAGATTTTTTGGTAAGATTTCTACTTTAATTTTGGGGTCCAAATCAAATATTGTCATTTCCAAAAAATTCATAAACTTTCCATTTCTTTTTAAAAGTAAACCATACACGCAATATTATGGAAAACCACCAACTTTTCATTTTATGCATTGCCATGCTCTTTGGCACCATCCACTACGCTTACACGGATGGTCAACGGGATCACGGCGAGGCCTGTTCCCTCCGCTCCCAAATTGCCAACTTTTTCCGTGAAACGGATTCCCCCGAAGGTTGCATGTCAGCCAAAGGGTTAGTTTGCCTTAACCACAAATGCGTTTGCGCTGACCCCAGCAACGTTTACGAAGAGGTTACTGCGGATAACACAGTGTCAATTCCCTCCGCTTCTGACATTGCCTCCTCAGCTTCCAAATTCTTAAAAAATCTTGTCGGTGGCACAACCACCACCACAGCGGCTCCCTCTACTGCCGCCGCTCCAGGAGGAAGTAAATGCGTAGGACGTGCAGGAAGTCCTTGCTTCACCGGAAACAGCACTTGTGTCAAACACGCCGTTTGTGAAGGCTCGCCAAAAATGTGCAAATGTCAAGGCATCTACAGTTCTAATGCCCAAGGACGCTGTAGCAAATCCGCCAGCATTGTGCAGCAAGTTGTTAAACAAACCGTGGGATAAATCATGTCATATTTAAAAATTAATTAAAATTAATCACATTTAACTAACTGATATTATCCAGCAATAAATCACACTCATGAACTATTAAACTTGGTAAAATGGCTTCATTCTTGGCAACCCACTTCTTCATACACAGTTCATTTCACACAAAGAATCTCTTGATGCCCCTCGCGTTAAACATTTTGGCTCCACTGCATTTTCCACAGATCTTCATCCTTCTCTGCTGTTTACTTTATCTACCGGTGTACTCCACAAAATCTATTTTTAGACTTTTAACCGTTTTTTTAACCGTGTGCCACAAAATGTCGTCAAAGAAAAGAGAAAGCGTATCATCCCCTCAATATTATCGTCCATCACCTCAACAGCAGTATTCTCATCATCCTCCACATTATCAACCCTATCCTGTTCCTGGACCAGAGTACAACATGTCCATGTCCATGTACTCTCCACCTGTTGGTCCACCGGGAGGTCCTGGAGGAATGATTCTGAGTTCTGGACGTCATCCTCATTATCCACCCAGTTCGGGTGGGTTACCAGGTGCAGGTGGATTGTACAGTATGGGGGATATTCCAAGCCCTCCAAGTTCCTTTCACATGTCAATGTCCATGGTGGACCATTCTACGCCAACAAATATGAGCATGAGGGGCTCTTTGCCACCCCACATTCTTCGAGGGGCTATGGGAGGTGGAGGTGACATGACGGGAATTCGGGATTTGAACAATTATTCTCCAGTGCATAAAATCAAGCTGGAGGAGGATGCCAAGCGGTTGTTCACGGTGGAGAATAACGTGACACGGGAGACCATTGTGGTTTTGACCAGTGGGTCGAAAATTATGTTCTTTATGTTGAAAGTGAAGGTAAGTTTGAAGGATTATTACTTAATTTGTTAATGGACTAGTTAGTAATTCAGTGACGTTGTCAATTGCAGAATGATGATGGTGCAAAGCTGCCATCGGAGAAATTTGCTTTTGACAAGTTTCACGAGCTTTCCATTCAACCACATGACCTGGAGGCGTTTGTAATAAGCCAAAACTGCTCGATAACGCTGATCCCTTTCAAGTTGACCTATGCCGTGTCCACAAGGGGAGGAAAGACTGTGTTTGTCTATGATCAAGGGGATTCCAACCGGGTTCCAGATCAGTTGAATATTGAAGATGCAAATGAGGAAGATCCAGATTCTCCGGTAAATAGATAATTGTTACAGATTTCTTGATTATGGAACTGTTAAGTATGCATTGTTTAACACAATTGTGCTTTAATTTCAGCTTATTTTGTTAAACCACGACTACCCCGTAACGCATTTAGCCCTGGACGCTGAGAAGAATTACTTGGCTACTGTTCAGGAGTTGGGTACCATTTGCATTTGGGAGTGTACTACGAGGACGAAATTGGCAGTGTTTCATATTCCAAATCAGTGCGTTTTCCTGTCTTTTCATCGAAGTGAACCATTTCAATTGCTGGTAAAGTGGATTAATCCAAATACTGGGGTCTGGTTCACCAGCGTGGCTCATTGATTCATGGCAATGAAAAATTTCGGTGAAACAGACCCCTGGCTTCATTTTTGCATAATATTATATTGATTTTAATGAAGTTTTGTTTTAATTTTATAAAGGCAATCGATGTCAATGGCTGGGTTCGTTACTTTAACGTGTTTCGTCAGTGTTGCTTCAGATCCATTCATTTGGTACAAACTGGAGTTTTTTCTGCGGACTGGTCTTCTTCTAATTCAAACATTGTTGCTGCTGGGTTTGCCGAGTCATTTACGGTAGTAGACTCCAGTAAGATGATTTCCAGCCTGAACAAGTGCTATGAGGTTCCCGAGCAAGTGATCAATGCCATTAAAATCAACCCCGTGGACGACAAGGTGTTTGCTACTCTTAGCAGGCTGACAGGAACGATTCAGCTTTGGCGAGATAATTTTGGAACCCACATTTGGAAACACCGAAATGCGGTAAGTTGGAACTTAAACATAAATATACTTTTTTATTTTTGGTGTCACATGTCGTGATAATTCTTTTCTTGTGTGCTTAGCACGTCAATGACATCGCTTGGGTTCACGGATATCCATATTTGCTGGCTTTGGGTCACCAAACCCTGTTCATCTACGAGTCATCAGTTTCTTAACTGTATTTTATGTCTATGTCATTTTAATTTCAATTTTATATTCCAATTACACAAATAATGTACGATTATTGTATACTTTCTGTGTGGTCGTATTTTTATACGTTTTATTTTCTTATTCAACTTATCTTTACAAAAACTTTGTCAGTGAAATTCATTAATGTACCATTGAAAATTAAAGAAAAAAGTATTGTACTTAAATTAATCTGTTGGAAACGCTGTGTCGATTATTGTGATAAGAGTCTTCTTGACTTTTTAAGCTTATTGTTGTACCATCCATGCTGACTGGTCTCTCTTTAAGTTTAATATCCGGTTGTCGTGTTGTTTTCTGATACGTATCAAAGTTGTGTCTACGATTACTATTTCTACTATTGTTACTTTGATCGCTTCCCTGACTGTTACGATTAGAATGGTTATGATGATGATGGTGACTTTGTTCACTTGAACCAGATCGCCTTCTTCTCCTTTCAAACCATCTTGATTCTCTAGTTTCTCGTTCTCTGTAAGGAGCTAATTCATATTCCGCAAAGCGTGCTATAAATAGCCGGAAACAACAGTAAAAGGTTAATCCCACGTGTAGGGCTACCACCAAAGTCAGTACACCCAGCCAAACTTCTACAGTTGACAAAATGGATGAGGTTTGTACTGCTTTCTCGGGTACTGTAAAGTTACGAATTTTCTCTTGTTGTTCTTTGGTAAAGTTTAAAACAGCTACTAGTTTGGGCCAATCGTGATTCACGTGAGCTCCTAATTTGTCATGACCTTCTATTGCCATGATGTAGTCTTCTTGTTCTAAAATCCATGATAGATTGTGTGCCCAAACAAAGGGTACTGTAAAAGTAAACATATTTTCCTTTCCTTGTTGACCCATTGAAGATGTGCATGGAAGTGGGTTGGGAAGTATTTCTCCTCCATCTATTTTGATGGAACAGTCACAGTCTAAGTTGACTTCAACAGCTCCAAGCCTGCCAACTTGGAAGGTTCTTTCGTTGGACCTTCCGCATTTATACGATATCGTTTTAGCATTTGTTACCACAATTTTTGCGCTGTCAACTTGCGTTATGATGACTTCGTCACTGGAGTAGCATCTGAAGGAGCATGAGTTCAGAAGATCCTCCACTTTCTTGGAAAGGTTTGTGATTGATCTATTCTTCGCTTTTGCTGCCATCGCAGTACATTTTAGGGATTGAGCCGAGTCCTTTCCCAATCTGGGAACCATGCAAAGCTTGTTTTCATAAATGGAACAGTATCTCAGCATGTGATTGGTAACCAGAACAGAACGACCTGTTCCCGGATCCTCTGCAAGATAAGCTGCTTCTCGGGGATAAACCTCGCATATTTGATGATGAAATGCATATTTTGTATGAATTATTTCAAAAAGTTTCCACTGTGAATGTCTACTTTTCAGGGGAACATTTACGGTAATGTGAACCTTGTCTTTGGTAAACATGCAGTCGACAATAGGAAGCTTGTAGTATTTTCCAAGCTCTTCATCGTTTGGATTGATGGCTAAAGTGTAATTTAGGGATTGAGTAATATTTTTATCCAAAGAGGATAAAGATTTGCGCAGAAATTCTGCTTTGATAAGATTTCCAGGTAAATGTTTCGTTTTGCAGGAATGAATTGCATCTTGAATGATATCAGCGTGCATTTTCGTGGCGAGAAGGTGAAGGGACAAGATCAAGTCTCGCTTTTGCTCTGAAAGAAGTTCGGACATGGTTGTAAGAATAGAGGACATTTCGTTCGTATAGGCTTGTGTAGACTCTTCAAAGTCCAGAAGAAGCTCGTGCTCTTTGAGGAGCGATTCCCGTAGCTAAAATGGAACATAAAAAATTATGAACTTTTGTCAGGGGCCAGGGGTCTGGTTCGCCAGCGCGGCTCATTGCTCATTATCCTTGCACGTATCGTAAATACAAAATTTAATGAGATAATCAGATAATGAAGCAATGAAAAATTTCGGTGAAACAGACCCCAGAAATATTTTTATGAATTTCTTTTGCATACCGCATTAAAATGAGCATTCCAGCCTTCATTAGACCCGAAAAGATTTCCAGTGAACTTGCTAATGGCTGGACGAAGAAGAAATCCAGCCAGTAGCGAAGTCCCTATCAGCACAGGAGCTGCCTGCCTTTTTCGTCTGGAGACCATGCTTTCATCATGTTCAGAATCGTTATTAGTAGTGTACTGGAATTTTTCCATTTGTAGTTTCAGATCCTTTACAATGTGGTTCGACGCGAGAATAAATTGTCGTTCCAAAGCGCAATGATATTCATTGTATTGTGGAATACTACTGTTATTGTCATTAGTTCGATTGTGAACTGCATCTAAAGAGCAATTACGGTGTTGCATATTCGTTTGAGTTGGAAACACGTCCGGGATCTTAGGAAGTCCCACATGAAAAAAGATGGGAATCGTTGCTTCGTACAAAGTAACATCTTTCACCTGAAAATGAACAGGACAATTTGCATTGACGAAAATTTATCTTCATAATGTATGATTTTACAAATTCTTACCTCGATACTGTAAACCGGAGGAACAGCTTTCACTTTAATTCTGGAAGAAGAAGCTGTCAGGATTGATATGACAAATTGGGGCAAAATGAGAATTGCAAGCACTTTACGTGAAATCGGAAAAGTGGCCATTGTAAATTGTAAGTCGCTTGAACAAGCAGTGAACACTACTCAAAATACTTCTGACTACTGGAAAGGTTCACCGAAGATTTTCAGAGATGACCATTGCCGATTTTTATGGCAAGTTCAATGTCCTCAGGAAGCATTATTAGCACACATTGTCACTTTTGACTCCACTTCCTGTTATTTGTCATCGGCGGAATAAAAAGTAGGTAACTTGGAACATGATAAGCACATTGTCAGTGTGGAGTGTTTATGAAAACTAAATATTGAAATGATAAGCTTCCATCGGTTGTGTACTCACCGTCACCAATATCATAATGCAAATGTGACTTTTATACTTCCGTATGGCATATGAAAATAAACAGAAGCAAACACAATTCATAAATTATATTACTTCGTGGTATACTTCACGGAATGTTACGTTAACTTTTATTCACTTTCATCAGAAAATCGTTCATATATCAATAGGTACATGCTACTACGTACTATAAAATATTGTAGATCTTTATGCATTTTCTTTCACACTTTGCAAAATATAGCAAACAAAACAAGTAACCGTAATTCTGCCGAAGTAGGCAAAATTATTCCTGCTAAATTGCTAAAGTAGCTCTTTTCTCATGAGTGTTGATGATATGCTTACGTCAGATATATTAGAACAGAAGAAGAATAATATAACAAACAAAAACAACATTAATATAACTACTGCGTAATTCGTACAATATGGAAAGTTATTGAAGTAACAATTGACAATAGTATAAGCTTGTTATGTAATACATAAACTTTCAAGAAAATAAAATCGGTAGGAGCAATTATGATCAAATGTTCCACAATCATAATGCTTGTTCAGTTTATCGTTCTCCTGACTATATATACATGAATCAATGATATACCAACTACATAAATCACCGTCACCACAGCCTCTTTATAATAAAAAAACTAACTTTATAACAAAAAGGTTTTTTTTGTAATATAATTCATTTCAAAAATAAAATCGAAATATCTTACAAACAAGACGAGAAAGTCTCTTGTACTAATTCTAAAGGTCATTTACTAAACACTGGAAAGCCTACAAAAAGGTACATTATAAAACAGGATAATGTCAGGAATTATAAATCAAAAATAAAATTGACTAAGAATATCATTAAACTATATATATACGTTCACATTTTAAACATTTTTAATGGAACTTGTTTCAGTTTATCTGTTTGTAAGGAAATACTTAAACACTAAAGCTAATTTTGTGCTACTTTATATGCTATCATAGATAGGTATTCTATCAAATACCAGTAATTTTATAACCTTACACAAAGAGATGGTCAATCTTGGCAAATCGATTAGCAAAACTCTTATCACAAATACACGGAAAAGATTTATTGAACCCGGCGACAAGCTAAATAGATTGTACACACACAATAGGAAAAACTGATTGAAGATACTTCCTCGTTCCTGCACTTTTGCACAATATTTTATTCTACCTCGGGATGATAGTGAATAATATGATTTTGCAGATTATCTTCATTTGAGAAGCTTTTTCCACATGTCATACAGCCAAAAGGTCGGGAATCATCGAAGTTCATGTGAGATTTCTTGTGAGATGCCAACTGGTTTGATGTACTGAAGCATTTGTTGCACAAATTGCATGAAAACGGTTTTTCTCCTGAAAGCAAAGGAAATGCAATATTAACATTTCATTCAGAAAATAATTATGCAGAGTAACTCTTATAAAAGTTTATTTAGTACCTGCATCTTTGTCAAAGCAAAATGTGCTCTTTTCAAAGTTCAGTTCAGTTAGTACCTGTATGCATCCGGCGATGAACCACAAGTCGAGAACTATTGACGAAAGCGAGATCACAGTACTCACATTTATAAGGTCGTTCTCCTGAAAATTAATAAAATTATTTACAGTTTTGAGTGAATCACGGATTATTCCTTTAAAATTTTGAAACATTTCTTTATACATTAGAATAACATGGAATAACGAACCTGTGTGTACTCTCATGTGAACTTTCAAATTGGATTTATCCGCAAATCCTTTTCTGCAAACTTCACACTTGTAAGGCTTCTCTCCAGTATGAGTTCTCATGTGCAACATCAAATTGTGATTCTTGGGGAAAATTTTGTTGCAAATGGGGCATCTTGGTCCTTCCCCTGTTTATAAAAATGTTCCATTTCTTATATTTCCAAGTTCCCATAAATGAAACTTTTTGAACGAAACTTATACCTGTGTGGGTTTTCAAATGGTCTCGATATGGATACTTGTGAATGAACGTCTTCTGGCAAAACATACAGACAAAGAGACCATCTTCGTTTTGTTGATATTCAATATTATTACTATCCATCCCGCTTCCCAAATCGGCCAGTGAATCCCGCCTGCTGCAAGAAAGTTGTAAAATGATCATTATTAAATTTTTTGTAGTTTAATAAAAATAAAGCCAGAAGAATGACAAGATTAAAATGCTCACCTCTTCTTTCCACCACCACCACTTGAACCACTGCCAGCATCCTCAGCATCATTAAAACCCGCATCTTCATACAACTGTTCGTACTCGTTGTAATCTTCTTCCCCTTCTTCCTCCCACTGTCCTCCGCCATTGGCATCCAGAAAATGTCCTTGGGTCACAAACTGGTGAAGACTATCATCTTCTACCTCTTCAGTACCCAGCCCATCTTCATCCCCAACCATTTCACCGTTTTCTTCTTCCTGGTAAAGCTTCTGGTCTTGGTTAGTATAGTAATCGTACTCGACATCAATATCATTAGTATCCCCCTCTTCCTCTTCCTGGTGACCATTTTCAGAGGCGGCGGCGGCTGCCACAAGAGAAGGGTCCATTTTCATTCGTTTGCCTGTAGATGATGTTGACGAGTTGGAAGGTGAAGATGATAAAGTGCCACCGTCTTCTTCTGTGGTTGTAATTGAAATAACGGTTGTCTTACCAGTCTTGACATTCCTTTCCAGACCCGGCTTCCCACCCGGAATAGGTCTCGAGTGAATGGTAGGATTGTTTGGAGGATTCATAACCAACCCAGTAACTTTACCTTTACTTACTTGTGGAGCGTCTACAATCGGAGTGATTGTTGGAATGTTATTACTTTCATAGTCTGGAAAACTGGGTGGCTTATCATGCCACTCGTTGTAAATCCAATTTTGTATCGTAGTCCTCTCATTCTTAAGCAGAAAATTTTGCAGCGTTTCTGGCTTCAGTTTGGAAAAGTTTAGCAGCGGCCTTTTGGGCACAGCCCCAGCCACTATATCCACAATGGAAAATGCCACAGTCTCCTGAAACTTGACAAAGTCCCGGTGCAGCTCCTTCAGTCTCTCGTACAAGCTTTTCAACTGACCCAAATGGAATGAACAGGAGTAACAAAGTGGAAACTCTGCCTTGATCGACTTTTCCTGAATGAAGGTCGCCTCCATCGGAATCTGATATAGTTCATAGAAAAACTCTCGCAGCTCATAGCTCAGCCTACTCTCGGGTTCCGTTAGCAGCTCTGCATTGGGTCGGATAAAAACCCGGTCGTTACACACCAGACAGTGTCCTCCACAAACTTCTCCCTTTAACTGATTATTCGGCGGAGCCACTCCATTCCTATGACTGGGTGACAATGGTGGGGATTCCTCTTCCTCCTCAGTATTCACCGATTCTATAGTCGACCTTCGGGACGAAGTTTGCTGTGCTTGTGGTTGGACCAGCTTAGCCCCTCCTGACCTTGTCTTGGAATTCATCATACAAAAAATCCCGAAATCCCACCTGAAACAAAAATTCATCCAACAATCAACTTTACATATCTATAACCTTCAAACCCACGTGTACAAGCCTTAAACAAAACAAAGCTTACCCAATCTGAAAGCGCTTATTAAGGTTTAACTGTCCGAAAACACCAAAATGGCTTCCAAAACCACTGCTCACTCCTGACACGTACGTAAAACCCCGTGCTTTTTCCTTTAATACACTTTAGTGTGCACTACTCAAACTGCATGAAATATAACTTGATATAATATTCCGAGTGAAATTGTTGGAACTCCACACAACCAATATTCGCCAATAGCAGTAAAACATGTAAAGATAAATGCACAAATGCACTGTCTAAACCAACTAGCGTCGCAGTCTCAGAGACACACGGTACTCATAAAAGTGATCAGTGGTTCTTCATAATGCCGACTAGGGTGACGACGATGATCATCATAGTCATAACCAATATAACTGGCTTATAGTTAGTAATAATTTATCTCTATATTCCGTCCTGTTAAGTTAGTGCGCTGTTTTCCACACCATTTTTTTCAGCTAGCCAATGTAGCCAGTACTTTCGGTCTGCAATAAGCCATACATTAAACCAAAGGAAAAAGTAGTGGCGTGAGTTGTTTTTTATATTATTGATGATAGTTCCCTGGCAAAAGTGGATAGTCGTCTCCACAGTCCACACTACTTGAGAAACTACTGGCTAGAGTACAGTAGTAGTTGGTTTACTGTGTGTTTCAGTGTTTTTTGTTGTTTTTGGTGCCACCATCATCGCAGCACCTCTTCTGTTGCTGGTCTGCTGCTGGAATTTTATGGATTGATTTTTATGGCTGTGCATGGAAAAGCTTCGTACTAGCGACATGTGCAGCACTGCTACAAAAATGCAAGGCCAGTAGTATGGATAAAGGATAGGTATTTGCAAGCACCGAAGCACCCAAACCGTTTATTATGGGCTTGTGGCAGCGTTCATACCAAGCGAGGTGAGATTTTGGGCATAGAAAACGGGTAGAGTTGGGATTTAAAGCGTTGAAGGCTTTGAAGGAATGACACCTTACGAGGAATGACCACAGACACTGTGCAAGAAGATTATCCAGTGCTCTCTAAAGCTAACTTTTTCTTTTGTGAAACTTGCTGTGTGCTTTTGAGTGCTCTGGAAAATGTAAAGTTGTTGGGGAAGTTGGTTTGAGCAGTACTTTTTTATTGGAGTGTACTTTATTACTGGCAATAATCAATGTTGAAAATGTTGAAAGAGGAGGGGATCGTGATACTGGCAATGCTCTTCACAAGACAAGCCAGTAGTACTACTGATGCTTTTAGTGCTATTTAGTTACTATGCTTTTTTGTTAGTGATGCTTTTTGTCTGGAGAAATATTATGAAAAGGTTGAGACAAGAAACTGGAAAGAGAACGCTTGGCTGGATTTTGTATATTGACTGACCTTCAAAACGATTTTACTGGGTTTTGATCCAGTTTAATAATGCGCGATATATTCTATTTTTATAAAAATGTAGACTGGTTTTCAGTGAATAGTGGGGAAAGTTGGTTTTTCTGGACATGCATGGCTATCTTACTTTCCATAAGCCATGAATTTTATGTTTGCTTTTACTGCGCTACTTAATAGAATTAATGATTGAAATGACCTTCATGAAAAATTTTTATGTCTCTTATTGCCCCAAATTTGTCAACTTTCTTAGCTTTTCATGGTTTTCAGTTTCACGATTGAACAAAGGCCGTGGCATTTTTGGCAACATGGCATCAATCGACCCAGCAGTTAAAAATGTGCTGAGTATTGCAAAAAATATTGTTATACTTTCCTGGAATTGGAACTCGGAATAGTTTCATGCAAAAAACAACTTCAGCATTTTTTCATACATGCTTCTGCATTTAAAAATTCATGTATTATGGCTATTCGACATTCAATCCAGTATACCATAATACCTATATATTAAAGTATGGTTATAAGGCATATGTCCTTGGTGCATAATGAACAGGCTTTCTAAAAAAGAACCTCATCCTTAATTTTATCTTTTATCCCGAAGAAACAGCTGCAGAACTGCCAACCAACAACCAACCAAGTATAAAGTGTTAGTGCTAAAAAAAAGCCAATGCACTTGTACAACAGCACAGAAGGCAAAATATTTTCAATACTTTTTATACTCTAAAGGCGAATGGTTGGGCAGTTAAAAATGTAGCTGACAAGCAGCTAGCCATAATCAGTTTATTGGCATAATCTCAAATATGGAATAATTCATTGAAACATAGCCCTTTCTGCTTAGCAGACACATTACATAGCAATTAAAATTGCACAAACAGATTATCATTCAACAAACTCGTGTGGCTAAGCTGTTCTCTGGCTACTGCTGTAATGAAGCTAATGTAATCTAAATTGAATTGGCAAAGCGTTGGCAGTATAGTTACAAGTGACAATTACACAAGAATCAAATTTACACTAAAGCGTATACTAATACAAAGCTCAAATTTTTATACATTTTCTCCGCGAACAAACTTTTATCTATCGCAAATTATGTTTTATTGCACGTTTGTTTCGGACTAAACCAACAAATCATTTTGTGTAACCGATAAGAAATCTCAGGTTGGTCATCTCTCGCTGGTGATGATGATGACGAGTGATGACCATTTACTTTAAACAGTGCTCAAATTTATGTACGTGCATAGCAAATGTCACCAGAGTGGAAATTCTTTCTGTACTTAAAATTCTCTGATTGCCCTCAAAGGAAATTATTGGAACATGTAGTTCTTGCAGATTCTTAAGAGAAAGTAAAAGGAAGCATTTTTTTACTAGTCATGGTAGATGAATCTGGTGTACAATAAAAAGAGAAAAATGGAAATTTTATTGATGAATCTCATCTAAACTCAATTTCTGGCAACTGGAATTTGTAGTTCAAAGTTGTAGTTATAGGTTTACTGAAGGTTGCTTGCAATTAGTACAAGATAGATAGGAAATTAATAAGAAATTACGTGCATTTAGTGCATAATATTTTTTTGAGAAAAATGCATCGTTACATAAGAAGATGGATGTTGTGCTTGCTGTGCAGCATTTTAATTTGTAAGGAAAGTGTTGCACAAGGAAGTAGTACTCCGGGTGCGAGTGTAACGGGTAGTGATAATAATGCAGAGTCTGATTTAACGCTTCAATTAGTTCAATTGGTAAGTTGATTGATTCAATCGGTTTTTATGAATTTTAAGAATATGCAGTGCAAATGAATTAATGTATAAATGTTTTATGCTTATAGCTATTCCGACACGGTGATAGAAATCCAATAGACCCCTATCCCAATGATCCTTACAAAAATGAGACGTTTTGGCCAGAGGGTTACGGTCAACTTACAAAGGTTTGTGCAAAATTCGCTTCTTTTTACTTTAATTGCAAATTGCAAACTATTGCTCATTTCACTTTATTTTCATTAGCGTGGGAAAATGCAGCATTTTAAGCTAGGTCGTTACTTACGTAAACGCTATGATGGCTACATTTCGAGGGATTATTCGCCATATGAAATCCTGGTCCAAAGTTCGGATGTAGATCGTGCGCTAATGAGTGCCTCCTCAAATTTGGCAGGGCTGTATCCTCCAGTGGATAACTTTAGTTTGTGGAATCCCGACTTGATTTGGCAGCCTATTCCTATTCACTCACTTTACAGTCCATTAGACAATGTGAGTGAAAAAATGTTTAAAAGTAACTTGTAACTTTTTTGGGGGTAAAAAGTCATTTTTGCAATGATTTTTTACAGAAATTGCGTTTAAACGCCTCCTGTAAACGATATGAAGCTCTGAAGCAACAGTTCCGTTCCAGTAAAGTGATGGAGCAAGTGAATGCAGAGAATGAAGACTTGTACGAAAGGTTAACCAACCATTCCGGAAGAAATGTGCATGATCCTACGCAAGTGGACTATCTTTACGACGTGTTGTTCATCGAGGTAATTTTCATACAACATTGATGCAACAAAGATCGTTAACCAATGTAATGATTCATTTGAAGCTTTGTTCGTTCTTTAGAGTTTGTACCATAAGAAGATCCCAGACTGGGGACTAGATGCCATCCACGACCCCCGCGTTATCAACCTGACCGCATTTAGCTTCAAGATGATAACCTACACAGAGCAAATGAAGCGTTTGAAAGGAGGTCCTCTAGTAAAAGAAATGATTCAAAATATGCAAGACAGAATCTCGGATAAGCTAGACAAACGACGCAAGCTATTTATGTATTCCGCTCATGACACCACAGTAGCCACGTTTCTCAACACCCTAGACATTTACAACATGATCCCTCCACCATACGCGTCCTTGGTTTTGGTTGACCTTTTAAAAAATCAAACCTCCGGCCAGAATCTAGTAAGGATAAGCTTTAAAAATGCGTCGGACGAGGAGCCATACATTTTATCCTTGCCCGGATGCAAGGAGCTCTGTCCCATTGAGGACTTTGTAAGAATTACCAAACCCATTATTCCCGAGGATTGGGACGCGGAATGCAATAGTAGCCAATTTGTGGAAATGCTGGGAGGCTCCATTCTGGGATTAATTGTTGGAGGGCTACTTGCCTTTATATTTATATTTGTTGTGCCAATTTTGTTAATTATACGTTATCGTAGGGGTCGCGAGGAACCTCCCAAATATCCGTACTTACACCTACAAATGGACGATGAAGAGGCGTAAAATACTTAGAAATTATAAAGCAAACTATAATATATTCAATGCATTTATCAATCAAATTCTATTTCAATCAGTCAACGTAATAAGTTAATTCGAAATATTTATCAAAAAAATCAAGAAATTATTTTAAGTACGCGTGAGTAATTTATTGTGAATCTGGGTACCCTTACTAACAACCTGTTAATATATCATCTTCATGTGTCTCTATAAATAATCAAATTTATACGTACGCGTGTATATCGTGTGTGAGGTTTTGTTTTGCGCAAAACTAACAAACTATTTTAAACAGAGCTTAATTCTCTATATATATTTCTTATTGTTACATTTGTTAAGAGATTTTATTACACATCATCACATTATATTTATATTAGCTACCTATATTATTATACGTTGTACGTATTACAAATAACCATGCTGAGAAATAACATGTACTTTTACAGTACTTATAAAAGTAATCAGTACTAAAAAATTCTAAAGGCATTAATTGTGTTGAGATTACACATACACAAAAGGAGACAATTTTAGTGCCAAAAAATCTCATGAGAACAGTAATAAAAAAAACTATTTTATGATTACAAGTATATTAAGTGTGAGTGACTTTTTTTATTTTCATTGGTTCATTAATCATTGTATATCATCATAATTAATAACAGAAAATTGACTAGAACGTTAAGTTTTCATTTTTCATGTTATGAAGATTATAAGTTAACGAAACAAAATGAAAAAAATACCTAGATTAATCGTTCGTAGAGTACATTAAACAAAAAATTTTTGTTTTTGTGCCGTTTTAAGGTATTTTGTCTTGTTTGTGTTTTGTGAGGTGCGTTCAGCGTTTTAAACGTTGGAACTCCAAGGTAAATCATTCCTGTAGATAAATGGGTCAGTCATTGGTTCCAGGAGTAGTCCCCACAAGAACAATCCCACAAGAAAGCAGACTATACTAACTTTTCGATGTAAGGGCTGCATTACCTGCAGCGTGCCAAAATCGGGGAATCCCATGTGGTTGCAAAAAGTGTGCACCAGAATGGGCGCAATGACATGCCCTGTACGTAGAAAGAGGTAGGCAGAATACGTTCCAAAGATGGACGTGTAGGCAAACTGGAAACAGGAAGTGGCTAGTGCCATGTTCCAGTTAACTCCGAGCTTTAATTGCTCTCGCATGTGGTGCAAGTGTGCAGCACCAAAGAACAGGGGACAAATGAACATGGCTGTGGTGGGGTTTGTGCAGTGGATGATTAGGGCGAGCATGCAGGCTCGGTAGGTGAACTCCTCAGAGACGGGGGCAACGATGTAGTTGCGAATCCAGACTAGTTCCTTCATGTTGGCTAGCCAGTAGCGAGGTTCTAGGAGAAAATTTCATGAAATTAACAACTTTATCAAAGATGACTTTTCACCTAAATTCATTGATATCTACCTAAATATATGTTCCAAAGACCAGTGAAGCCTTCCATACTCAATGGACCCAGAAACAGAATTGCTGTGAGAATCAGCGGAAAGATTATGGCGGGTAGTAGACCTTCCCATCGAAACCCCAAGATTTTCCACAATGAATGCTCCTGGAAAATAAACATATAAATTAGAATATTTCCTATTAAACGCTTATCATGAAAATAACTACAGGCACTCTACCTTTAGTAGATCTGGATGAATAAAATAGGACACGAACACAGGAGAGATTGCTGACACGCAAAGAATACTGACAAAGCGTCGTTTTATAACGTGAGGATTGTTACTAGAAGAACAAGAAGACAATTGCAAATTTACATTCAATTTTATGACTATTCAAATTCAAGTGATTTACCTGGGCAGATTGGTCTCTTTCCAAACATAAAGGCTTCCCACATAAAGCGTTGCCAGAATGAAGCATGGCACATATGCCAAGCCGCACTCCACTGAAGACACCGTTGACATCTTCGTTGTCAAGTTTTTCCAGTTAATGATACAACTTTCTTTTTTCACTCTGTCTCTAGCTGCTTAGTATACCCCATTTTCCCCTGTAATTTATACTTTCACCGGGTACTAAAAAACGTTTACACCTAGTAAAAAATTTATTATGACAAGTGATTGTGTTGTGACAACGGCTTTCTCTCTCTCTTGGTCACTCTTACAATTTATTGTGCGTAGTACTTTCACTCGGGTATTCGGAGTTTTCGGTATCAAAAGTGACACGATGATGATATGTTGTGGACGTGACGTGGACAAAAATGTTTTGACTTTTTCAATTCACGTTTCTCCCGTTGTGTTTATCAACATTGAGAGCAACGTGTCATCTTTTTCGCACTTTTTTCTCCCCTACCATAAAAGAAGCTAAGAAAAAATGCTTTCCTTTTGTACAAATAGCATGGTTTTTTCTACAGGAAAGAGATTTCTTTCATCTTTATCCCTTCCTGATGATGAGATGACCAAAAATGATCATCATGAATCATGATCTTTATACATTTGCAGGTTAGGCTCAATGGAGAAACATGCATGTTTTTGCAAAGCTTATGTGCAAGTTGCATCCATACGTTCCCATTGCCATTTCACCTTTCTTCCCTGTACTCTGACGTGCATATGGTATTAGTTGACGATGATGATGATGATAACCGAAAATGCCGAATTTGATACACTGTCTAAAAAAGAGTATTGCACGGCTTATCTTAAGTTGCCCCGAAATTTTGTTGAGCTTTTGGTTAAAATTTGTGCACACACAACAAAATATGCAGTCATTGTCCTAAAGAAACTCTGCATTGGCATGATTACTGGCATGAATGTAAACTGTACAAAGGAAACAAAAGACAGCAACGTATTAAACTACTTATTATCCTCATTTATTCCCTGTACTAATCCCATACTAATCATTTCAGCATCTGTGCTTTAGCCAAATTAAGAAACATTGTCAGTTTGCTCCTGTTATGCAGCAACGTACTACTTTCATTGTCTATTATAATTCATTCATTATTTACTGTACCGTAAAACCATAATAAGCTGGTAGTATATGCATACACAGCTTTATAAGCTCCAATTGAACGGTCCTGTTATGTGAATGAACCATCATAAAAATCTGTAGAGAGAAATTTATTTCCTTCGGTTTATGATCATCATGATTACCAACAACTGTGTGTGTATTTCCGTCCTTGTCTGATTGTCTGAGTCTAAAAGAGGGGACTCCCGTTCTTAATAATAATGTACTACACAAGCACAACAAACATAAGAATACGAACATTTTCAAAAGATTTACTTCCATATTACCTATTTTACTACTATATACTCATACGGATTTTTCTGAGAATAAAGGATTTTTGGGGAACATCTCAACATTGTATTAGTAATGCCATGTAAAACTCTGTGGTCCGACATCTGTCTAGGTCGTGTTAAGTAAGTGTTGTTGGAGTCGGAATTGCCTTATTGAATGAATATTGGCATTACACTCCATTCTTCTCTCCTGCTCGAGTACAAGTTTTACCACAGACATGAACATCATCATCATCATTATCATCATAACAAATTTGTTGTATTGTTTGTACTTTAGCTTTAAACATTGCATTACTGTACCCCCACCGTCATCATAATATACATTTGTACTTATACCCAATTCATTTACACAGTCATATATAGCGTGTTAAAACACTCTAAAAATGGGTTTAATGCTTGCAACTCAATTTCCAATTCCAACCAAACCTTCCTTCTAAATACATTACTTGGATAGATTCTCTGTACAGATATTATGTTTTGATGAATATGTCGGACACAGAAAATCTACTCAAAAACCTTTACACATTATTCGGCAATACACAGAAAAAAATCTACCGTCAGACAAGAAGAAAGAAAGAAACTCTCCAAAAAAAAGTCCCATTCCCAGTAATACATACTACTTTAGAATTTGTATCCATCCGTCCATTAATGTAAACTTCGTCATCATGATCATGATCAACCTTCTCTACTAAGCCATAACAATAATATGATGATATAATAAAAGTGCACTGAAACAAAATGCATATAAATGGTCATAAAAGTTATATGTACATGTAAACCTGTAATGCAAAATGCATGTAGTTTTTTTTTATATACTTGAATCTCTTGTGAAAAATTGTAACATGTACTTACTTTACGTGACTTACTACTACACTACCTAAAAGAACAAAGTAACAAATTTTCTTGCACTCTAGTATACAAAATGTTATAATAATATTTTTGTCTGGTCTTTAATACATTATATGTTTATATGCCTTGTATAGTCGTCATCTAAAAGAGATGTCCACTTTGCTATATTAAGTACATAATATACAAGTACACTTACAGATTCTTATGTTATTTTTAAGCCTGGGATTCAATTCTGAAAACCCAACTTATGTATTATAAGTGTTATGTGTGCATAACACACATATTCATTATACCAACTTGTAATAATGATAAAAGAAGAAACCAAGACATTTTAAGCCCTTATTGTTCTCTCCCTGTACAGTATAGAGAGACACAGACAGAGTCTCTATCTATCTGCCTACCTTTTTTTATTAAAAATAATAATTTTTATTGAAATAAAATAGCATAAAAAATACACATATTATTTTATAAAAGATTATGATAAGAGTCAAGAGCCTAAGAAGTAAGGGAACCTTAACGAAAATATAGAATAACAGACAAGTAGAGAGTGTTATCAGCCAAATATATCATCAATCAACTTTGTGCTCTTGTGCGTTGTTTCTTGTAAAAGTCAGTAAATTTGGTTCAGCATCAACTATCATCTCAACATACACTTATTTTACAAGTTGAGAGATATATAGATTATCAGAGAGTTATGATGATAATAATGTGGACTATTGGATTTTATTGACTTGGGACTTGGGTTATTGGCATTTTTCCTGAGAATCAAGTTGAAAAACAAGTGAATAAATTTTTGTGCAAGAGGAAATTTTTAATTGAATTTTTATAATAATGCAGTAGGAAAGGTGTGTACAGCAAATTTGCACTGTCATTTAGAAAAAGGTGTGAATATTATGATTATCTAAGAGCAATACGGTGGGGTTTTTTGGGCTAATTAGCAAATTTGTAATGAGTTTTTGTGTGTAAATTTGGTAGGAGTGGAATGGTGATGTTTTAAAAGAGCTGCTGAAAGTTTTATAATGCAAATATGTAAGCTGTTGTGAGTAGTAATTTTTAGATAAATTTATTGCAACTGCGATTTTGTAGGGAATTTTTTAATTTCCAGAATAGTTGATTAGTTTAGTATAATTGATTATGTGACTGGTTTTGGAACTGTTTAAAGAGATAAAGGTTAAGGTGGTGGGGTGAAGTGGTTTAGTTTTTGGTTTTGGGAGATTTTTAAGTTTTGTGGTTGCGATGCCTAGTGCGTCCGTTACGTCAAGTAGATCCCGAAGGTCGAAGAGGAGACCGTTGAGGAGAACCGGTTTAAGCACTAGATCGCTACCGCCTGGACCCAATGCTGGTAATTAAAGCTAATTGATTGAGTGATTGATTAGTTGATGGTATGGATAGTAGTAATTTGTAATTGGAATGTTCTTTGATGTTTTTGTTATAGAAGGTCCAGAAGAACCTATTAGAATCGAGCAGGCACCTGCAATTCCGGTTCCTTTGATGGTCAGCAATAATCCGGGTTGTTCCTCTGCGGCTGGCTCCTCCTCTGGTAATAACAGCGCTGGAGCTAGTGGAGGTGGTGCCCTTGCTGGAGGGTTATCCCTGCAAAGCAACTCACCACCGGGTTCTTCGTCACCCGTACCCTCTTGCTCATCCAGTTCAGCGTCATCTACTTCCTCTCATTCTCCACCTGGAGTGTGTACTGCTTCCTCCCATCAGTCTCCTTATGACTTGAGAAGAAAGTCTCCTCACCAAATGGACAACTCTGCTTCTGCATCCTCCTCAGCAGCCATTACTGGAGGAGCTGCACCTCCAACCACAAGCTTCTTTGTTGTTTCCGAAGGAAGTAGCAGTAGTAATAGCACTTGCAACTCCAACGCTTCCAATGCCACCTCAACGGCTAGTTCTAGTAGAATGAGTCATGTTCTTAGTTCGGGTGGAGGTGGCTGCAGCAGTCAGTGGCCCACTGCTCCATTAGTAGCACAGGATCCGGGTGGTGGTGTTCCACCGTCGGAAAGATGTGGAACAATTGCTGGTCCCTCGGCATCAGTATCAGCAACTGTGTGCTCTTCCTCAGGACCCTGTTCCGAGTCGTCAGGACCTTCTTCAAGATCATCCACGCCGGGAACACCAACACCCACGTATATTGCTGGGAGTCCACCGGGTCACTCCAGCTGTCCTACGGATACTGCCACCATGTACACAACGGCAGCAGCTGCGGCTTGTTTGCTCCCTGCAAGAAAAAGACCTCGGAGGTGTGCTTCCATTAGCAGCGATGGGGCATCTGGCAGTTCTATTGCAGCTCATTATCTTCAGTACGAGCTCCCTGATGAAGTATTACTGACAATATTTGGGTATCTCAAGGAAAAGGATTTGTGTCGGGTGACACAGGTTTGCAAGCGCTTCCAAAGTATAGCCAACGACTGTAAATTATGGTACGCCATACACACCTTTTAGACTAACAATTAAAAATGCCATTTGTTATGTTGCAGTTTTTAATCATGTTTTATTATATTTATACTTCACCACAGGAAAACTATTTATCAAAGGCTTTTCGAATACGATCTCCCAGTTTACCGTCTCGGCACGGCCAAGTTTGAAATGGTACCGTGCGACGAAAGCGAATTCGATAATCCATGGAAGGAATCCTTCAAGCAGCTTTACGATGGTATTCACGTCCGTCAGGGCTACCAAGACATATACACTGACAATCTGTCGGGAAGGAAAATCCGCTGCTTTGACACAATCCAAGGAGCACTCAATGCCGCTGCAGAAGGTGCTCTGATTTTCGTCCACGCAAACACGTACAACAATGAGGTTGTGGTCGTTGACAAAAATGTAGAGCTCATTGGTGCAGGACCAGGGGCTGTGGCCGAGCATGTAGTACTGGAAACTGACAAGGAGTCAACTGTAGTGTTCATGGAGGGGGCAGTGAACGCTTATTTGGGCTTTGTTACTCTGCGCTTTGCACCGGATATTGGCACCTCCAGTAGTACTCATCACAAGCATTATTGTTTGGAGGTTCGAGAAAGTTGTTCTCCGACAGTGGATCACTGTGTGATTAGATCCCTATCTGCTGTGGGAGCTGCAGTGTGCGTTAATGGATCCGGAGCTGAACCCTATATTCGCTTTTGTGACATTAGCGATTGCGAAAACGTGGGACTTTATGTGACCGACTATGCTCATGGTACATATGAGGACAATGAAATTAGCCGAAATGCCCTTGCTGGGATTTGGGTAAAGAACTTTGCCAATCCTATCATGCGAAGAAATTCTATACATCACGGAAGGGACGTAGGAATCTTTACCTTTGACAATGGACTGGGGTACTTTGAAGCAAATGACATACACAACAATCGTATTGCTGGATTTGAGGTCAAGGCGGGTGCCAATCCCACTGTGGTTCATTGCGAAATTCATCACGGTCAAACTGGCGGTATTTATGTTCATGAAAATGGGCAAGGGCAGTTTATCGAGAACAAGATTCACTCAAATAATTTTGCTGGAGTTTGGATTACTTCAAACAGTAATCCGACCATAAGACGCAATGAGATTTTCAACGGGCATCAAGGAGGAGTCTATATTTTTGGAGAAGGAAGGGGTCTAATTGAGCACAACAACATTTATGGGAACGCTCTTGCGGGAATCCAGATTCGCACCAATAGCGATCCCATTGTTCGTCACAACAAAATTCATCACGGCCAACACGGTGGGATTTATGTGCACGAGAAGGGACAAGGCTTAATTGAGGAAAATGAAGTGTATGCCAATTCCTTGGCAGGAGTTTGGATTACCACGGGCTCAACTCCGGTTCTGCGTCGAAACCGCATTCACTCAGGGAAGCAAGTTGGTGTCTATTTCTACGATAATGGACACGGCAAGCTGGAGGATAACGACATTTTCAATCATTTATACTCTGGAGTTCAAATAAGAACTGGGAGTAATCCCGTAATACGAGGGAATAAAATTTGGGGTGGGCAAAATGGAGGGGTTCTAGTGTACAATGGAGGTTTGGGGGTGCTGGAAAACAATGAGATTTTCGACAATGCCATGGCTGGGGTGTGGATTAAAACAGACTCAAATCCTGTTCTTAAGCGGAACAAGATTTATGATGGGAGGGATGGGGGTATTTGTATATTCAATGGAGGGAAGGGAGTTCTTGAAGAAAATGACATTTGCCGTAACGCCCAAGCTGGTGTTCTTATTTCAACCCAAAGTCATCCAGTACTCAGAAGAAATAGGATATTTGATGGACTTGCTGCTGGGGTGGAGATTACAAACAATGCAACGGCCACTTTGGAGCATAATCAAATATTTAACAATAGGTTTGGAGGATTGTGCTTGGCAAGTGGGGTTCATCCAACTTGTCGAGGTAATTAGAAACATTCCTTTATAATGTTTTATATAATTTTGCAGTTTCTGATTAAGATTTCATTGATATTCTTGTAGGTAATAAGATTTTCAATAATCAAGACGCTGTGGAGAAAGCCGTGGAGAACGGACAGTGTCTCTACAAAATCTCTTCTTATACCAGCTTTCCCATGCATGACTTTTACCGCTGCCGTACATGCAACACCACGGATCGGAATGCCATTTGTGTAAACTGTATTCGCACCTGTCATGCTGGACATGACACTGAGTTTATACGTCATGACAGGTAAGAGCTATTTAATTTTTCATATTGTGTGGGTTTTAGTGTTTTCAACTCATTTCCTGGTTTTTGTACTCTAGATTCTTTTGTGACTGTGGTGCTGGCACGTTAAGCAACCAATGTCAACTTCAAGGGGAACCCACTCAGGATACAGACACTCTGTACGACTCCTCGCCACCGATTGAATCACACACGCTAATGGTAAATTGAGATTACTATACCGCTAGGGACATTAATAAAAAAAATATATCAAATGGGAACTACTACTGAGTAACCACTAAAAGATATTATTATTATAGTATTTGTTGTTACTCTCGCGTTTAAAAGTGTTCCCTGTGATATCCTCATGCATTCTATAAATTACTGCTTTGTTGCAAACGCAGCATCATGCCCCGCATTTGCCTGGCTTTGCTACAATGCAAAAGCTGCAGTAATGGAATGCGTGCGGATATGACAGGGCATGCGTCAAATACTACGCAATTTAATTGCCAGGATGAGAATGACTGATAAAATATGGGCACTTCGAAAGTAGAAAAAAACTCTTTTATTACGAATTTCTGTTTTTTGTTTGAATAATTGGTTAAAACTTTATATTAATCGGCCTACGATACAAAAAAATGAAATTTATTTTCAATCTTTGACAAAACGAAAACGACTAAAACATGTATGTATAAAGAAATTATTATCTCTGTTAGTTCGTTGATGTGATAGTGTCGTCAATCATTTTTAGTAGCGTGTTGATGTTTTAGTTGAGTTAGTAGTATATTGTCAGTAGTAGAAAGTAAAAATGACAGCCAAACACATCTTTAAGTGGGCATACACTCACACACAATATACACAGCAATATATACCACAAATGGAAAAATATCAGTTTTGCATCCCACCAAATTCTCTACTAGATAATTAGTATAATAAACCAGAGATGTAAAAAATTAAATCTTCTTGCATAAATAATGAATGGTTTTCTCAAGGGACCTTCACTCACTCAAAAAGCTTAAACTTTTTCTCAAAAAATGTCAAATTAAACCTAGCTATTGCAAAAGGATAATAATATGCTTCTCAGCTTGCTCTTATAGATTTCCCTGTACACTCACTCAACAAACAGAGCTCTTTAGTAGTACGCGTATTTATGTATTTTAATCGATTGTTTGTAAATAGTTTATAGTTAAGAATATTATATCCACTCACAAAGAAAAATTGATGTAGCCAAGAAAAGGTACATAGATAGAAATGGTATTTTACTAAGCAAGCAGTGTAAATAGTTTCCCAAAAAATTATATACATTTAAATACTTGCGTCTTTTGATGGAATAGTAAAGTGCAGCCTATACCAGATACGAAAAGGATGTGAAGATATATATTATGTAACGTGAACTGCGCTACTAATATTACAGTCAACAGTTGTTATTGTTGTTTAAAAATCCATCTATTTTTATACATTTTTCTCAAAGATAATCATTAATTTAATGTTATTCCAAGCTTTTTTACTTTTTCTTATAAACTTTGTATGACCGCGTGTGTCGTTTTCCAAAAAAAAAATGATATTCAATATTTCACTTTCTCTCACTCCGTCGTGTACTCTCTCTCTATCTGGTATGGCGCATAATCATCCAGTTTTATCTTAATGTAAAAAATATATATCCAAACCAATTTAGTTTTAAATTGACTGTACTGTGACTACATGTTACAGGCATGATGGAAGGAAATGTGGAATAAACAGAATGAGCAATAATATAATTGCACAATGCGTTTGTTCACATTTCCTTCCATCATGCGTGCAACATGTAGAGAAAAAAGAATAGCTTTAAAAGTTTCCCCGTTATTATTGTAGATTTAGCTCAGAGGAAAGGTGAAAAAAGGTTTTGTGAAATGAAGACGGATTGTCGAATGGACTGATGATGATATGCTGATACAGCTAATTAATTAGAATTTTTTTATTATGTGCCATCAAAAACGTGAGAATCTCTTTAAACTAGCTACAATTTATAGAAAAGTGTACATTTATAATAGTCCCGTATTCCTTTATAGAGATTCTTCGTTTTTTATTACTTTTTGACTTTTAGAATTTATTTGAAAGTTTTGGGAAATTAGATTATATTGTAAAGCACTGGACATGAGGGGTAAAAATAGTTGTCAGTTGTCAGCTTGTTGGTACTTGGTAGTGCACCAACAATGGAGACTCCAGTTGCAGTTTTTTGTTCATTCAACTGGTTTCTGGCACGGCTTACTATAAAAACTATACACTAGTAATATTATGAAATCAAATTGATTTTGTGTGTTCACATTACTAATGTTTGTTACTGTAATAATTTCTTGATTGAGTCATCAGTTTTTTGTATGATATTTATTACTGTTTTTTTTGTTGGGGTTTTATAATTATATCAGTTATCATTTAAGTAGCATAAAGGTTTTATAGTTATGAATATTCGTTGTTAATTTTGGTTTGTTATTTAGTACAACATTTTTAGTTAAGTTTGTTGTTTTAGTTAAAGTTATTACTTTGCTTAAAATGTTTCAACATATCATCATGTCGCTTCTACGGTTGTACAGAAGTTTATATTATTATGAAGAGTTCTAAATAGACAAATCCTGCTTGTTTGTTTGTTGTAGATTTAGAATGGTAGTCTTAATTAATGTTAAAGATAACCTTAACCTTACTGACAAAAAATGACACATTAGATAAGTGTGTATACGGCCATACAAGCCAAAACACTGGACTGGAGTAGGGTAGGTTGTAAGGGGGATCGGTGGTAATAATCAATCAAACAATTTTACTCAATTTTGATTGGAGATGGTGTGCGCTTGGTTATTTTGGTAAAGTACACAATGTACATCATCATCGCATCGCGCGCACACTTTATAGAGTAATAAATTTCATGATAACTCATTAATATATCACAACAATAATAATCACAGGTAAAATATTCACTTCTCAACAATAACCAATTTATAGCATGTTATCATTGTTTAAGAATCCCTAAGAAATAAGCAATACCAAATAGCATCACAGCTATTTATACCATCATCATTATCACAGCTCTATGTACAATAATTTAAATATCTTTAGCTACCCTTACTACTACACACAAAATACAACAGTTAAATGTTATTCGTGTATAAGCACCTTATCTGCATGCGTATATAAAAATATAGTTCTTGTGTATACAATTATCCAAACTCAATTTAGCTTCCCAGCAGACACACATTAATATTTGTTGTTTGTTGTTAGTTATAAGCTATATATTATAATAGATGTATGTTTATTGTGCAGGGAAGTAAAGTAATAATTATAAAATAATTAAAGCGGTTAAGCAGCGAGAAGCGTACGGAAGCAAAAAGAATCATAATTAATAACTACTATTATTATATATCGTTACAGATGAAAAAATACATTTATGTCTGTGTACAATGTAGAGCGAAGAGAAAGATTATGGAAATGAAGTAATAAAATCGTTTTATTTACTAATCTTACAAAATAAAACTGCTTAGAAAATTCTGTTCTTTGCTGGAAAACATGATGATGTGATAACTTGATGTCTTGTCATTTTTGAGCCTGGCTTGATGAAGTTTAAGAGATATCATGTTTTCTTGTACTAAATTCTTGTTCATGATAAGAAAAAATTCTTAAAACACGATCACGCATGTTATCTGTGGAGGTATGCAAGCAGCATCATGCAACATGTCATTTGAAAGCGACAACCCTTCCTGGAAACTGGGGTCTGTTTCACCGAAATTTTTCATTGCTTCATTATCATTATCGTATTAAATTTTGTATTTACGATCCATGCCATGCAATGAGCCGCGCTGGTGAACCAGACCCCTGGACTTTTGAAAGTAGCCTTAGATAATGACCATACAGGTTTGAATGCTGCTCTTCTGGACTTCTGGAGAAGACTTTCCACACGCAAATAACAAAAAATAAGCACGACATTTTTAAGATGTAGAATACATTTACTATACACATAGTAAGCTTAAAGTGCGATATCGAATTACATAAAAACTTCAAAAAGATAAAGTTGATGAAAGATGCAACATCCATTTTATTTGGTCATTCAACCGTGTAATTGGGCTCAGCGGTACGTAAAACCCAGAAACATTCTTGTTGATGCTACTATTGCTACTGCTCAGATGAAGTCATGAAATGATAATGGTAATAATGAAGACATGAAAATGTGATGACAAACCATCAAACCACGTATCTGGACAAAAGGCGTACGCACTCAGTCCATCATCCCTTAATCCGATATTAAGTACGACTGGCAAATGTCTTAATACAAGGAGCAACATTGAAGAATGCTCATTTTACACACTACGGCTGGAGATGGATATCCGATCTGACAGAAAATGTGTTTTGTTGCTCTTTTGAACAATATT
Source organism: Entomobrya proxima (assembly GCA_029691765.1). Taxonomy (NCBI): domain Eukaryota; kingdom Metazoa; phylum Arthropoda; class Collembola; order Entomobryomorpha; family Entomobryidae; genus Entomobrya; species Entomobrya proxima. The sequence goes on along the minus strand of CM056171.1, from coordinate 36,164,592 downwards.
TGGCTTGGGTAGCATTCTTCAAAGCTTACATAATAGATAATCAGTTAATGTTTCATGATGACATTGAGGTCTGAGGTGTTTCTCCAAAAAAGGACCATATAGTATAAAGTAGCTCTTTTCAATTGACAAAAGATTTTATATGTATCATTATAATAATCATTATTCTAAGCAGACGGGTATATTATTTCAGTTGAACAACTTAATATTTTATGAGTTGTATTATCAGACAGATAACAAAGTGGCCAACAATGAGCAAACAAAAATATTTGGATTGTAAAAATTGTTTTGAGTGAATCCTTTTGTTTTTTGGGGTCCATTTCCATTTGCTCATATTTTCCGGTTGTACAACTTTGTATGTATCATTTCTAGCAGATTATCATATCATCCATGATAATGCCACAATATTTGTTCTCTTTTTTGAAAAGGATGATGCACAATGTGCAATATGCGAACGTGCCCCTTTTTGCTTCAAACTTGGTCATTGGTAAAAATATCAATATCAAGCAAGAAGTATGCTTAGGAGAACAATGAAATAGGCTCGTGGTCGTGGTGGGCTAAAATGTTTTTGTTTTTACAAGGAAATCGTTATTACGTACATGATCTGTTACACTTATCCCTTGGGAAAATGTAGGGACTGCAGAGGATCTAGATAATGGAATGCTATCTTTTTGAATTGTTATCGGATTGAGTTGAAATGGATCCTAATGATGATGTGATGAAAACGAGAATATGAGGTTCAGCCGTCTAATTTTTCTGCTGGTTTTAGAATGACATATTTGTGAAAGTAACATTTGATACTTTTTTTCATCTTATTATTTGGTACTTGCCATTTTAAGCTTTTCTGGAAACTAATAATTTTGTCATTGTTTGTAAATAATGTTTTCATTCAATAATGCATTATGTAATTTGGATCAGTCAGAAATTCATAAAGTGATCCGATGATAATAATGGCAAGCAGATGTAAAAAGGAAACAAATTGTAAACCAGAGATAAATATGTTTTGATAGAGTTTTGCATTGTGTCATTTACAATAAAAATGTAACTAGTTTACAGAGTTTCCTTTTTTCAAGATCAGTTTCTAGTAAACCGACTTAGCAGCTTAATATGGCACAAGCCCACCTTTCACACGTTGGTAGTCCAATAGGACGTCCCGAACTAGGAGGAGTTTCAGGAAACTTGGTACCCTTATCCTGCTGCGTGCACCTTTCCCGTTTATCATAAAAATCATAAAAACCAGAAGCCCTTCACATTTTATCTTTCTTTCTGGTAGTTGATGAAAATGATAGTATATTAGAAGAAATATGTTTAAAAATTCGTAGTTTGACATTGGACGTCAGTTAGGTCAGTTCTATAAAGTATTCCAAAAGCAGAAATTATGGAAAGTCCAAAACCGAAAACCCGAATTTTTGCTGACTTTAGCATAGAAGCTTTGCTGAGAAAAGATGAAAGTCCAAAGAGACAAACTTGGGGCACTGTGCAACAACCAAAAATATTTTCGGTTTCGGAAACTCCGGTGTACTGTGGAGAAATGTTTTACACTGTCAACTCCACTAGTATTTTTGAAAAGGAAGAAGGGAACACGTTTGTAACTGAATCTCATGTGGACGAAGAAGGTGAAGAAGAGTTTATTAGTGTGAGTGACGATAATGAAGTTGAGGAAGTGAGGGGAAAATCTAGTGGAAATCCTGACGATGATGAAACCGTTTCCGAAGATGGGACATTTGAGTGGCTAAACTGTACCCGATTTAAGCCTCCTAAATTGCCTCGTAAGAGTTTTTAAAAAATGATTTATGAATTTTGTACAAATTGGAAGTGAAAAGTTTCTCATCTTTCATTATATTCTGGGGTCTGTTTCACCGAAATTTTTCATTGCTTCATTATCATTCTCGCATTAAATTTTGTATTTACGATCCATGCTAAAATTATTGAGAATGATAATGAAGCAATGAGCCGCGCTGGTGAACCAGACCCAGACCCCCTGATGTTTGTTATCTCACTATGCCCCAATTCATTAATAGTTTCAGCATCTTTGAATAAATGAATTATTGCTCTCCACAAATCTTGACTTGAAGCAGTTTTCTGCAAAAAAATCATAAATGCAATTCGAAATAATTGCTTGATAGGTCCTAGAAAGAAGAGCACCTCCAGAAGAAATGGTCGTGGTCCCCGAATCCCGTTTTCCACTCATCAACTGGCCGTATTGGAGAATACTTTTGTGAGTTCGCAGTATCTTAGCAGTGACGCGATCGGGCGGTTGGCACAGACCTTGAATTTGACAGAAAACAGGGTACATAATAGTTAACACTATGTTTAGTATTCAATTCTGACTTTGATGCAGCGTCAATAGCTATCTGTTGTACAGAATGCCATCATTTGAGCATTTGAAAAATATAAGTCGTTGAATTACTTTAGGTGAAAATATGGTTTCAAAATCGGAGAGCACGCTACAGACGTGAAAAGGAGCCCAGGCTTTCCATGAACTTTAAAGGACAGTCATCTTCATCCCCGCACTCGAATTCCAACTCGGAGCAAGACAACTTTCTTCCTTTTCAGCAAAATTCCTATTCTTCCAACCTCAGTCTATCTACCAAACAATCTTTCCGTCATTTAATTAACGATCTCAACTTAATGGCAGCCACTACTTCCAGCAATAGCTTGACCAGCATCAGAAACGCAATGCATTTTGATAACTACAGAATTGTGGATAAAACTAACACTTAAAATTATCATATATGTTTCCCTTGTATATATTTCGTATAAAGAGATTGTAGAATAAAATTCCAGTTCATTTAATACTCATATACTTTTTCTTGTGTTTGTTTCTCAACTTTTTATAAACTAGTGGTTAATTTAATTATAGCATTCAAAAACCGGAGTGGCACACATTGTGCAATCATGTAAAAATTTCAGGCTGCTTTCACACGTTCAGTTTGGGAACTCTGATAACAACATTTCATTTTGCCCCAAGTGTCGATTCTTACGAATTAAGTAGGCAGGTTTAAAAATAAAAATCACTCTTCACACGATTAGGTTAATGCAATACACTCACTCTTTCCGATAACGGTTCCGTTTCAAGGAAAATTTCCCATGACTGCTGACAAGATGAAAAGTTCTCATAGAAAATTGATGTCAGAAAACGTTGCCTTGTATAAAAGCACATTAAAAGCCTTGTTGACTTATGATGGCATCATAGCAAGCATCTCTCATATCTTCTCGGCTTCCACTTATCTAAGACATGGTTTGGCTTCACATCCACTTCAATCCACCAAACGAGAAAACAGAAAAAAGTTATTTTATACCCGCAACTCCGTAAGTAAAATGCAGGCGAGAAAGTTTGTGTTGGCACAACGAATTCAGGGAGCTCCCAAACCCTCGGATTTCAAGATTGTGGAGGAAACCTTGCCTCCACTTCAGGATGGAGAAGTTCTCTGCAAAGCAGAGTGGTTAACAGTGGATCCTTACATGAGACCATTGGCAAATAGACTGAACATTGGTGACCAAATGCCAGGTGGTCAGGTTGCCCGTGTTGTTCAGAGCAAAAGTTCGGAATTTCCAGAGGGAACTCAAGTTGTTGGAAACTTTGGATGGAGAGACTTGACAATTGCCAAAGTCCTCCCGGTGGAGCAACGCGTAGTGGATGGGTTTTATGCAATGCCTGACATGAAGGGACTTCCAGATTCTTACGCTTTGGGTTGCATGGGTATGCCCGGAAACACGGCGTACTTTGGGTTTACCAGGATTTGCAATCCGAAAGCTGGAGAAACGTTGGTGGTTTCTGCTGCTGCAGGAGCTGTTGGTAGTTTGGTGGGGCAAATTGCCAAAGTTAAGGGGTTAAATGTTATAGGGTATGCGGGAACCGATGATAAGGTACAATGGTTGAAAACCCTGGGATTTGATCATGCCTACAACTACAAGACCGAAGATTTGTCCAAAACACTCAAAGAGAGTGCACCAAAGGGAGTGGACTGCTATTTTGACAATGTGGGAGGCGAATTTGCATATCATGTCACCAGACAATTGAATCCATTTGGAAGGATTGCACTTTGTGGGGCAATTAGCGTTTACAACAACGATGTTGGGAAGCCCTCTTTAGGTACATAATTGCATGAAATGAACTATGAAATGGGTTTGGGTGAAGAATAATAGCCTTTTTTGGTTTCAATTTACACACAGTTCCCGTTGATTATGGTTCCATGATTTACAAAAACATTAAAATGGAGGGGTTCATCGTGTTCCGATTTGCAAATGAGTGGATGACTGGAATAAATCAGTAAAAAACACAATAAACCTCCGTCCATATTTCCCTTAGGTTCATATCACTGTAAAAAAAATGTAAAAATGTTTATACAATTTTTACAGAATGCGTCAGTGGATATTGGATGATAAGATTAAAATTCAGGAAACAAGATATTCCGGGTTTCAGAAAATGCCAGAAGCTTTCATTGATCTTCTTGCAGGAAATAACACAGGAAAAGTAGTTATTCAAGCATAGTTATAGTTAATTGGAAGGCATATAAAATTTATAATAATATTTTGAATATAAAGTTTGAAGTTAACCTAAAGATAAAAATTAATCTGCAAAAATAAAATATGCACAATTTTTTGTAGCTTGGATCTGTTCACCAGCGCGGCTCATTGCTCATTAT
>CM056171.1:35989384-36159846 GCA_029691765.1 Entomobrya proxima | reverse complement strand
TCTTAGCTGGATTGTAAATGCAAAATTAAATGCGATATGGATAATAATTTATTATTAATAAAGCAATGAAAATTTTCGGTGAACCAGATCCCGTATTTTAAAACAATATATTATCGTGTCTGAACAAAATTTCTCGCATGCTCAATAATTAAACGGTTTTCAAAGAAGAATGCAAAATATGTATAAGCTACATAGCAATATATACCCATAAAACATTACTATTGAATATACGGCGCATAAACCATACAAAAAAGTCAATTCACTAAAACTGCAGCAAAAATCGGTGCAAAACAAAAAATCCTGCAAAAATGAGGGGGCGCTCGGATTTGAACCAAGGACCCTTCGATCTCCTGCACGCTTTGTAACGGCTGCAGTCGAAAGCTCTGCCACTGAGCTACACCCCCTAACTGTAACCAACGGTGGTAATTTACTGGTCTTTTTTCAGGGTGGCATGGTATTCATCTACTAAGCTGTCTAATACAACTTTTCAAGCTGGATCATGGTCATTTACGCTTTGAAATTACCAGTACCAAACTCCCAAAACGCATCTCAGTCAATGACCATAATTGTCCGTAGTACACCCACGCAATTACACTTGACAAGAGTGAGCTATTGTGTAGGCGATGTCTCTATCTATTCTCTATGCATTTTGTTTGCAGTACATGATTTCCTGCTATGTAATTGAAATAGAAAAGATTTAATAAAACTATCCTTTACTTGAAAATGTCACGGTGGGTTTAAAGTGGATGTGTATTAAAGTTTTAATTGTGTATGGTCTTTACATTCATGCTAAAGCAATAGCCTAAAAAATTCATACGTTCATTATTTCAAAGATTGAAAACGATGAAAATATTTAAATATAAGTCAAGGAATAGAAGGAATAAATATTATGCATTTCACTTCCAATTCGGGTTTTTTATGATTTTTCCAATATTCCGGAATTAAAAGTTGTTTTCACAGACTTACAGCCTTCATTTTTCATTGTCAATTTACCGATGAGGAGCTACCAACTTTTTGCGTTTTATATCGTTTTTGATGAATACCAGGTTTTTTTAATGATCTCATGAAGATTGAAAATGTATGAAAGCGATATAAAAGCATAGGGCAGCGCAGTCAAATCCCACTACTCAAAACTCATCCGATCCCAATTCTCAATTCTATCGTGACCACGCACATGTGAATATCAACTTTTTGACTTGTAAAGTCTGTCTTACATAAGATTTGGGCTATATCTTGTTATGTTTTTTACTTTCGGCAATTTCCAGTCTTGCGATAATAATTATTTATAAAACCCATCACTTGTTCGGTTTTTAATGTTATTATCAACATAGACCATGCACAAACAGATTGAAAAAGACAAAGCCGAAACTACCGAATTTTTGAAACCATGTCCAACTTTATTCCTTGTTCATTATTCATATCAATGTATTTGGACAAACTAATCATTTACAGAAAAGCCATGATTATCCTGTAACCGGTCGTGGTTGAGGGGGTTCGGTTGGTTGAAACTTAATTTTTAACTTCATCCCTGGTTTGTACACTGAGTGATGTACAAAAAGCGAGTCTTGCGAGAAATAATCTATCAGTGAACCAATAAATCGATATCCCTTTCCCTCCAGAAAATCAACCACTACCTTCTGAAATCCTGTGACGTGCGCATGCTCCACCTTCATCACCTTAAAAGTCATCTTGTCAAAGGGTACCGTCTTCAAAATCTCCAGCTCCGAACCCTCCACATCCAAACTGAGATAATCCACCGTTGTCCGTTTAAGGGCTTTGAGAATGGTATAAAGGGGCACACAACGAACCCAGGATTTGTAATAATTATCGCTCTCCGGATGTTTCAACCCTCCCATCAACGAGTTTGAGCCTTGGTACTTTTTGTAGTAAGTTACGTTATCCGAGTGCGGGGTGGTGCAAAGGGCGACGTTGGCCATCCACGCATTTCTTCCAGATTGGACTAGTCGTTGGAACTCCGACTCACTGGGTTCTATTAACAAACCCGTCCAATTGTAACTCATTTCCAGCTCAAGGGTCTGAGAGAGAGCTATTCCGTCGAAAGCCCCACACTCCACAAAAAAACCGGGAGGCACGACAACGGAAGAATTGTTCGGATTAGGAATGAACAGGTGCTCCTTTAGAAAGTTAAATTTCTCATTTGTAGCCTCCATATTTCCGGCAGACCTTTGCTCTCGCCGAATTACGGAGGTAGGACGAATTAGGATTTCGTCACGAACGTAACGAATAAGACATGGATCCTGCTGATCAAACTTTCCTTCCAGGGGACCTGCAAAGTAAAACCGCATTTATTACGAACGATTTATGGATTATTAACCTGTAATAGTTAATTGTCAATCTTACAGATGCTTGGAGAAGGCCTCCGGGTTGAAGAAGTAGTTGTAGCAGCTGTGCTTGTAGTAGCTAATTTCTCCTTTTCCCCCAACAGCAAATTGAAGTACATTATTAAAATCAACACAATTCCCAGCTTCACTCCAATCCGGGCAAAGCTGCCGACTCTTATCGGTCCGCGGACGCGAATCATGGTCAAGGTTACTTGCCAGAAAGATACCGGGTCGTTGTTGATAGAATAAATCGGATCATCATCTCGTACTTTGTTTAGTTTTTTTGTACATCCAAATTTGTATCAGCTTGAGTTGTACGCACTCAAACTCAAGACTCAAGGATCGGATGAGCCAGTTCAAAAATTTTTGAGCACTGTTCCACGAGTAAATATTCATGTTCAAGCAATAGCTTACAAAATTCATACGTTCATCATTTCTGAGATTGGTTGGAAATATATGAAGTCAAGGAATATAAGGAATACGTATGCATTTGACTTCCAATTGGTTTTTATGATTTTTCCAATATTCCGGGATTAAAAGTTGTTTTCACAGACAACAGTCTTCATTTTTCATTGTCAATTTACTATGAGGAGCTTAGTATATTCTTCCTTAACTTTTGCATTATATATCGTGTTTAATAAATATATTTTTAATGATGTCATGAAGAATGAAGATTGAAAATGAATGAATGCGATGTAAGCACTATGAAACTTGATAGAAACACAAATCCCAAAGATAAAAGCATCGCAATCACAGCATAGCGCAGTCAAATCCAACTACTCAAAACTCACCCGATCCCAATTCTCAATTCTATCGTGACCACGCACATGTGAATATCAACTTTTTGACTTGTAAAGTCTGTCTTATGTAAGATTTGGGCTATCTTGTTATGTTTTTTACTTTCGGCAATTTCCAGTCTTGTGATAATAATTGCTCTGCTCAACTTAAGTTATGTCATTTTACAAAATGGGCACGATGACAAGCCTAACTAGTCCTTTTAATTTAACAACACATATAACCCATGTGCAACTAGAGATTTCATACATTTACTATACCACATAGACCAAAGGTGTGATAGTTCCAAAAAATCAAAATTTTCATCATGGTTCCTCCAAACTTTGCTCACATTTCTCATAAAATCCGAAACCATTCAGTACGATGGCTTCGAAGTTGCTGTTACCACAGCGGACCCAGCGGTGTTCACGGTCATCGACCCGACATTCCAACGGCTTTGGTCAAGGACGCCCTAATTGACACGAACGCAATTAGGAATAAAACTGCAGCAGCAAACTTCTCTAGATTGGTAGAGAACTTTAGAGCACATGGTCATCGTGCTGCAAATATTAATCCTTTGGGTGTCAGCAGCGGCACCACTGCAGTGTCAGAGATATCCTTGGATAGGTTTACAAAGCTGGAACAATTTACTCCAGACGGTTTAGTGTACTGGAAGGAAGTTCAGGGAAAGCAGCAGGTTTCTGTGGATGAGGGTTTGGAACTTTTAAGGAAAACGTATGCTTCGGAAACGGGATTCGAGTTTATGCACATAGAGGTAACTATCAGTGGTCTGATTCACCTGCGCGGCTCATTGCTTCATTATCATTAACGCAATGAAAATTTTCGGTGAACCAAGCTGCAGAGACATAAATTTCAATTCAATGTGGCAAGAAGGAAGAAATCCTAAATGTTTTTGAAAATTTTATATTTCCAGGAAGAAGTGGAAAGAGAATGGTTTGCAAAACAAATTGAAAGCTCTTTCCTCGACCCGATTCCCACAGACTACCGGGTAAAACTTGGTATTGAAATGGCCAAATTCCAGAATTTCGATCATTTCTTGGCAAACAAGTTTCCAAACTTGAAACGGTATGGGGGAGAAGGAGCAGAGACCATGGTGGCATTTTTCTTGGAACTGTTACGTTTTTCACGTATGGCCAATGTCCATTTATAATGATTTCCATTTATAAATGCATTATACTATAGCATTCTGTTATATATTTTGTGGAAATAGCGGAAATTGGAATTGACCATGTAATAATTGGAATGGCCCATAGAGGAAGACTGAACTTGCTGACAAATCTACTAGACTTTTCTCCTCGTAGAATGTTCAGCAAAATGAAGGGAAACTCTGAGCTTCCCAGTGACGCCAGAGCCACCGGGGATGTTCTAAGCCATCTCTACACAAGCGTCGATGTAAAATCCGACAATAATCAATCCGTCCACGTTTCACTTCTTCCAAATCCCTCCCACTTGGAAATAGTTGGCCCAATGGCAGTAGGCAAAGCTCGTGCCAAAATGCAGCAGCTAAATTGCTACGATTACAGCAATGGCAACAATGACAATACAAATCCCCGTGTACTTCCTATTCAAATTCACGGGGACGCAGCACTTCAAGGTCAAGGCGTAAACCAAGAAACGCTTGGCTTTGCAAACGTTCCCCACTTTCGCGTTGGAGGCTCCCTTCATTTTATAGTGAACAACCAAGTGGGTTTCACCACTCCCCAAGAAAGAGGTCGTTCCTCAAGATATGCTTCAGACATTGGTAAAATGATCGGTTGTCCTGTGCTCCATGTCAATGGAGACGCTCCCGAAGATCTCATAAAATGCACCAAACTCGCGCTGCAATACCGGCAAACCTTTCACAAGGACGTGTTCCTAGATTTAAACTGCTTCCGTCGATGGGGTCACAACGAGGTTGATGATCCCACATTTACAAACCCAGTCATTTACAAGTTAATCCATTCCCGGAAATCCGTACCGGATACATACACTGATAAGCTTGCAGAGCAAGGCTTATTGGAAAAATCTCAACTTCAAGAGATTATTCAGCAGCATACTAGTTACCTGAACGAAGAGCTTAAACAAGCTGAAAGCTTCCAACCACCGCATTTCTATCTTCAGAAGCAATGGTCTGGCATTACTCAAGCGGGGGAGGTGATAACCGAATGGGATACAGGAGTTGACATTTCTCTTTTAAAATATATTGGCCAAAAGAGTGTCGAATTTCCTTCAGATTTTAAAATACATCCCCATCTTGCCAAAACTTATGTAAAAACCAGACTAGCTAAAGTTACCGAAGGAGAAAAATTGGATTGGGCCACGGCGGAAGCAATGGCAATTGGCTCTTTGTTGTACCAAGGCTTTAATGTAAGATTGAGTGGGGAGGATGTGGGCAGGGGTACATTTTCGCAGCGTCATGGCATGCTTGTGGATCAGTCAACGGGAGAAATATTCATTCCATTAAACTCTCTGATTGCTCCAGAGGATCAGAAAGAGGGTGTTCCCCTAGGCAAATTTGAGATTGCAAACAGTACATTGTCTGAGGAGGCAGTGTTAGCTTTTGAGTACGGGTTTAGTGCGGAGCACCCAGATAATCTGGTCATTTGGGAAGCGCAGTTTGGAGACTTTTTCAATGGAGCGCAGATACCCGTTGACACATTGATTACCGGTGGAGAAAGTAAGAACTTAGACACTCCAATGTCGATTATCTAGTGAACTTGATATTTCCGATTTTGAATAACTTGTCATTTATTGGCGTTTTCTTTAACCAGCCAAATGGATGCTACAAAGTGGAATGGTAATGCTATTGCCCCACGGAATAGACGGTACTGGACCTGAGCATTCATCCTGTAGACTGGAGCGTTTTCTCCAGCAAACGGATTCTAATGAAGAGGGAATGGCTGATGGGGACTATAATAATTTTCAAGTGGTCAACCCAACAACGCCAGCACAGTACTTTCATTTGCTCAGAAGACAGGTAGAAAGCCATTGAATTTCATGCTGCTTGGAATTCATAGTAATTTTTATGTTTTTTTTAAAGATGATAAGAAACTTTAGAAAGCCTTTGGTAGTGGTTGCACCCAAAACACTGCTCAGGTTATCCGCAGCAACATCAAGTTTATCAGAAATGGCTCCTGGAACTAGTTTCCAACCAGTGTTGGATGACCCCAGAGCCAAGCTCAATGCAAATCAAGTAAAAAGGCTAATTTTCGTTTCTGGAAAGCATTTCTACACACTTGACGAGAAACGCGCTGAACTGAAAAGAAATGACATTGCTATTATCCGAGTGGAGTCCCTTTGTCCATTTCCAGTACGGGAACTGCAACAAATTCTACAAGCTTATAGTAACGCAACTGAAGTAATATGGGCTCAAGAGGAGCATCAAAACAGTGGTGCTTGGACATTTATAAAGCCCAGATTTGAGAATTTCCTTGGGCGTCAAGTGAGTAAACTTAAAAATTAAAAGAAACTTAAAACCGCTTCATGATGCGTTTAAAATGACAAAAAATGAGAATTTATTGCAGGATTGCTTTATAAGAGCTTACACACGCACGACATGATACTTTAATTAAAAATATTCTAAAAGGTATAATCATAATATCTTCATTGTTTGATAACATCGAGAACACTTGTGTTTTACAGATCAAGTACAAAGGTCGAGGTCCTTTAGCCGCTCCTGCCGTAGGTATAGGCAAAGTCCATCGCGCAGAAGTTGAACAAATCCTTAGTAGCACATTTAACTAAGTTTCTTTGTAGAAAAAACAAAACCATTCACCTGCCACTTAAATATTTTATAATAACGATTATTATAATGATTTGTTAAAATTCTAAAAAATAAAATGTTGAATAATAATATATTTCTATATATATTTATGTAAGTACATTAGTGCTTGATAGCCTATGACCAGTGAATACTATTGGCTATTATAATATAATCAGTGAATTTTACATGCATGGCTATCTGCCAGACAAAATCAATATTATTTTGTAACATGAGTTTGTTATAATGTGTGAATAATGAGATCCTATTTAGCTTTGCAACTACTACAGCTAGAGAGTACATTTACATTTCTTTTTATGGTTCTAGTCTAAAGATTCTAACCAAGCTAAATAATACTTCAAAAAATACGCATATGGTAAGGGTATGTGGTTAACAAAAACAAATTGTTGAGGCGTGACTTCAATTGCAATATAAACGTAAAGTTTTACGTGACGAGTGTGTACACATTTACACGATGATCATGATAAAGGTAACATAATACATTGAACTAGGTAAAAGTGACAATAAATTCTATAAACTGTGAAAAAAATCTAGACGCGCACTTTCCTATTAACTATTTACGTTAAAATTGTCGAAATTTAATTCTAAGATTAGATTCAGACAAGAGATTCGTCATTAACGTGTGTGAGAAACCTTTAAAAAAGAGCATTTAAACTGTTCATCGTAGCAGTGGCAGCTGGGTTGTGGTTGTCCAAACCCATGCGTCGGCGGGATTCGGTTTTTCTTTTTTCTCTCCATTCTTCTAGCTCGCGTTTGTGAAATGCCTGGAAATTAAATTTTTAGAATGGTTTCATTTCATGAATCTTTCATGTTGTTTTGAATTATCGAATGTCTCAAGTTACCCTCAAGTGAGAAATAAAGTTGGAACTCGTGAGCCCACTTCCCCGAATGACTTTTTCTCCAGGACAAAGTTTACATTGTGCTGCGACTCGCTTCTCATCCGCAGAAATGAGCTCAAAGTGAACTCCGTCAATTATGCTGGGGTAACGAGCGGTCACTTGGGGATTGTTTGCATTCCGTTGTTGTGACGCGTTTTGTGATGATCGGGCATAGGGTGAAGTGGATCCTTGTGCGTAGTAGTACATTGCTTCGTCGCCATCCTCTCCGTAAGCCATCAGATCAGATTCTGGATACAAATTATCAAAACAATTCAGATAAGTTATGAATTTCAAACAGCATCATTTCAAAGAAACTGTTAACTTACCATCCATTTCCATTTCGTTACCGTCCTCTCCTTCGTAGTCCAAGATTTCATAAACTTCATTTCCTTGACCTTCATAACCAGCGGCATTGGACGATCCAGTCATTGAAGCCACGGACATAATTTTTATCCCATTGTTGCTCTCCAGTTCAGCTTCCTCGTCATCTACTTTCTGGGGATGAACAGGACTTCCGCTGCTGTTTGCATTACTAACATGAGAGGATGTCGAGGGACGTCTAGCTAAGGAATTTGACGCTGCTGCCTCTTGTTTATTGAAAGTTCCCGTAGGCGACACACGAGGCTTCTTTGCCCCATCAACGTGGTTAGATTGTTGAGAATTTGTGCTAGCATTTGACAATCGACTAGTTCCGTTATTACCAATCTTGTACTGCTGAGATAAGGATGCGCGTCCGTTTCTATTGGTCATGATTTGTTGTGCAGCGGACCTCACTCCGGAATTTACTTGACCTCCTTCCGAAAACCGACGCTTGCTAGCAGCGTTATTGTTCTGCTTTCCATTGTACTGACCCATCAGCCCATCAATCTGGAGCTGCTCTCCAGTCTCCAGGAATTTATTGAGATCCTCCTTTCGAACATTCACTTGGCCACGGTACATGAAATGAAGAATGTTTTCCAAATCCGTGTAGCGCACGTTAGCAATGACTATTGTGGCTGGTCCTTTCTCCGCGCAGTTCACCTGAATAAATACATGATTTTAAAAGCCCGTTTATTCACCATCCTTCATTAAAATTGCAAGTTTACTCACCTTGAACAAATTTTTGAAGTAGGGACTACACACCGACAAAACCAGCCTGTGCGCTTGCAAAAAGTTGCCCTCGCAGGCAAGGGTCACATCCGCAAAGGAAATGTCATCCTCATCCAGCAACTCGGAAAATTTGCTCGCAAAGTGGTTCTGATGCGCGTTCCATTTCAACAAGTACATTTCCGCGTCCTCTCCAGCGGTATTGGAGTCAAAACTGGAGTCCCCGTGTTGTTCCTCCATCTTATCTTCCACGTTTCCAAACTTTCAAGCAAATTTGCACAAATTTCCTAAAAGACCAAAATACACCAGAATTACACACAAATTTCTCAAGCAATCAAAATGGCTTCCTTTTCTACATAGAGCTTTTACACACACAAATTGATTTAAAATTACTTCTTTACTTCCTCCACATTCCAACTTTCCAACCCACACACAAATCCAACTTACCAGAACAACTATATATTCTGCCTATCCGCCTATTTCACGAATATCGACTACTCGACGTTTCTATTTTGTGATTGATTAAAAAATATCCTCCGAGTCCTTCCCGTTAGCTCCAAACCAGTCCCAAATCCTGTACTGACTATCTATTCAACAAGCCCAAGCAAATTTCCATTTGAAACAACTACTCTACATAATATCCATTAATCCATGCAATGAATATGAATACTTTATTCATACACTCACTCTTTATGCCTTGTCGTCCTGTCCCCAACAACCGAGTCAGTTACCTTTTTTATTTCAACCAACCACACCACCTCGACGAGTATTCAACTTACGACTTATTTCTCTTTTATCACGTCACGATTGTACGATCTTTTCCTCCACCGTCTCCGACTGAGATTTCCTCCATTCATGCTACGTTACAACTGAAACCAATCGGGAGTTACATCGGCGGATTGTTATTCGGTTCGGAGGAATATTAGAACAGTGGCTCAAAGCAGCACAGAGTAGTCCAAAGCATTTCCCAAGAAAAGCCCTACTGCATGATATGATATTACTGGGTATACTTTTACCAGGGCTTTTTTTTAGCATGATATGGAAAATCGGAGAGTTGTGGATTTGGAAATGGCAAGTTTTTTCAAATATACGTGTACACGGGCATACTAACATCATAGAAGAAGGTTTTAGTTTTAGGGAAAGGGAAATGCATCCCCCACAACCAAACCAACCATGTGGATTCATAGATTCATGATACCGTTCCATGTTCAGAAATGAATATTTTTTGGGTATGAATTGTGAAGAAGGAATATTGAGAGCAGAAAAGTTGAAATTGAATAGGAGGGACACATGCGCTCCAGTGTAAAAGCGGTCGATTACTTACCATTGCTCCTGTTCTAGTATCATTTATATTATCATGTAGACTACCTACTATATTCACATAAGGTTAATAGCATGATTAACATTTACAATAACGTGGGCATATCCATAAATATAAGCTGGCTTTGTGTTCAGGATTTTGAGAATAAGGCATACTTGCTTTAAGCTGCTTTTCTGAATGTTTCAATTTTTCTATTGAATTTTACAAGCCAAGTTGGTAGGTACTTGCTTAAGGTACTACAGACAAGTTGAATGAGAAAAAGGGGCTTTTGTTCTTGTAGAAGGTGACAGGAATATAGACAGGAGACTTGAGGACTTAAGGGTTATTTTTAGGGGATGAAACCTTGAGAGGGTTTTGAAGGATGGACAATTTAAGGGTTGATGAAAGTAATGAGGGGGCAAGGGTGATATCGATATCCATACCTGTTAAAAATCCAATAAAGCATGGAACGGGGGAAGAAGGCAAGTTGGTCAATTGTCTGTTTTGCTACGAACCAGTGAGGAAATTTGATGGAAGCCAGGCTAAAGCGATAAGGGGACTGATGGTGAAAACGTCGGAAAGGTTGTTTGGGTATGTGGTCAAGCACCTGGAGTTTGAGGGGGAGTTGGAGGAACTACAGATGACGAGGAAGAGTAAGAAGGAGGGGAAATGTAGACTGCTTCCGGGGAATCTGCCTCTGTGCATTGGTTGCAAGGAGAAATACTACCAGAAAATGTATGATGCCTTTGTGGAATATGAGTTGGCCATGGATAAGCTGAATGAGTTGATTGCGGCGTGTGTGACAAAGGCGGTGGCAACCTCGGCGAGGACTAAAGGGGGGAGTGTGGAAGGGCAGGAAATGTTTGGGGATGGGGATGAACATGAGGTGATGAAGTTGGTGAAGCGGTTTCGGAGTAAGGTGGTGGAGAAGAATCCAACTGGATGTAAGTGACGCTTGATTGAGGTTGCGTAACCGAATTTCGGTTTTTTAATAACAGTTTTGTGGAATATTTCCAGGGATGGAGGGAACAACTGGAAACTTGACAGGCAGCATTTCTTCATCTGGAGCAACTGCAGCAGTGCCAAGTACAAGTGGTACTTCTGCAAATCCAGTTGGATTGCAAAATGTGATAAATGTTGTAAAGACAAGTCTTGCGGATACTTTCAAAACACCGGAGGACAGGGAAAAGGAGACTTGTGACCGTTTGAAGCAAGTCAAGAACGACCCTGATGAACCCTCCTCAGCCAGTGATAAGAATAAACCGATGAAGTACTACGCTGTGGCAGAACCATCTCCAGGCGTGATCCAAATCATTCCAATGACCAACCCGATAACCAAAGTGCAGAAACGGAAACGTCGAGAACCTGAGTACTTGGAACGTAGACTACAGCAAAATACCTGCAAATTCTGTAACAAGTTCTTTACCAATTCTTTAATCTTGACAAAGCACATGGTGGCTAAACACGGGATGGAGAAACCGGAAAAGTGTCCCAAATGTGAGTACCGATGCGTTGACAAACAGTACATGGCTAGACATATGGAAACTCATTTGGAAAATCGGGAAATGCGCTTCCAATGTGAGGAATGTGGAAAGCAGTTTACGCATCAAAATCCTTACAAGGTACACTTGAAAAAGATGCACTCTGCAAATCGACAAACGTTCATGTGCGAAATTTGTGGAAAGGTTTTTAATAACAGTAGCTCCAGGCAGTTTTGTCTGGATAAGCATAATGGGATAAAAAACTTTCAGTGTTCGTTTGCTGGCTGTGATAAGCGATTTCTGAGAAAACAAGTACTACAAATCCATGAAAGAACTCATACTGGAGAAAAACCCCACAAGTGCGAAATGTGTGGAAAATGCTTTTCCCAAAGGACGCCCCTTGCAAATCATCTTAAAAACGTGCATAATTATAAAACTAGCAAAAGTTAAAGAGATTTATACTTTTATAACATTATTTATTTGATAAAATTTTTGTCTCAAAGTGCTAAATTTTTAATTATAATAATATTGACTTTTGTACGTCTTCCAATTACGCTGAAATGACCACTTTTCCAGTGTTCTTTCCTGCGAGAAGATCGATGAAAGCTTCGGGCATTTTCTCAAATCCAGAATATTTGGTCTCTTGGATTTTAATCTTATCCTCTAGAATCCACTGACGCATTCTGTAAAAATTGTGCAAATATTTTTTTATCAAAAATAAATACGAATCTACGACTATTGCGTTATAAATTATATTTGGTTCTCACTGATTTATTCCAGCCATCCAATCCTTGCCGAATCTTGTAACGACAAAACCCTCCATTTTGATGTTTTTGTAAATCAGGGATACATAGTCAAAGGGAACTGTTTAAATTAAAGCAAATTCATAAGCATCCAAATTATAACACACGTGCATAATTTTTATACTGACATCATACCTACTGGTCCTGGTTTTCCAGCTTCGCGCTCATCGTTGTAAATACTTATTGCTCCACAAAGAGAAATCCTTCCAAAAGGATTCATTTGTCTGGTGACATGAAATGCAAATTCACCTCCCACATTGTCAAAGTAGCAGTCCACCCCCTTCACCGCACTCTCCTTGAGAGTCTTGGGTAAGCTTTCAGTCTTGTAGTTGTAGGCGTGATCAAATCCTAGGTTTTTCAACCATCGTACCTTATCATCCGTTCCTGCATAGCCAATAACATTCAATCCCAAAACTTTGCCAATTTGCCCCACCAAACTTCCAACAGCTCCTGCAGCAGCAGAAACCACCAACGTTTCTCCAGCTTTCGGATTGCAAATCCTGGTAAACCCAAAGTACGCCGTGTTTCCGGGCATACCCATGCATCCCAAAGCGTAAGAATCTGGAAGACCCTTCATATCGGGCATAGGATAAAACCCTTCCATAAGATTGGTCCGTTGCTCAAGCGGCAGAACCTTGGCAATTGTCAAGTCTCTCCATCCAAATCCTCCAACTACTTGAGTTCCCTCGGGATATTCTGAACTTTTGCTCTTGATAACACGAGCAACCTGACCGCCTGGCATTTGGTCACCAACGCTCATCCTATCTGTGGCTGGTCTCATGTAAGGATCCACTGTCAACCACTCTGCCTTGCAGAGAATTTCTCCATCCTGAAGTTGTGGCAGGGTTTCCTCCACAATCTTAAAATCCGAGGGTTTTGGGCTCCCTTGAATTCGTTGAGCCAACACAAACTTTCTCGCCTGCATTTTACTTGCGGTTGTGCTAAAAAAGTAAACTCCTGTCACACGTCTAGTACAACTCTGTCCTTGATGGATTGAGGTGGATGATGGAAATGATGGAGCGAAAACAGTGCCGTAGGTGGAAGCTGGGAAGATAATGGGAGATGCTTGCCGTAAGCCACGACTTATTAATGTGCTTTTATACAAGGCCATTTTTTCTAACAGCAATTTTGCTGTGTACTGAGTTACAAAACTGAAACTTTCAGTCTGAAAGCATAAACTGAGGATGATGAAACAACGCCAGATCGGCTACTGGAGAATTGTATAGTCCCCTCCTCCGGCTACAGAACAGGTTTAGTAACGTTAAAACGTAATCAAATTATAATACTTGTTGTTGGGTAGTTCGGTTGACAATAGAATTACAACGAGATAGTGACGCAACACTACTTATAACCGCACTTATTCTCTGCTGGAAGGATAGCACACTGACAGTAAGTGACAATGACGGAGATAAAAAATCTGTGGAGATTGGAATGACTCGTGAGTTTTGAGGATAAACATGGACTTCAGTCTGAGAATACTCACCAAAGCGCGTTACAATGATGATGCGGTACAATAATACCAAATTGATAAAAAATCTCACGAGACGCACAAAAAAAATTATCGTAGGTACAACACTATTATCTAATGCTCATTTATGGAGTCCAGAGTTCAAGCGATTTATTACAAGCTATTATACAATGTACTATTTCATAACTATAACGGGGCACTTTGAGATTTCTCAGGAGAAAAAAGAAAAATAATCCCAGCTTTGATTTCCCTTCTTCGGAGCTTTGGATTCAAGATAGTCTAGCTTTTTGGCAAATTTTTTCATTAATGCTTATATGGTAATTGCTACACTGCTTTCCATACTCCAGTAACAAGTTGAAGACCTTGAAACCCAATATTGCGGTCAGGCTTAATGATGGAACCCTGGAAAACCAAAGAGGGTACTTGGTTTTATATGATTTCAGGGTCTGTGATTCAGACTGACTCACAGTCCACAGGCTGAATCCCAGGACCCTGAAACGAAACAAAGAGCCTCTTGGAAAGAGGGGAGTCCTTGCCTAACCTAAAACCAATGAAATTTTTTTTTCCAGACCCCCTATATCTCAAATTGTATTCAAACAAAGCTGAAACAGCAATAGGTATTTGAATCAAATCTCCATCTGAGATTACGTTACACGTTGTGTTCTTTTTATTCCTGGGGGCTTCGCCCCCAGACCCCCTATGTCTTAATTGTATTCAAACAAAGCAGAAACAGCTATGGGTATTTGAATCAAATCTCCAACTAACTTAAACCTAACCTATTTTAAACCTAACCTAATTTATACCTTACCTAACTTAAACCTAACCTAATTTATACCTTACCTAACTTAAACCTAACCTAATTTATACCTTACCTAACTTAAACCTAACCTAATGTATACCTTACCTAACTTAAACCTAACCTAATTTATACCTTACCTAACTTAAACCTAACCTAATGTATAGCTTATCTAACTTAAACCTAACCTAATTTATACCTTACCTAACTTAAACCTAACCTAATTTAATCCTTACCTAACTTAAACCTAACCTAATTTATACCTTACCTATCTTAAACCTAACCTAATTTATACCTTACCAAACGTAAACCTAACTAAATTTCTACCTTACTTAACTTAAACCTAACCTAATTTATACCTTACCTAACTTAAACCTAACCTAATTTATACCTTACCTAACTTAAACCTAACCTAACTTAAACCTAACCTAATTTATACCTTACCAAACGTAAACCTAACTAAATTTCTACCTTACTTAACTTAAACCTAACCTAATTTATACCTTACCTAACTTAAACCTAACCTAATTTATACCTTACCTAACTTAAACCTAACCTAACTTAAACCTAACCTAACTTAAACCTAACCTAACTTAAACCTAACCTAAATTAAACCTAACCTAAATTAAACCTAACCTAAATTAAACCTAACCTAACTTAAACCTAACCTAAATTAAACCTAACCTAAATTAAACCTAACCTAACTTAAACCTAACCTAAATTAAACCTTTGGAAAAACCAAAGACTTTCCCCTTTGGTTTTAGGGTCCTGTGGTTCAACTCCACCCCAATATTGCTTGATAGTGAAAACACGAACTGGCTCCTTTTGGAAAATGTTTAAAATATACAATATGACTATGGATGATATCCAATTTTTGACAACGTCCCATTAGTCATATTATGCATTTAGTTGACAAATTTCCATTACACTGCACACAGAATACAGAGCAGAAAGTAACGATAGACAAGGTACGAGGCTTTTAGTCGTTTGTCAATCTCTGTTTGCTTGCCTAAATGCCAGCGCACTGTTTCGGGTACAGGGAGATAAGCAAAGTGTTTCGCTTTAACCATCTTGTTTTCCCAATTTCCCTTGTATAAAGCTATCGTGATCAACATAACAGCATCATCCCATTACTTACGTCCCATTCCATCAAACTGTTTCATCCTTTTCTCGTGTATCAGGTTGTCTTGTTGGTAAAACTATGAAACTCACCAACCATGTGAGAATTTCCAAGGTCATTTTTTTCATCACAGCTTGTTTTTTCATATATATTCGGTTCATTATATATAAAAATGCTAAAAAGCTAAAGCGACTTGCCTTGTCATAGTCATCATCAGCGACATTCATTACTCCTTTGCAATTCGCAATTTGGAAATGCTTTTCTGTGCCTTATGCATGCAAAACTTGAGCTTATTCCGTGGGGACTTTAGCTGGAGAAGAAAATACGCTTTTGGGACACAACGGAACACGGGCTCAAGTATAATGATAGCGTTGCTTTTTTGTAAGAAATGTTATGCCACCACCATGCATACAACTTGGGGTTTTGCTTTGTTTGCTTTCTTATAGCTTGTTGTTCAAAAAAGGTTTCACTTTCATGACTCATCTTGCTAATTAAAGTTTGCTGTTTTGGCAAACTTTCTTGTTTGTTTACTAAAGAAAATCCCGGTTTTCTGTATGGGATTTTTAATTAAAAACTCATTTTGTATGCAAGTATTATTATGCTTTCACGGGAAAAATGACAAAAAATATGATATGGGCTCAACGGCTCAAGAAAATTGAAGTAATATCTTATGCTTGTGGAAGCTCAACAAAACATCACAAGCAGCAGATTAAATGTTGAATATTTTTCAATTGGACATTTTATTCATTATAGTATAGTATACAGTATGGCTTGTACACAGATAGCAATTTTTTATACAGATACATGATGATACATTTTTATTACTATAATTTATTAGCAGCGCGATGAATGGAACGTACAGAGGTATAATGTAATGGCTATAGTTTATCAATTCATCATCAAGTTCATAGACTCATTTACACAGCAAAAGAGTGAATAGATAGGTACCATACACTTTCATCAGGGAGAAAATTGTGGAATGAAAGAGAGATCCAGATCACAGGAAAGAGACCCTGGCATATGACAATGACACGCACACGTACAGAATTACATTTTCCGGACAAAGTTTTGCTACAAAAAATTGCACACACACGTACAACACCCACCACCCACTCACTACATAATATTATGTGAATATTATAGCTTATCATTAAAATGCAGAGAGAGAATAATAATAGCTCTTTATATTTACTACGAGATTTTATTATGGTTTGTTGTATAAGGTAAAATGTCACATTGCTTTGTTTGCTTAATTTATTGTTTTACAATCCTACTACTCTGCATGGTTATAAGTTCACTACTTTTTCGCATATTTTTTCATGGTTCCCAATCTGTTTATTCTGGAATGTTGAAAGTAAATGCAATATCTAATTTTGATTATGTTTACATTTTCTACAAATATATTTTTTATTGTAATACATGTACAGACATCAATGACATCATCACGATATAGATCACAGTAAGCGTTCTACGTGCTACTCAGTACTTCTAGCAATTTGAAGGATTGGCATATTTTGCAGCGCTATATTTTCTAAAAGGGTATATTACTTTTAGACTGCTTTTGATCATTTATTATTTTTCCACCTAGCTCACACAGGAAGCTAATTAAAGCCAATCAACGAACAAGTTTCTTTGTTCTCTTTTCTCCAAATGCACTCATTTAATATTTCTCATCAAGCACGCAGTATACATATTAGGTTTTGATTTAAATTTTATAGATTTGATTTGATATAATAATTATTACAAGGTGGTACTGGTACGTCAAGTTATGATTGCCATCAATTTTTCTTGTGTGTGAATTGGATTGTACCCTTTGACTAAAAAGGTACGTTAACTATACAATTGAATTTCCGGGGATGAGTTTGCTACACGTTTACATTTTAGTACAAACAAAGCATAATATTTTATTATGTACACATACACATGTATGATGATGATAATAGGAGGATATTCATATTATATTTCATATCCCGACCTCCTCTAATTTCCTCTAGCTGATGATATTGATAACACACACACACACAGACAGTGGTGAAAGTTTACATACACAATTTTGTTGTAATTTTTAGGGAGTATATTTGCTTATAATTCTCTTCCCACATCCCAGCAGATCCCACTTATTTACACCACGATAATAGACTTGCCATAGTTTAGCCCTTTGAACAGATCCAAAAAGGCTTGCGGCATGTTCTCAAACCCTTGCGTTTTCGTCTCACGCACCTTCAGCTTTCCCTGATGAATCCACTCAGCAAGCTGGGTAATTCCCTCGGGAAACTCGTTAAACCATCGATTGACCATGAACCCCTCCATTCGGATTTGCTTGTAAATCATGGACTGGTAGTCAAACGGAACTGTGTGTGAACAAAGTACAAACAAAACATAAAACAAGGTTGTTACATTTTGCCCCGATACAAAAAACAAGGTTAAATGGGCAAACAAAAAAATATGTTAACTAACCTTTGTAACTTTCTTTGGGATCGTAATTGTAAGTGCTGATAGCCCCGCATAGGGCAACACGCCCAAAGTCATTCATATTCCGGAGAACGGTGTATGTAAACTCGCCGCCAACCTGTAAAGGTATGCAAAGCACGTAAAATGCAAACAAAATCCCTTATCACAAGACAAGCCGGAAGGTTGATTAAACCAATTTCCTGCTTCCGGTCTTTCTCTGCGCACGTTTGAGCAATGTTTTAATACATCATGTTCTCTGCCTCAACAACTTACATTGTCGAAATATGCGTCAACTCCCTCCACAGCGTACTTTTTCAGGATGGAATCCAAATGAACTTGCTTGTAGTTGAATGCAAACTTGAATCCGAGCTCGTCCTTGATCCAGCTCACTTTCTCGTCACTCCCAGCAAAGCCCACAACTTTGCAACCCTTGAGACGAGCAATTTGACCAACGAGATGACCTACCGCGCCCGCAGCAGAGCTTACCACCACGGTTTCACCTGACTTTACCTGACAAAGCTTCAGTAGGCCAAAGTATGCTGTCAATCTGGTAAAAAAAGGGAAAATCAATTTCTCATTTCAACTTTTGCCTTTTTTCGTGTCACAGCCACCACAGCGTCTCTCACTAACTATGAGACACTTCATATTTTCATTATATTGACTTGGTTATTGATGTTCTACATAGTATACATCAAAGTCAGAAGGAGACAAGGCATGGTCCACTGCACTGCTTCAATAGAGACCTCAAGGAAAAATGAAGCAAAAAAAAGCAACAACAAATTTGATGACAAGATAAACAAGCATTTTCTCCCAGTTTCCCCTGCTTTCTTTGCCTCTCGATCAGTACACAGAAAAAATCAAGGAATTTCCTCAAACACAAAAAAGGAATGCCTTATTGGCACAAAAGGCACAAACTATACACACGACACATGACTTGCCATTTTTTTGCTTCATCGATCCAAGCCAAATCCTCTAGAGTCAAGTCAAACTATTTTTTTTCCAAGGCAGGAAGAAAAATATGTATTCGGTCAACTTCATATCATCACCGTTCTTCTTTTCAGAACACAATGCCCTAAATAATAATACGTTATGCGCGCATCAAAGGAATTTCTAGACTTTTTTCCTGATCATACTTTCTCTCTCCAGGTTATATAGCACAAAATCTTCCTTCTTACCCAGTCAATCCACAAGCCCCGAGTGCATAGGATTCTGGAAGACCCTTTAGATCTGGGAGCGGTAACACGGCAGAGAACATGCCCTTCATTGTATCCGGCGAGCATATTGTTACATCTAAAAAATGTACAGAGAGAGGAAACAAATCATGAAAATCAAAACCGCATATAAAAGCATTTTCTCCAATCAATATAGCATTACAGTTTATCACTGCGCACTTGTTCGTGTCATCATCATACTCAGTTCTTATATTTCACAAGACAATCGATGGTGGAGTCATTATCATAATTTCGAATTCAGAAAGTAAAAAGCATTCCACATAAAAAATGTACTCGTATTTCTTATTTCGTTGTGCTCTATATATTTTTTTATGCTACATGAAGTAATAACAATAAAAAGTTTACAGTTCACACGATAGTGCATTCATTTTTGTTGTTGTAACCTTACCTCTCCATCCAACGTATGCAACAACTTTACTGCCTTCAGGGAATCCACGGTGTCGGCTTTTCAGCACTCTGGAAAAGAAAAAAAGGAAAAATGTATACAGATCACGTATGAAAAAAAAGAATGATCAATAGTAGCAATATTTTTTCTCGCTCTTTTTATGTTCGTTCGTTTGTAGAAAAAAATATGGTGAAATCACAAGAGTATTTTTCCAGGTAGGCGATGCGATACGAGGCAAGGTTTGGTGCGTTTTTCTTTGGGTACGTGTGCAAGCATAAAAATATGCTAGTTTTTTAAAAAAGAAAAGGAATACTATTAGAATAGCAAATGAAAGCAAACACTTTCACTTTCCCATCTCATATATTTCATGGAACCATACGTAGGAAACCAAGAAAAAAGTTTGGAAAGAGCCAGGTAGAAATTCTCACATGAAGAGATATGCTCTGATTGGCAAGTAAAATATATATTTGCAAAAAAAGGAATTTTGACAACAGGTGCTTCATATTACATGTTTTGTAGGAAATTGTGATCATGTTTCTACAGAAGGGTTTCTGTAGTTTAGAGGAGATGCTTATTGGCAATCTGGTTGCTTATGGTGGATTTTGGTTTGTTGTGGCTAGCAAATCTTTTTATAGTTTCTGTTCGTTAATCAATTTTCATTTTAGTCTGGGAAAAGGCAGAGATGTCTAATGTTTTGTTAGATGAGTTTGTTGAAAACAAAACGATACGCGATATTAAGTATGGGAATACTAAGGCAGAGAGACGTCGTCCCGGGATTAGGCTGATGGGGAAAGTTGCTCTTTGTTGATAGACAGTCAGCAGAGATGAACAAGTTTTTTTTTCTCTGTGTGTGTTACATATCAAGTTAGGTGGATAAAAGTTGAGAGTTTGAGAGGCAGAATGAGTTCGTTTTGGCTTATATGAGATGTGTCGATGAAAACTCTTCTAGTACTACGCACTGCTTTCACCGGTAATCCAACATATTAGATTGGATGGAAAAATAACTTGCGTATCATGTTCACAATGCCTACTTTTTGTCTAATTTTGCTAAGTTGGTTGCAAACAGTTACCTGAATGACAATAACGCGCAATTTTATAACTTTTGATGGGGCAGCACATGCTTGCAGCACCGATTAGATAGCGCTGTTAGATATGACGTATTTTCAGCAATACATAGTACTGTAACCATTTTTACTTGTAGATGAAAACCACAAAAAGTAATAACAACAGAGCCTATATGGTTGGGCTGAAATTCAAAACTGATTGTGTGAAAACATGACAATATTGAATTCCCATTTATTTGATTCTTTCAAGCTATCTAGTTTCCCTAATATGTATTGAAATGAAGTACACATTTCCAACTTGTATCTACTAACTGATCAACTCTTTTTACTATACTTTTACTTTATTCGTTTTAAAGATGACACTGATGGTTACGAAAATCCAATTCAGTTGTTGTTGATCATTGCGAAATCGAATAGCTCTAGTTGGAAATTTTCTGTTGTACATAATGTAATTTCCAAAGAGAAAGAAGAAAATGAAGGGATAAAAAGTGAAAGTAGGTATTATTACGAAAAAAGAAGAGATCAGCATGCTAGCTGGGGAAAGATGAAGTGTTGTTGAAGTGAAAGGTAGGATTACATAGCTTGGTGCTTCTCTCTCTCTATAAATTTTGGGAATTTATGTCAAGTGGCACTACATCATCTTCACTTGATTGAATTTCAAAGCTATATAATAAAGCAAGCACGAACCTGATCTCTGAACTATGCTTGTGAAACATTTTGTCAATATATGCCTCATCTGCAAAATAGGTAAAATGTAAAAAGTATTGCGCTTCGAGGAAAGTAAAAGTAAACTCATCGTCGTTTTCTTCATTTTCTTACAAAAGTACGTGGTAACTTGAGAGAGACAACCTATTGATAAGCAAATTACTACTTACAAAGAAAGGCAAAGAGAAAGACACACATTATCGGAAGAAAATTCAAAGCCTCGTGTATTTACGTGTGGAATCTTTTTATTGACAACTTGAAGAAAGCTCGTCACACAAGCTAAATGAGAATTTCATTTAGGTAATGCAGCTTCCTTGTGCGTCTTGTATTTTGTGTGGCATCAAAGGAATTGACAAGTTCTACCTTCTTGTAGCATAAAAGTTTTTTGCTTTGATTTACAATACAGTGGAAAATTCTGACTTTCAGTAATTGCTTAGAGAAGTAGTACCACACACACGAGAATGAAGAGATTTAACCTCTCAAATTTCCAAACTGCTTATGTGTCTAAAAAAAGTTTTTCTTGTAAACGAGAGCACAACAAACGCCTCAAAATTAAAAACTTTCCTTCTCCCAGAAGCCTGCTGAATTTTATGCTAATAGAACTAACTGCTTTCTCTTCTTCTGTCTCTCTACTTTTATTACCTATTTTCTAAACGCCACGTTAACCGGATTTGAAATTAAAATCTCAATTTGGAAACTTTTGCATGTATATGCTAATCATGGTGGTAAATCCAGGTGCTCTAATTTCTCAGGACGATGTAGGTTTTTGGTGCTTTCACTTCAAGTTTATATATATGGTCAATTTAAAGTGTAAATTAATACGTTTTATTTTCATACGGATTTTTTTTTCTCTCTCGTAAAAGCCGAGAAAGTAAAATGGTAGTGCAATGCAATATATGTACTTGTTGGAGAAATAGACTTTTCCACAGAAAAAAAACTTCATGCATGGCTAATTCTCTCTCAAAGTCGTATTAAGTGGATTTCATTGAACCTCTCTGATTTGCGAGTGAAGTGGAATGGAAGAGAGGAAGAGCAAAAGAGCGGACATCCATATATATTGGGAGGGTAAGGTGAACAAACGAACGACAAAAGAGAAAGTAGTAGAGCCGCTTCAGTTCAACTTGACGTAAAACCACATCACATATTATATTATAGTAGCAGTATTCTGTGCATAAATTGGTGGTGCCCTTTTGTGCTTCACTTGAAAACTCTGCTAGCGACTATTTTGAACCAGGAATTTTTGGCCTTGGTTGCCTTCAACAAAGCACCAAAGATATATTGCATTAAGCTCCTCAGATCTACCAACTTTCACTAGCAAAATGGTCCCTCGTCAGTAAAGTTTGGTGTGGTGCCCTAGATCAAAGTAAAAGTCTTCTTGTGTGCGCGCACAGTAATTATACTCAGCTTGAACTCTTCTTAAATATTCTACATGCACAACCAACCAACTTATTTGTGTGAATCATCCAGTGTGGCAAGGGTTTAAAAAATAATGAAGCTGGATTTACTAACCAAAACATCAAATCCACAGTCCATACCAACCAGGTAGCCTTAATAATTTATTTCCAGAGGCGATCATGCAGTTAATCAAGCAACTGGCATGTAAACCCTGTTTAGCTTTGTCTTCGCTAAAACGAATCTGAAAATAATATATGATGAACACAGGGCCCATTCGTCCTTGACAAATGTCTATAAATGTTGGTCCCCTTAATCAATTTCCACATGAATAGATACAATGCTTTTACCGCAGACATGTTTGAGTAAATGAATGGATAATGGGTCGTAGGCCAGGCCAGTAGCCCATTCCACTTTTTTGATCTCCTTTTCACACAACCGGATCCTATTATTTTGGTTGTACAACACATACCACTTCCGACTTCTATCAAAATACATGTTCACATGTTC
Organism: Entomobrya proxima; assembly: GCA_029691765.1. Lineage (NCBI taxonomy): Eukaryota > Metazoa > Arthropoda > Collembola > Entomobryomorpha > Entomobryidae > Entomobrya > Entomobrya proxima. Next base: position 36,136,278 of record CM056171.1, on the reverse strand, counting down.
ATTGTTTTATAGTATGGCCTTAGTTAGTATCCGGATCTTGTGCGGAGGCGATGGTGCAAAAGCAAAAGTGAAAATATGGGCAAAACTTTCTCCAAAGAGTGTTTGCCCTTATCCAAAAAGCTGAAAGCGACACACTTTACTTGAAAACAGAGAGAGAGGGAAAGAAACAAAAAGGATTCTACTCCCGTTCCTTGCAGGGTGCTCCAACCCGCTGCGGGAGATTTTTTGAAAGAGAAAGCGCTAGCAAAGCAAAATATATTTGGTGCTTTGAAAAACTGACTTTGTCTTTGAGGAATTGAGGAAGCGCCTCTGGAGTTGAATCCTTGTACCCGTTTGCTCGTTTATGCTGGGTGGATTTAAAAGGGATACAAAAACTCTCATAAGCTCTCAGAGTAAGCTAAAAAGTGTGAGGCGACTTGACTAAAAGGCAACCTTGCTATTCGAGCTATATACACCCACCTGAGTTTTTTTTCTTCTTTTGCACCCGTTTTCTACCTCAAATCACATATTACCTTGTCCGGAATAAATAATTAGACTATTTCTCCTGGTAGCAGTTGGTGCACTAGAATATAGTGACGTGCACCTACCAAAAAATACGTAATACTAGCCAAGGCATCTTATTTTTTATGTATTCAGACGGGAATACAAATAGAGGATCTTGCTCATCATATCTCTCTCCTGCTGCCTTATTTTGTTGCGCTGCTGCTGCTGCAGGTTTTCTCCTCGCCACCAACTTGTCTTGCTGCCCCAGAGGCCATTAAAAAGAAACATGAAATGAATGAATCATTTTCCCCTTTCTTGTGTTCCTTCTTTTTTTCTTTTCAGATTTTTTTCTTCCTCTTCACTTGCCGTCCTTCCTTACTTCCTTGTTGGGAATTTGCATAAATAGGCTCCCCTCTGGGGAACTGAAGCATCCATCTGAGAAAGCGGAGATTCAAGGAAAAGGAGAAATGCTTCTCATAGCTCCTTATTCCACTTTTCCCATTCTTTAATCCACTCTCACAGATTTTGAAGAAAAAATGGGAATAAAGGAGAGAAAGGCATACGTAAGCGTACACACACCGAAGAAATGGATGATGGGATCACTTATTTTCTCCTGTGACTTTTTCCTTGAGTACTTTCACTACTTTCACTACTTTCTTTTTTACTGTGTACTGTACTACAGTAGTCTTAAAACAAGACAGGGAGAAATATGACGGCATTCTACAGTCTGAATACGTTTTCACATTTTTTCTCGTTCTCGTGCTTGAATAGCTTAAATGCACATATTTTTGGTGTAAAAATGTCCATTGAATTTACAGCACTTTATACCTCTCCCTTTCAAAAATACTGACTTTTTCTTCTAATCCTAGCACAACCGCCGCCAATCAAACCAATTCACATTTACCATTTACTTCCCTAATCCTACTATTCCTACTCCATTTTTTCAACCCTGGAAATTGAGTTTCCGGTCCTGGCGTTCTCATACATACATGCCAGAAGCCATTTTCACTTATAATCATCACCTCTTTTATAAGAAAGCAGTAAGGTATAATAGGAAGTCTGTTTTCTCTGCTGCTGCTGTTTGTCGGCCTGTCATCAAAAAAGGAATGGAAAATGTCAATCGTTTCTCGTTTCATGTAATATTCGCCATTTTGATAATGCGAGAGGAAAAGGTTGAGCGATATTTATGAAAATGATGTCATGTCAAATATTTCCCGTTGCGAATTAATAAGCACACAGATAGAGCTGACTTGCTGCGCGCTGTTTTGCTCCGGATTTTTATGTCTCGTAAAAATACGTGTATACGACCCCAACTGAGTCGTAATCTTATGAAACAGGAAATTAATCTTTTTTTCTCTCTCTCTTTTTTACTACTAATATTCTTTGGCATATGTCTTGTGTTCTCTGTGCAGCAAACTGCGCTTTCTCTCTTTTTTTATTTGTTGGCTTCTTTGCACAAGTCCTTAATACCTACTTCAATTTTTCTCTAGATTAGAAGCAGGCAGAAAATACTCTGAAAATATCTGTTCACAACAAGCTATATTTAAGCAGATCATTTAATTCATTTCATTTCACTTACGTGGCCACTTGCGAGCCCACCATCACGTCTCCCACATTCATCCGGTTCCCAAATGGTCTCATGTATGGGTCCACGCTCAGGCATTCTGCCTTTATCAGAATCTCTGTAGCCGGCGGTTGATCAAGTCGTAGGGAGGAAAACGGAAAGACAAAGACAAACAAAAACGTTATAAAGTGTACATACTTAATATAAACATTATAGCATGTCTGGTTATATAAAGAACACGTGCGTTATAAGCAATTTATACAGAGCTTTTAACTGTTTGCCATAGTTCTATGCATGCCACTTTGCGGTACAGGCGGTGATACGGTGGCGGTAATAATGATGGCGAGCGTGTGTGTTGTGGTGAAAGTAGAGTAAAACGAGTAATCATGCCAGGTCTAATAAGACTCTGTTCACAATGTACAAAACTGTTTCAATGTGCCATATAACATGCTCCAAACTCAAACTGTTTTCCAAGTAGTGAAAGTAGTTGCACAGTAATAATAACTTGGTTGCTCGTTATTAAGCTTCTAAAGCCCATTCGGCAGCCAAACGACATGGGACAGAGGACAAGAGAAAGGGTCACTAAAATGTCATCTGGAAAGTGAGCAGCGGCCATATAGATGCAAAAGAGAAAACTTTTTGTACAGTAAATATATTTCTGTCAGTGTAGCAGAGAACTGGAACACACACACACAAGTTCCTAGTCTATTAATAAATGCTTTGGGGGAAGGGAAAAGGACAAGGGGAAAATTGAGAAAAGAATGAAAGAGAGTTGGGTTGAGAGAAAGAGGAAAATAAGGGATTAAATACCCAATACCCACGTCATAAAGGGTATTTTTTTCTACAAGGGACTGCGTGTCCGCTTCAATTTTTTTCAAGGGATATGTAGGCGAGCAAAAAAAGGTTTGCAACCAGAAGGCCGTTTTTATCAATTGCTTTTAAATATAGTATATAGATATTATACCATTTAGGTTTCCAAAAAACGTGTGTTGCCTGCTGTCAGCAACTACACGGTGATAGCTGTTATTAGGAAAAAACTGCGACAATGGCACAAATTGGGCAACGTGAACGTGCAAGGAAGAACGGTGTAAAGAGAAGAAAAAAATATAAGGAGTCAGCAGGACAGATGAAGAGAAAGGAGAAGCAGCAGCGGGCACACAAGTGTGGAGGTGGAGATGAGAGTAGAGGACTAATTAAAAGCTCGACGGGACGCGAAAGGGGACTTCACTTTGTTGTTGTTATACGGAGGGGGCTCATACTCTCTTTTTTTAAGCTATTTTTGCTTTTTTGGCTTTCTCTCAAAGATATATGGACATTGCTGAAGAGCATGGTCTGATCCCATCCTTTTCAACATGATGGTCATTTTCCTTATTTTTTGTTCTGTCTTGGTGAAAGTCGTTAGAAAAGGAGAATTACAGTGTTGTGTTGTAAAGCATTATAAAATATGTAGCTGTAGTGGCTATAGGTATAAAAGAGAAAGGTATTAAAAATAGGAAATTGGAATTGGACAGGAGAAAAGCAAATGAAAAGACTAAGCAAAAGGACATTTTTTCTCTTTCCAACTTTTTTTCGCTTGAGTTGTTATTGCACCTACTTTTAATTCAGTACATTCCACACTGGGGACGTTGTACGTAAGCAGCGGCATATGGAGCTTTCCAATGTTAATTTTTCTTAAATTTTAAAGGGTTTCCAAACAAAATTTGGGACAAGTTTTAATGCACTATTAATAAGCATTGTCAGAACTATATTTGTGAAAAAAATCAGAATTTTTTGGCAACTTTTTGCAAAAACTCCTATACTGCCCCATGTTAAATTTCGGTTTTTAAATATTTTTTGTAGACCACACAATACAGTTTCGGGCCCTAGAGTTTATCCTAAACTGCTCTAAATGACATGTACTTTACGAGGAATTTTACCCCATATCGCTAGCTTGTAAGCGTTTTGAGATAATCAACTTTTAATATCTGCATCAAATTGCGTGAGCATAGCTGGACAAACCCATCAGAGCACACGCCTCGAAATGCAAAATTCCAAAATATCGTCAGATTTTTATATAACTTACTGTGCATACATAGTGAAGGGTCCAAAATGGAAAAAGCATAACGGTTTGACCCTAACACGTGACCTGACCCCAGGACCTGGGGTCATTTATCCAACATCGTCACTTTACACTGAAAATTAGTACAAATGTGTATCCAAAGGTCCTAATCTTAAAAATATGATAGTTTGACCCCAATACGTGACATGACCACTGGACCTGGGGTCAAATATCTAACATCAACACATTCCAAAAATTTGTAAAGTAAAATTAGCAAATCAGCTTAGAGTGTAGACGACGAGTTAGATTACACCCCGGTATATGGCTATTGGCGATCCTGCCAAGCATCGAACCTGCTTAGAATATTGTCAGATGACCGAGTACAGCCCGGTATATGGCTGTTGGCGATCCTGCCAAGCATCGAACTTGCTTAGAGTGTAGTTAGACGACCGAGTACAGCCCGGTATATGGCTGTTGGCGATCCTGCCAAGCATCGAATCAGCTAAGAATATTGTCAGATGACCGAGTATAGTTCGGTAAATGGCTGTTGGCGATCCTGCCAAGCATCGAACCTGGTTAGAGTGTAGTTAGACGACCGAGTACAGCCCGGTATATGGCTGTTGGCGATCCTGCCAAGCATCGAATCAGCTTATAATATTGTCAGATGACCGAGTACAGCCCGGTATATGGCTGTTGGCGATCCTGCCAAGCATCGAATCAGCTTAGAATATTGTCAGATGACCGAGTACAGCCCGGTATATGGCTGTTGGCGATCCTGCCATGCATCGAACCTGGTTAGAGTGTAGTTAGACGACCGAGTACAGCCCGGTATATGGCTGTTGGCAATCCTGCCAAGCATCGAACCTGGTTAGAGTGTAGTTAGACGACCGAGTACAGCCCGGTATATGGCTGTTGGCGATCCTGCCAAGCAACGAATCAGCTTAGAATATTGTCAGATGACCGAGTATAGTCCGGTAAATGGCTGTTGGCGATCCTGCCAAGCATCGAACCTGGTTATAGTGTAGTTAGACGACCGAGTACAGCCCGGTATATGGCTGTTGGCGATCCTGCCAAGCATCGAACCTGGTTAGAGTGTAGTTAGACGACCGAGTACAGCCCGGTATATGGCTGTTGGCGATCCTGCCAAGCATCGAATCAGCTTATAATATTGTCAGATGACCGAGTACAGCCCGGTATATGGCTGTTGGCGATCCTGCCAAGCATCGAACCTGGTTAGAGTGTAGTTAGACGACCGAGTACAGCCCGGTATATGGCTGTTGGCAATCCTGCCAAGCATCGAACCTGGTTAGAGTGTAGTTAGACGACCGAGTACAGCCCGGTATATGGCTGTTGGCGATCCTGCCAAGCAACGAATCAGCTTAGAATATTGTCAAATGACCGAGTATAGTCCGGTAAATGGCTGTTGGCGATCCTGCCAAGCATCGAACCTGGTTATAGTGTAGTTAGACGACCGAGTACAGCCCGGTATATGGCTGTTGGCGATCCTGTCCAACAATTAAATCTATAAGTTGAATGGTTTTTCGGGTTTCGGCCTGCTTTGGCCATCATCAGGATGGGAGCTTCACCCATCGACCCGAAGGTCCCCCCTGTTTTACGTCTGGGGGACGACTGGTGGGGAGGAAGCGCCACCCCTCCACTTTGCACTTTCTTTGGGATATCACCCTTTAACAGGTTTTACTTGTACTTGGAGTCACATCCATTGCTTCGGCTTCTTCTTCGTTTTCCTCTTGACTGATCATTTCTTCAAAGTTATCTTCTAATACAATATCTGGATAGGGATCTTCTAGCAGAACGTCGGAGTCGGATAATGCATCCAGTGGAGACTGCTCGTTACTTGTAGGTCCCACGTAGTCGTTAGAATTCTTTAAAAGATTTTTTGCTACTTGTGACAGTTCTATGTGTTTTTGAGACTTTAACCGTTTTTCAAGTGACAGGCGACTTAAATAAGGATCCGATGAATCAATAGATCTGTTAAAAACGTCGAGAAGTGTGCTGATTCTGTCACATTTTCTGGAATGGTGTTCCCTGTATAGTTTATACAACTTATTTCTGGATTCTCCAGCCTGCTCGCTTAGCATTCCAACAGGTACACAACTAGCTTCTATTATACGTCCACCATGAATCAGTATCTTGTGAATCGTGGCAGGCATATGAAACCATGAGTAGAGAGAAACATATCTGCGAGCAACGTTAAGACAGAATGTATTAAATTTTGAACTATCAATGGGCAAAGAACTTGAAATAACGCATAAAATTGTGTGCATGGAGTCCACTAACTCTTTATCAATTGATAGTATTTGGGCAAATGTTGCTCTATGCTCGTCAGATAACAATCGACGAGCCGCATTTCCATCATTTGTTGTGCCTGCCCCTCCTGCTTTTACGCAATCCATTCTAATACCCAGTTTTTCGTATATTTCATTCTTTAAGGATTCTTTCCGTTGTTCAAAGGCAGGTTTTAAGGCAGCTCTAATCTGCCAGTGCTTAAGATTGACCTTTTCTTCGTCGTCAACATCGTGGTCGCTTTCATAGTTGCGATACCCTAAGTGAAGGAAAAATTCTAGAACGCGAATCCAAGCGTGCAGAGGGCTTATTCCATATCTTAAATTAGCTTCGTCTAGTTCGCTATTTCTAGCAATCATTGCGTCTATATCTCTGTATTGTGTTGGCTTTGCCTTGCAAATTGGACAAGATTGTGTTGACGGTGTGTCAGTCAAAAACGAAAGAACTTTTCCGTCAATTATGGTCAAAAAGAATATAGGTTTTACCCTGACAATACAACCTTTGTTGGTTCGGATCTCGATTTCGCCAAGTTGATCGATTTGCTCTTGAACCCATTTCTGTTCACGCAGTACTAACTCTTTGGATTCTTTAGCGAATTGCAAATGAATAGGTCGACAATATCTCACTGACTGGGGAGTCGGGTTTTCCCATAGTGTGTCTCCAGCTTCTGAAATCAGCTTTAAGGGTATCATTGTGGTAGTAAAGAGTGAACTCTCATCGATTCGATTACGTTCTCCGGTGCCCCATTTTTGTTGGTAGTTAGCCTGACCCGTACTTCCATCAAATCCCCAAGAGAAATAGGCAGTAAAATTCATACTATTTTCTTCCAAAGTCTCAAAGTAAGCATCTAGAATTTCATCTTGTGCTTCCACAATTCGTTCGAGTGTGCGAGCTGTTAAATCTTTGACTTGATAATATGCTTCCTTGCCGTCACAAAATGGTTCCGTCTTGGGTCTACAGTTTTTCTTAAAAACTGAAATCGCTTTATAATGAGGCAATGGATTATCCCCTTTAATGCAATAGCCTACTAAGTTTCTCGCTGACTCGTATTGACTCTTTGTGAAATTCTGACCAATTATGAGCTCCAAAGCTTCTTCTATTGGACAAGGAGTAACAAGAATCTCTTTCCCCCTTAACGATTCTGCTAGTCTCTTGGTTTTGGATGGGCTATGATTCACCGTATTAAGTATAAAGGACAAGTCTTTGTTACCACGTTTTTGTGCTAGTTGTCCTGCAGCTTTAATAATTTTTGAAAGAGGTTGCGATTCAAGCGACGATCGTAAGGCAGCTGTTTCCTTTCTTTTAGTCCGATCCGGCTTATGCAACCAGCTTGCATCGTCCAGATCTGGCTCCATACTTGATTCATGCTCTACAGACTGAATCAAGCACACATCTGGAATTTGAGTTTGAGCGCTGAACCATCTACTCTCGTTCTGAACAAATTTTTCCCAAGTTACTTTTGATTTTTTCCACTTACCCTCATAACATACCTTCAACTTACGCAAGGCCTCACGCAATGCAAACATTTCTTGTGTAGTAAGCTCTGCCTTCAGCAAAGTAAGTTTTCTGAGAAGCGTCAGTACACGACTTTCAGTATCTTCATTAGTCCATTTATTTTTTGAAGCCGTTCTCCATAACTCACACAATTGTGTTTTAGGAAAATGTCCAATTTTGTGTGTCTGTTCCGTATCCGTCCTCCACTCCTCCGACTTGTCCAGCGCCATCTCGGCTGAGGTCCGTGAGAACAAATGCTCACCCCCTCTTACTGGACTCGTCTTTGGAGCTTCGGTAGTGCCGTCTGGTCGTGTTCCCCCTACCTTATCCCCCGAGGCGTTCGGCTCCTCAGGGTTGCTAGTAGGGAGAGGCTGGTCCGGGTTGTGTCCAAAAGATCCGTCGGGATTATCCCTCCTACTGGCCATTAAGCCCCTCAGAGCTGTCCCCTCGTCCAAGTCATCATCCACCCGGGATTTATTTACAGCTCCGGGGCCCTTCCCGGGTGTCCGACTGGAGTCCTCAGGGAAGTGCAAAGGGCCTTTCGGCCCTTTGCCGGGGCTGGCACAGTACGGCTTGTACTACTGCCATTATTGCGGTTTTCACATTATCGGCACCATTGGTTTGCCTTTTTGGAATTGTCTGGTGTGGTTCCTCAGTTTCGGCACCATTGGTTTGCTCATATTTAATATTCTAGTATGCATTTCCAGTTTCGGCACCAACACATCAAATATTTTGTACTCGTCTATCACAGGGTTTATCAACGCAGTAATTTTAGTTACACGTTACTCTGCAGATCTGGATTTGTGTGTACATTAGCTTTTATTAGTTAGGTCAAATTTAGTGACGGGCCTAAGTAACTTTTAAATAGTTATTTTTTATGATTATTATACTTGTTTAGTACTCAGCATATCATAATCTACATTTACATAGCTTTACTTAACTTATTATACTATAGAAATATTAACTCTGAAATGTATTCTCAAGTTGGTTTGTACTCAGCATGCACACGTGTGCTTGCAAACTGAGTTTGAATAATAAAACAAAAAGTCAGGTACTTGACATAATTAGCCTAATTAACTACTGATTGGTTAACTATAAAACACATGTTCTAATCCAGGAACACTAATTGTTTAGATATGGGATTAGCTTTAAAGCTGAAAAAACAATTTTCAGCCTAATGTTATGATTGGGTGCTGTATATATGTGCTGATTATATGACTGCTCCCCTTAGATTGACATATCCGGGTTTTGAATTTTTAAGTGTCAAAAACTCGCCCGGCCCTAGCTACATGCAAAAACTGAGTGTACCAGCTTATAGAACTCAAATCTGTTCTTTCGGATGGATTTTCGAAGGCGCCGAATCCAACCGTGTAGTCCATGTTTAAATTTAAGCTAAAGGTCACGAGTTTCCAATTACCCCAAGGTCAAAGGTCAAGGAGTCAAACAGTTTTCAAATTTGAACTCCTAGTGTCAACCCGAATCGAACGATATATTATAAGCTAGGGTTATCGATCAAAACCTTGACACCCAGGTCTTTACATGGCCAGCGGCCACAGTGCAGGTCTTGGGGTCAGGTCACGTGTTAGGGTCAAACCGTTATGCTTTTTCCATTCTGGACCCTTCACTATGTATGCACAGTAAGTTATATAAAAATCTGACGATATTTTGGAGTTTTGCATTTCGAGGCGTGTGCTCTGATGGGTTTGTCCAGCTATGCTCACGCAATTTGATGCAGATATTAAAAGTTGATTATCTCAAAACGCTTACAAGCTAGCGATATGGGGTAAAATTCCTCGTAAAGTACATGTCATTTAGAGCAGTTTAGGATAAACTTTAGGGCCCGAAACTGTATTGTGTGGTCTACAAAAAATATTTAAAAACCGAAATTTAACATGGGGCAGTATAGGAGTTTTTGCAAAAAGTTGCCAAAAAATTCTGATTTTTTTCACAAATATAGTTCTGACAACGCTTATTAATAGTGCATTAAAACTTGTCCCAAATTTTGTTTGGAAACCCTTTAAAATTTAAGAAAAATTAACATTGGAAAGCTCCATATGCCGCTGCTTACGTACAACGTCCCCAGTGTGCATTCTCTTGTTCCTCTTATTCCCATTAGAAAGTCAGTTTGAGAATAAACTCGAAAGAGAGATGAGATGTGGAAAAAACGAAGGCATAGAGAAAAGTAGCATAAACAACAGCAACAATAAAAGCATAAAAGGAAAACGAAAGCTGCTATTTATAGTCCTAGCCGGTCAGGTTTAATGACGGGACCTGGAAAACCAGCGGCTGGTCTTCGGTTTTTTATGATTTCAGGGTCCTGTGATTCAACCTGACACGCAGTCGGCAGGCTGAATCAAAGAACCCTGAAATGAAACAAAGAGGAGAGTCCTTGCCTAACCTAAAACAAAACCCAAACTAATCTACTTAAACCTAACCTCACTATAAACTAACCTAACCTAAACCTAACCTAGCTTAAACCTAACCTAGCTTAAACCTAACCTAGCTTAAACCTAACCTAGCTTAAACCTAACCTAGCTTAAACCTAACCTAGCTTAAACCTAACCTAGCTTAAACCTAACCTAGCTTAAACCTAACCTAGCTTAAACCTAACCTAGCTTAAACCTAACCTAGCTTAAACCTAACCTAGCTTAAACCTAACCTAACTTAAACCTAACCTAACTTAAACCTAACCTAATTTAAACCTAACCTAACCTAAACCTAACCTAACCTAAACCGAACCTAACTTAACCCTAACCAAACCTAAACCTAACCTAATTTATACCTTACCTAACTTAAACCTAACCTAATTTATACCTTACCTAACTTAAACCTAACCTAACTTAAACCGAACCTAACTTAAACCGAACTTAAACCTAACCTAACCCAAAACCACAGGACCCTGGACTCCCCCCTTTGGTTTTGGGGTCCTGTAGTTCAACTCCACCGTCCTAGCCCACGAGTACAGTTTCCACTTTAAGAACTGTGATCGTCTTCATGAGAGCTTTCTCGGAGGACAATAAACCAAATTGAGTGGAGCTAGAGTAGCAATCGTAAAGTAAATTAAAAAATTGTATAAATATACTTGCAAGTGCATAAATACATATCAGTTTATATGCCTTATGCTATGCTTGATAAAAACCTGTTCAACTTTATAAAAAAAGTCAAACTTGCAGGGATTCTTGAGAAAAACACAATTGCAAAATATGGCCTTCCAGTTATTTCTTAATTAAAATACGGAAATGGGAAAAATATTCCTTTTTCACAATTGAAACCTTCAAAAAGATGCATGCTCAAGTAGAATATGGAAGAAACTTGATACGATCACATTATGGATTCACGGCCAAACTCTGCTCCAAGAAGAAAAAAGGAAAAACGACCTATTTTTGTCTGTCTGCTTATTTGCACAAAATATCAAATAACTTTTTGCGCACTACCAACTTTTAAACTTTTCCGTTCAATTTTTTAAAGCCCCTTTTATGCCATTCCTACATGTTTTCCTCAACCTTATACGTACAACCATATTATAAGCTCTGTTTGTTAAATTACTTTTTGAGAAACATTTTGCAATAAAATGCAGAGATACTCACCTCCGTCCCGGAGAGTGGCAGGAAGAGTTTCCTCAATAAGCTCAAAGTTATTGAGAGTGGGCTCTCCATCAAAATGATGTTTCAGAATGATTTTCCTCGCTTGCATTTTTCCCAACTAATGATCACACCAGACGAGACGACAACCACAAGTCAATGGTTTTTTTGTACACAAAACCGGAGTGAAAATGTAATTTACTTCTCAATATTTCTCTTTTTTGTGTGGCTTCTTCTTTGAAGCAGAAACCAGATTTTATTTTCCTTTGAACACACAGAACACACACACACACGGAAATACAATGAAAAATTGGAGCTTATGTGTGTTACTTTCGATTTCTTGCTTCTTTAAAAACTTTCTCTACTTCTCTGACAAGAAATGATGTTTTTGCGATAATAATGATGACTTGACTGTGATTTAAAGAGCCTCCACACACACCAAAAAAAATCTCCACACTTTCCGTTTTTTATAATGCCCAAAGAACTTTTCGCTTCAGCTTTTTTTTCTCCCCGGCTGTTATTACAGTTCAAAAAGAATGAAACTATTCATGAATCACTTTCTTCTTTTCTAAAAGTCCTCACGCCTCGCACCATTCAAATTCTTTAACACTTTTCGCCCTTTTCCCTTTCCTGCTTAACGAGAAAAATAACGCAGTTTAAAAGTCTTCTTTACAAGAAGCTTCTTCTTTCATCATTTCATTTTCTGCGACTTTCTCTGGGAAAAGTGTTACTTCGTTTTCTAGTACCTCTGTGTGTGTATATTGCTTTTCTAAAGCTTTAACAAAAATTCGTTCCTCTTGTCAAAATCTTCTGTGGTATTCCGGGTTTAAAGTCTCTATCCAGCCAATCCAATAATATCTGTGCACGTACCGCTACACAACAACAACAAAACTAAATAAAACTCTCTTTGTATTTTACAAGATATGTACAGTTTGTAACAAGTTTGCAGCAAAAAAATCTGACGATAGAGAAGTATGATGCTGTGCTGCTGATAACAATGTCTGGATGATGATGACGATGTTGTTGATGGAATTTTCTTTTAAAAAGCTGGCTTGTACCAGAGCTGTAGAGGACTAACAAGAGTCAGAAGAGAATAAAAAAAAGTTTCATACAAAAAGAAAGAATGTTGTATTTGTGGCTTTGGGATATGTGTATTTTTTCTCCCGATGCTCTCTTTTGTTCCAGTTTCTACTTTCACTTTTTTATGGCCGTGTGGTTTTCTCTTTTTGGGAATAAAATGTAGGAAGAACGGGAACACAGTTTGTTTCTTCACTTTTTCTCTTTTTGCTGCTGCTGTAGTTTTACACGCTCGATTTATCGGCGTTTTTCAACAACTGCTGCTGCTTTTGATTTTTTATGCGAAGCCACGTTCTTCTGTTTGGACCATGTGTTGCAAACTGGAGTATGTGTATGGCTGTTGTTGTAAAAGTTAAAGCAGTCAATTTTACTTTCTCATTGAATGAGATAGTGGCAAACGGAATGATGGGCTTGGTTGCTGCAGATTCTTTCACTCTGTTTCACGCGCAGTATAGTTTTTGATTGTAGGAAGAAAGCAGAGATGAAAGATGAAGACTGAATCAGTTACAGCTGTCGCTCAGAAGACTGGACTGAAGTGTAGAGTAAGTTGTTTCTGTAAATAAGAAAGATGTACACAAATTATAATTAACTTGTCAGGCATGTTTGCGGAATATGCGGATGCAGTTAGCAACAGAAGGTCTGCTGCTGCCGATCAATCTTGTTCAGAGTTCATCATAATGAGAGTTCATAGTATGTTACTCAATTTTTATCTACTTTGCATGCAAGATAGAATATTGTTACGGAAATAGAAAAAGGGTAGGGGCAGAAAAAGGCGAGATTTTGATAGCTATCTCTCTTTGCTATTCCGACATATACGTGTAATCTGAACAGCGACTTGTGTCAAAGTAGACATGTAAGATGCTCTTTAATAATAAAACTAATGATAAGATTTCTTTGCAATGACTGTACTAATACCATGATACGAATCGCTCAAGTGGAGCAACTGAAGAGGATCAGACAACAAGGTTATGATGAAGATGACAAGGGCGACGACAAGAAAGATGAAAGAAGATGAAAAAAACTACTTTTTACAAGAAAATCTTCCTTTTAAGTACGTGTACAGCTTTCCAAGTATTTTGTCGATTTGTATATTAGTATTTCAATAGCTATACACAACAGTTTTAATATTAACATGATTGCATTAAATAGTATTACATATACTGTTCAAAATGGCGGATAAGATAAAAAAAAGGAGAAAAAAAGTAGAGCATATCTCTTCATCTTTCTTTCTAAAACGTATCCAGTTTGCCGTATGCTACAATGGGCTATAATAAAGCGACAAGAAAAGACAAGCAGATCATCTTTTTAGTTCACAGTTGTGGTTCTCACTATAAATTTTTGCAACGACAGCAGCAGCTCCACCACACCAACCATATCACATCATGTGCTGCACAGTGGAAGATGACAGAGTCAGAAATGGGACAAGACAAGTTAAGAAAAGTGACTGAGGGAAAGAAAGGGGCCGTGAAACAGGGATTATCTCAACCTGTGTGAAAGAAAGGTATAGGAGAAAAAAACATGAAGACGGAAGATGATGGATGATGTATATAGCAAACCAGAAATACGGATGCTATAATAGTTTGTTAGTATAAGTAAACAGCTTGTTTTCTTCTCCGCGCTGTTTGTATACTTTCACCGTGATCAGTGAGTTGTGCATCTTATTTAAAAGTAATGAGCTAACAAATCCAGGGTTGTATATAGTACTGCCAGCTGCTGCTGCTGCAGAATTTCTATTTTTATGGAAGAAAGCTAGCATATAACGAGAGAAAGGTTTAAATAGATGAAGCATGATGTTTCATGCATATGTCTTTCTGTCAATAAAAAACATTTGTACATACACGACACATGCATGCAAAAACATTTCTGCTAAGAAGAAAGGTGTTCTTCCCTATGGCCTTGTACGCGTGAGTTGGGATAGTAGAATATGTGATGATGATCACCACGAGGATGATACAACTAACAAGCGGAAACGCCAAGGAAAAAAGTCTCAAGCTGCAAGTTATGTTCCGCAAGTTGAGTGAGTGGTTGAGTTTGCCATGCTATTATATTTTTATGGCTCACTCAATTCCCTTTTCATGTGAGTTGTTCCACATAAAAGTGTATGGTCTACTTGTTTAGAAAATTATATATGAACTACTAAAGGCTTATGCAAAAACGGGAAGCAGGTAAAGGTTTATGGGAGAAAAGTAAACAAGACGTAATTTCTTGCCATGTTGGCAGGTGGAACATGCCTTGGTTGTCGGTAATGATGCGAGAGATGAGAAAGCAAACTTTACATTTATTTTTTCGTTGTTGTACAAATGAAATTATGCAAATCAGCTCCTTTTTGTTTGATCTTGCATCTCTCTGACTCAATAGCAGTGGTGTGCAAGCGGATGGTCGCGGTTGGAGTGATTATTATTGCCAAGATATAGTAGTGGAGGCAGTGACGCCGACGCCACTGGCTATGGAAAAGCACACGGATGCTAAAGTTTCACTTTGGAAATAGGAAATACCTATAAAGCTACTAGACATGTATGGGTTCACACTGTGTGTGCGGTTGATGAGAAATTCTAAAAGAAAATTGATTGTGTATACAAAAATAATATATTTCCACGTGAATATTTCGCCACTCCGACATCATTATAGTCAAGAGAGAGAAAAAGAAAGGGAGAGATGATGAATATGAAAGATGAAAGTAGACATCAGCAGCAGACACATAACACAGGAAGGAAATGTAATTTACGTGGGAACAAACGTGACATGGCTTCCTATGCAATGCAAGGTGGTTACTGGTTGAATAGAGCGGGTTGGTTTTTGGGGGTAATGCAAAGATGCAAAAAGGTTTTGGCAATGAATGACTAGTTGATGACGAAAGTGTGACAACTTTTCACATTCAAATTTGCACATTCGATCCTGTCTCCATTTCTCTTGGTACAATTTCTTGGCTTTGTAAGTTTTATGAATAAAAGAAGCTATCCCATTATGCAAATTTTATTTGTATAATGTACTTTAATTCATATAGTAGTCCCTCTCATTTGTTGATCATAATGATATGTGCGTGTCAAAAAGTGACTTTTTCTTTTAATACAACCAAAATTCAAAGAAAAGGAAACTAGTGAAAATGGCAGAGGGCACGTCGTTCCTAAATGCTGGATTTCCCATGAAATATTATTTTCTCGCACTAACGAACAAAAGAGAAGAAAATGAGAAGACTCGGGCTCTTTTTAGCTTTAGCCAACAAAAAGGGATATTATGCGTTGTGGTTTCCATTTTTTGGGGGGAAAGAAGAGTATGGAATGTTTCCAGTTTCATGATGATGAGACGCAAACGTGCTCTCCAACAAAACATTGGCCAAAAGCTTATAGCAGAGCGGCGTAGAGAGTAGAAAAGCTAGGTGGTTCATCTCTAGAGAAATGCAACCTCAACCTCCATTAGACTCCTCGGGTGATCAAAACATAGACTTTGCGCTTTGCTCACAAAATAACGAATGCCAGACCAAGGCAGAGAAAATTGGATTTCCCATTTGACTACTTTGGACTTTTTAGCAATGGCAACACCACGCAATATTCCGCTGGGTTTACAGTATTATATTCTTGTTTAGTGTATAGTGTTTTCTGTTTTGCTGCTGAGAAGGTAAAGTGAGGAGGATGGTCCTGATCCCACTTTTTACCTCACCTTTCTCTCTCTGCTGCTGATGCTGTGGCTACACCGATAGGAGAAACGGTAATCTACTTGCATTAGTTCTTAATCATCGTCGTCATCATCAGTTTACTCTGTACATATTCCCTGACCTGAAATAGAGAGAGTACACACAAACTGCCCTATCTACACATTAACCAGAGAAAGTGGCTACTCTAGCTTTAATATCTCTATACACGCACCACCACCTTCATTTTAATTATGTAACCCAACTATATAACTTGCTGCTATCTGCTAGCTCGTTTAAAATGAATACTGTGTAGCAGTTGACTAGCCACAAGCGTTTTAATATAATGGCTCCTGGCACCTCTGCCCGTGTGATCAAAATAAATGATAAAAAAGAGAAAGGAAAGGTACTTAAGCCTTTTGTATAAAAATATATATCTAATATAATAATTTGACTCTTTTGTGTCTGCTTTTCTTTCTCTTTCGGCGTTGTTAGCAGTTGTTGTTCGTGTCAAACGGATAGAGAAAATGGTACTATCATTTAGTAAAAAGGGATGACACTAAAGAGATCACGCAGACAGATACGGGGGTGTTTGAAGCAGCTTATTATTCTACGTTATTTGCGGAGAAAAGTTTTGATACGGTTGCAAAAATTTAACCTTGAAAGTGAGAGGATAAAGAAGAAGGTACACCGTGGCAAAATGAAATATGGTAAGTGTTGTTGCTGGGAATTCACTTTGTATTATGGCTTGTTCGTGTGAGAGCACACAAGTCTTAAAGAGTAACGAAAAATGTAAGAAAACGGACTACACCTACACACATACAACAGCCAACAATACTTTTGGGAGTTTTTCGTGGTGTGATGAATGGTCAGTCTATGCTGCATTGCATTCTAATAACTTTGAATTGAATGGGCCTAGGAAGTAAATAAAAAATGTTGCATGAGTTTCTGACTACAAAACCGAGAGAGAGAATCCTATGAAGAAATGGGTCAATAAATTTGAGTGGAAGTGAGCAAAAAAATAATTTCCGTGGGTTTACCCCCGACTACACATGTACTAACCATTTTTTTGCAAGAAAAGTTAATATTCCAATGGATCGAAAAATTGCCAATGCTTTTACAACAGCTTTTTACTCAGTCAGTACACTCAAAAGAGATCTTATCAGGGAGAACATGTTGTGCTGGCACAGCAGGAAATCCATTTTTTTGCAAAGCGTGATCCACTAGAGGAAAAAATGTGTAGTTTTGTGGTGGAATGACTTGTTTTCTGCATTGTTTGATGTATAAAAGGCAGTAAACACGAGCTTGAAAAGAATTCATTCCATGTTTTGTTCTTACATAGTCTGTTATATGGTTTCTCTGTGTTCTCTCTCTCTCATTTTCTCTGTTAATAAAGCGGGTGATAAAGAGCCTCTGAATGAATAATGCACAAAGGGAAAGAAGACAGAGACGAGTTGGGAAATGGGTGAAAATGAAGAAGAAGCCTTGTTTGTACATTATCATTCTTTGTTATACAGAGCCACAACCAGCCGGGGAAATAAATAAAAGAAAAAAGTAGAAAGGCGAGATAGTGATCTCACACCACACCATCATCTACACCACTGACGCCGCCACATATTGTGTGTGTGGTTTTTTGCAGTGGAGAAAAGAAGCAGAATATAGGAAACTCCTTTGAAATAGTTAAGTGATGAGGATGGGAAGGAGGAGGAGAAATAATAAAAAATCCGGACAGAACGAGTAATATGGCACCCATTTCATTTCACTTATTGCGTTGGAATAAAAGACGTAAAAGCAAGTAAAAAATATTATGCATACCTATTTCTCATTTCACGCATATGTGCTCCTTTTATTACATCAAAGTTATTTTGGACATTTGAAGAAGAAAATTGGAGTACTTTTGTTGCTGGATTTGAATGTGAAAGTAGCAGCAAAACGACCACAAATTGATATGGCCATTACACTAGTGACTAAAGCCTTTAGAATAAAGGATTTTTGAAATAATAGAAAATGGAATGTTTTATTCACTTTTATCTTTTCTCCGGAACAATGACTATGTAGGGCTGCTAGTGTCAGAGTGTGTACAAGTATAAAAAAATGTTTGTGTTTGACATTAGACACAAAAGCGTATTAAAACTAAATAGAAATACTTGAATAGGAAAACAATACATAGGTACATAAAAAATGGTAATGGGTGTGTATTTTGTTTTGAAAATAGCTCATAGTGCAGACCACCGACTGCGTAATCATTAAACAAGTACATTACAGGAGAAAGGCAGAGATGAACTGAATTCCTTACAAATAACATTTCCAAATTCCCAATAATTTACACAAAGAGAGAGTGAAGCAACAAAAGTGCTTTTGTGCTACAGATGGATGGCAAAAGCTACGCAAAACAATAATATTCCACAACCACCATCACCACCACTATATATGTGAATGTGTGTTCCAGTCATTTTGTTATTGTTTGCCAAAGCACGAACGTGCTAAACTCCAACATTTTCCAGCTTTCGTTTTTCGAAAACCGCTCAGCCAACCATATATATATTTATTTTCACTTGAGGATAAAAACCTCAGCCAAAAGACAGACACAATAATAATAATACCTAACAGCTAATACAACAAGAAGTGGGCTGGAAACAACACGGGCAAAATAGTAGTGAATTAGTACATTATTTTGCCCCAAGCGGAATTTTCTCCGGAGAAAGCCAAAGCTTTTTTGGCTGCGTATTTATTTTCGTGTACACAGAAAAAAAATCCTAATTAGCTTTAGTGACCCGATTTGTAAGCATTCTTTACCCATGTTCATCTCTCTTCCAGGAATTTCTAATATGTGGAAAAACAAGTAGCCTCTTATATATCCAGTCTGATACATATTAGAAAAGCACTGGGCAAGTTAATTTTGCGGACGATTGAGCTTACATTCATGATGGCAAGAGTAATTATTGCGAATTGATGAGAACCATTCAATCTTCAGAGAAAAGGAAGCTGAAGACAGGCTTTGAATGGAAAGAAATGGGAAAAAAAGTAAAACAGTTCTTGATGATGGTAATCAGTTAGCTATAAAACCAAAGACTTTTGCTCTATAACCTTATGCACTGAAACTGGCAATCGTTCAACTAGTTCAGCAATAAAGCTGATATCTGCTGATCAACAATATAAAATGATTTCATCGTTATTCATACAAGCCAATAATGATGGTAGTTTTTGTCGTTCCACCTTGATAAATGCCAGAGATAGGAAACAAATGACATAACATGTAAGTGATGTATATTGTATGTCTCCACATTCTACACCTTTCTCTCTATTGTTTAACCTAAAGTTAAAACTTGGCCAACTGTAAGTGTAAATAGGTATGCGAGCACAGAGACTTTTACTGCCTTTTTGACTGGGTTTCTGGTTGTCTTTGATCGTTTTCTGGAACTGTGGAAAGAGGAAATTTCAGAGTAGAAATAGAATAGGTATACGTGAATACTAAGACAGACTGGAGGTATGCATGCCACCATCATTTATTCATTCAGTGTAAACTCTCAACTCAACTCTCTTCTCACACGTTCGCGTACAAGTAGCAGGAAGAGGAAGGCTACTAACTACAAGAGCAGAAGAAGAACACACACACACGACAAGTTGCAAAAGCCAGCTTAATAGCTGTACTATTTTTTGCCATTTAGCTACAAGACTACTACTGTTCTGAACTGATGATGATGATAGAAACGCTGATGATCATGGAGAAAGATAAATGCTTTCAAGGGAAAGAAAAGAAAAACACAAAACAGTTCTGCGATCCAGTTCTACTTTCATCTCTCTCTTGTTTTTGTGTTCCATACATGCCTATGCCTATCTGTTTACATGTAAATGCAATATGTACCATAGGCATTTTTTTTATAAATACGTGAGCTTTAAATGAACGTTTTTGTCTCCTTTATATACCGCTGCTGTTCTATTTTTTGCGTATATTCGCGGATGGATTAATGGGAATGAAATGAAAGCGATTATTGCACACGTGAAGAAACAAACAAAAACAGGCAGGAGGCAGTGGTATAGCATGGAAAACTCATAATCTTTTATTAGACATTAGACAGAGAGGGCTTGTTCATTCAGAAACTTATTCATTCTGATAAAATGACAGAAGACACTGGCGCTAAAAGCATTAATAAAAAATAAAGTATCCAACAACGAACAAAAGACCTGTATTCCAATAGTACCAACAAAAACGGATATTATTGTGTATTATGTGAACAACCCCATTGTATTCTAAGCCTGTGGTAAAATAATAACGCGAGGAACAATATTACACAATAAACAATAGACGTAAAAAGATATGGAAGGCGTGTGTAAACCAGTTTGACGATTTAACAGCCTATTAATATTGGCAGCAGCAGCTTGTGGTGTATATATTATATGATTCGGTGATGCGATAATATAGCAACAGAGGCGATGATACCACAACAGAACAACAGCCACAAACCCAAAATTCGTAAAACAAAAACAAGAAATTAATATGCCACGAGTTTATACTATAATGAATTTTATATTATGACTTTTCATATTAAAATCAATATGGTGTGACAGTTTTAAAATCCTCCTAGGAATAAGCGCATGTAAATGTTAATTAAAAAATAGGAAAAAGTCATGAGCATACCAGCAAAAACTTTTTTTGGAGAAACAGGAACAAGATACCAGATAACCTTGAATGGTCCAGTGACGATAATGATGCTGATGTGAAATTGATTATGACTCTCTGAAGAGAAGTTGGAAAATGTTTTTAAACTGAAGATCCTTCGTGTGACAAGAGCATCTGGAGTTCCTTCCTGAAAATAAAAAGTTAAGCAAAAAAACTATACACTGAATCCCTCCTTTCCTTTCTGAAATTGTAGCACACAGAGGGTAAAAGCTGTGTGCCAAGTGCCGTCACAGAATGAATGACAGGAAGAGGGGCAAAGTGGAGCAAGGAGATGTCTTGTAAGTGTGTTGGCTAAAGAGAAACTCATTTAAGTGCTGCTTTCTCTAGTGAAAGTTAATAAAAATACATTTCTGGAGGACAAAAGCGTGTAAGTAAAAGTTGTCTTGTTTGCAAAAGAAAAAAACTTGAAAACTTCATAGATATTTTTCATCTCTTCTACTAGTCTTCTAGCTTTCTAATCGCTTTCAGGGAACGTGAGAACCAGGAAAAAAATGTGTACCACGTTGGGGGAAAATGAATGGCCTAAAAAGGAAAGAATAAGTATCCTTTTTTCTTGCGCGTCTTCTTCGGAGGCTGTTTGTGACGGGTGTGGGGGAAGGGAAAAAG
This sequence comes from Entomobrya proxima, assembly GCA_029691765.1. Taxonomy (NCBI): domain Eukaryota; kingdom Metazoa; phylum Arthropoda; class Collembola; order Entomobryomorpha; family Entomobryidae; genus Entomobrya; species Entomobrya proxima. The sequence continues at coordinate 36,114,822 of CM056171.1, read as the reverse complement.
TGGTAAAGTGGTTTGCTTTTTGGATTGACGACTAGGAAAAAAGAAAAGTGCAAAAAACGAGTGGCGCACACGGCGCGTCTTTGGCGTACTCCATCAATTGACGCGTTTCTACGTTTCTAGTTCAGGGAATGAGCGTTACTTGTGTATTAACAAGTATAAAGTCGACAAAGTGGGATGAAGGAGAGAGTGATAGAGTAAGCGAATGAATGGAATAAAGTTGTGCAGCGAACCATATAGAATGAGAAAAAAATAACTTGAATGACAATGACAGGCTTGTTCAGAACTTTATGGGCTTGTTGTGTAAATAAATAAAAAAAGCTTGTAACGACCCAACAAGGCCAGAAAATCCAGGCAGATATAGATAAAAATGAGAATGGATGATGAGATCATCATTTACCTTTTACGTTGGCTTCCTTTAGACTCTCTCCTCGTGTTGCCTTGTTGAGTGTTGCAATGTGTGAATCACTACTTAATTTTTTCTGTACGCCGCTTTTGAAACAAATTGGAAGAAACGGTAATGTTCAAATGTTGAAGTACTCTTGTGAGCACACGAAACACGAAAAAACCGTGTGCAAAATTGACAATAACGTCACTTTTATTGTTTGTAATACAATTTTCAAGGAGATAAATGGAGCCGAAAGCGGCTCTCTGGAAGAACGTTTTAAAAGACAATGTTCCCCGAGATGGATAAATATTACTTTGGATTTTGTCGCTCTGAGCGTTTTTCAGAGTGTGTATGTGTAAGTAAATGCGTTGGTTAAACTGGTATATGGGTGATGATAGCAATAAAGGTGCTACGAGACTCAGCTCACCGAGAGGAAGATGATGAGGTTATATTTTATATTGTGAGATATTCTTTTTTTAAGGTGTACGCTATTGTGTGTTGGCTTTGGAATGGAGTGTGTGTGCTTTGTTAGCCTGTTCATGCAAGACTGAGCCCGTTGGACGATTCGCAAATGCTATTTCACTACTATTTTATAAGCTTTCAAAGCTCAAGCGTTTCCAGCAACAGCAGCAGAGGAGCTACTCTCGTTTCCCTTTCCAACAGCTATATGGCTCTTGTGGAATCCTCCTGCTGTGCCTGTGCCCCTTTACTACTTACACGACTGACTTTACATGAACAGGCAGAGAAGAGTTGGAAATAGCCTCAAAATAAAATAACAGGCTATTTTGCAAATAAGTGGTGGTAAGCACCAAAAGAGGAGGAAAAAAGAGAGGAAGAAAATGGTATAAGGAAACGATACTACTAACTTTGGCCACTCTTTCTCTCTCTCTTCAAATGAGAGACTCACTTTTGGGTTCTTTTCCTCTCTCTCTCTCTCTTGTTGAGTTTTAAGTTGTTATCGTCATCAACAATAAAAAGTCAGAAAAAAACCCACCCAGATAGGTAGTTTCACTTTTGCTTCTTCTTCTGAAGAAATTTTCAAGAGAAGCCAAAAAGCCAAATGTAGGGAAAAAGTTGAGAGCTCTCCCACTATCATAATATCATTTTTTGGAGGAAAATCGCGAAAAATAATATTACTTAGCATGCTTTTTAATATGTCACGTCACGGAAAGCATCAGAAGAAGAAAATACTTGCCCACGAACATGCATGCAGCTTAGAAGGCATATAGCTAGTCCGTATCATAATATTACAATGTCATTGGAAATCCTCTCTGCTGCTATTCTACTCTGGCTTTATGTCATGTCATTTCTACTTCAATTTCATATTGTATGCAAATCGCGGTAAATAACGGGAAAAGTACTTTTGTACTTACGACGAACACACACACACACAACCGATATCCAAACGGCTATATAGATTGCAAATGTGTGTGTTCATGAAAAAACAGTGGAGGAGGTGAAGGGTAAACGTATCATTATTGGAAAATACTGTGAGGTGACTATGCATACACACGCTCTGGACTTTGCAAAAGACTATAATATTTCCAATCCAGGTGGAGTCAAAACCTATAAAAGCATTTTGCGATTGTAATGCCATTGACATTGTCAAGCCTATAAAGAGTTTTTGCGTTTCTAGTATACATTTCCATTTTTGCACTCTCAAAGTTTCATCGTTTTCTCACTTTTACTGCTGCTCTGAAATATCAGACAGCACAAAATGATGATGTGGATCAATGGATATAACACTTAAATGCGTGTGTGTGTGTATTCTGCAGTAGTGGAGTAATGACGTGAATTGAATGTTATATTGACACAGGTAAAAAAAAGCTTAACGGTAAGTAAAGTGTCTGTATGGAGTAGTGACTCTAGTCAAGTTATGATGTTTGTTTGTCTGTGTACACGAGTATTTTTTTTGGCGGAGCAATAAGCAGGTGCCACAATAAAAACCGGAGAGAGTAAAAAAGGAAAAAGCGACACAGAGGATCATAGTCGTAGCAAGCAAGCCAGAGTTACTGTGCCTTTCTCGGATGGATGGATGGACGGATTGGAAAGGTGCTCGACAGCAACACCAAAAAAGTATATAAAGCTGAGGAGAAATAACCTTTGCCTCTATTGGTTCCATTCACATCACCGTCATCATCATGATCATCATATCATAATATTGAATGGTTCCTTAATACCTGTGTGCTCCTGCTGCTCAACTTGTTGTTCTTGCAAGTTAAAGAGGTATACAGAATAATGGATGTAGAATATAAGGTTTTATGGGATGAGGAGCTCTTGTTGTGGACGACGGACCAAAGAAGAGAGGAAAAAACTTTGCATTGCTATGCGGATAGAGAGGCAATAGAGGAGAAAAGCTTTTATGCAAAGATAGAAGAAAGAAACAGTGAAAATGCTCTTTTTTCCAGGAAAAAAGGGATAATGGCTTCGTGTTCCCTGGATGTCCGTATTATATATTATGTATGTATATACATCATGCTGTGATGATGATAATGATCCGTGTAGATCTCCTTAAAGACTGCTTTACTCTGGATATTGCCTTTTTCTTTCATTGATTTTCCAGTTTTGCACGAATGACTGGTTGCAATGTGGATTCGATTGTGAGAGATGTGATGTGTGTGGGGGAAAGGACCCAAAAGGAAAAAATATATATTCTATTCTTGGTGAATAGGCCGAGCGGAGAAATGAACGAGAGTTGCTACTACATGGTATTAACAACACAAATGATTATTTCCTTCCACAACAATGACTTCATTGTATGCAAGTTGTTGCTTATGTGGGTAATGGGTATTCTGAAGAGAGAATGAGATGAAGTGCACTACCACTACTAAAAAAGCAGAAGGAAAGGAGAAAGTCTAGAAAATTTGTTGCCTTTGGCTTGTAAATTTATTTGTGTAGTATATATTTCTTCAAAAAATTTCATTCTTTTTTGTAACATATTCAGTACTTTTACTTTTACTGCGTAGTTATCCAGAGTAGTTTATTATTCTGCTCTAGCAATTTGTTTGATCTATTGGATGATGATCTCCAATACGGAATCCCTGGCCCACCATAAGAGCCTTGAGTGTGGCACGAAGCTCGGGAGTTATTGTGCGAGAACGCGTCATAGCCGTAAGGGTTTCATATCGGTAGGCGTTGGGGCCCAGGATTGCACAGGAGTAGACCACTGTCCACTGTTTGAATTCAAGGTCAGCAAAGAGGATGATAACGTCGGTTTCCACTGTGAAGACAAGATAATATATATTAATGGCTGGTATATAAATGGTGATAACTTAATAATAGAGGCACTACAATATATACAAGACACACAATTTTCAGCTAATCAGATTACTGCTCATGCGGAAGTAAAAGCGAAAGCGTGTAATCTGGCAAACGTGTACGAAGGCTATATGATGGGATGGAATTGCGTGTTTTTGTATGTATAGAGCTCTCCCTCTGACATTAAATGAAATGGATGAATAGTTTATGTACCTGTTCCAGTGGTCATATACCACATGGAAGTGAAGGGACTGCGGGTGTTATTAATACTGACAGAACTGGACTCCACAATGGAGGCTCCGGTTGTAGCGTTTACAAATCTGTATGCAAAAGAGAAACCGATTTTTTCTTATAAAATGGCTTGGGGTAATGTGAGAACAGAATGTTTGGACTGCTTACGTATCTACTGCGTTGATATTTGTGATATCGGTTCCATTTGGAAGACTGAGAGCACGAGTGGCACATCTAGAAAAGTAAAAAGGAAAATGTTTCAAGTTTTTATATAAATTTTACATGTAGAGAAATAAAAAGAATATTATGGTATTCTGTTAAACGTACTTGTAAGTTGGGGCAGGGAAGTTGCCAATGTCAGATCCTGCAATTTCGTGCATATACCATTCTCCCATGTACTGTAACACAAATTTAAAATGCAAATTAAAACATGAAAGTGCAAAATGTGCAGAAATTTTTTATTTATGGATTTAATTACTCTTAAATGCTCTACAACTTGAAAATGAAAGATTTTTTTGGCTTACCTCGGAAATGTTGAGACCGTGACGTGGAGTAAATTGGAAAAAGGAAGCGTGACAGGGCAGTCCGGCTTGGGATTGTACTCCACCAAGGGCCATTAGGCCTAGAAGACAGATAGTTTTTAAACTGAACATGGTAATTGCTGCTGAATTACTTGTGTGAAAACTTTTCGGCTGCTGAAGGTATAATGTACCAATTCCTCTGTAGCAGGTGCAGTATTTATTGCAACTTGCTTTATAAGATAACACTTTGGATTTTTTGAGTTATCCGTGAAGAATCAAAACGTTTGATTGATTGGAATTATTGATATCAGTGAAGTTAAAAGGAGAACTATTATGGAATCGAATGATGTAACAATAAATTGTAAAGTTCAACATGAATATAACTTGGCATAAAGGCATAAATTATTTTTGACATTTATCGGACATCTTATCACAAAAATGTTGCGTATTGCGTATCGTGGATTGATTCTGAGATTGCAAATTTATTTCATAATACCAATTAATTATTTTTATTAACTGGTCATTGGCTATTCTATTGTACATACCTACCTACGTCAATATCGTCTCATCCATCCCTTGGGTTTTTTGTACTTCGACCAACATGCGATTCCCTACGTAAATCTTTTCAATATTCCATTATCAATTGTATTACTCCAGACGAAACGAATGGTTTCAAGTGAATTATTCTATATTGCGTTACAACAACAAGTACAATGACATAACATATATGTAATAGGACCACATTAGTAATTGGTTTAATTTAAGTTTATCCTTGGTTGGCTTTACTATTATCTAATCGGTTCGGATTATTAGCCAAAGTTGCGTTGTTTATCCATGCAATTTCACAGTACATAAAATTAGATTTGCGTGTAATTTGTTTCAATTCCAATTCTGAACTTTGAAGCACTTAAATAAGCATTTCAATTTTTAATTGGACCCACATGTTGTAGGTAGGCATTAGATTTCGGCTTTTAGGTGCTTGTTTTAAAAGCAAAAAGCGTAGGGGGTAATATGAGATTAAACAGAGTTTAGCTGCTTTTCTACTATGTAGTACTTTTCATACTTTTCATGTTCCAAAATGTAACAGAAACGTGTCATGTAAACTTGCATTTCTGAACTGAACTCTTATCATCATCATTCATTAATTTGTACTCTTAGTACTCTATGCACATGCACAATATATATCCAAGAAAACGTTTGGTACCTCGCTCGATACCTGGCTTACTCGAGTAAGTCAGCACTCTGCAATACAATGACTACAGATTTAAAACCTAAAATATCCCAAATTCCCATAATGCCAACAATGAGCAATGTTCAACAAAGCTGTGAATGCCCACCTGCAAAGCATCTCTTATGAACCCCTGCTAACAACCTGCAAGTGCAAGCTCCACAATGCCCAGTAATGACTGTTTTACATTTATGCCTCCGGTTTGGTATCCACTATGCACATTGTCTTTCACGCTATATATTACTAGCTAGTTTACTAGTTTACTTTCAAACTTATAAATTTAAATGCTTTAAATAGCTTAATATAATCCCCTGGGGGCAAGGAAGGGGATAGCAATAAGGTTTTCATAATTGTGCATCGCATTTCGCATGCATAGATGGCTATCCCGATACACTATTTCGATGCACAAGTGCGAGTATAGCGTGTGTAGATAAATACGCAGTAACTAGAGCCTGTCTCGAGCTAGTCGAGCTACCCAAAGAACACTACAGCCGAACCAAAACACCCCAAAAATGCTCACAAGCTCAAAATAGAGTAAACAGACGCTCTCATTGAGGTGACGACACAAGCTCCAAGCTCGATGCTGTGCATTTCTTATAACTACACTACAAGTTAAGGAAATATAGTGAAATTAATTATTGAAACGGGTTTTTAAAGAAATTGAAGTGAGTCGGCTTTTGTGGGGACTTTTATTGAGACAGGAATTTTGACAGGAAGAAAGTTGAGTTGTTAGTTTGCGTTTGGAGGTCAAGTTTATAAAAAAAGTAGGAAAGTTTGGTAGAATAATTAACTGCTGGACTAGTTCCGGCTGAATTGTGTAGTTTGAGTTGGTAGATAGTTGACAGTATTTTAGTTTTTGGACGGAGTTGGGTTTAGAAAGGACTTGGGGTTTGGGAAACCAACACAGGAGTGAGGTGAGTGTCAAATAGTTGATAGTATTGACAAGTTGGGTTTATTGACGAAACTAATTGGTTTTTATGATGTTTTTAGTTTGAAGGGGACGTGAAAGCGAGTAGAAGGATGTCTGTGAGGAGTTCGTTACCTCCGTCGTCCTCCGCTGGTGGCGGAGGGGAAAATCTCTATTCCCTGAAATGGAACCACTACCAATCTTACCTGACGAAGGGCTTGGCCCAACTTCTAAATGAGGAGTATTCCATGACTGATGTTACGTTGGCTTGTGAGGGTCAATTCATTCAAGCGCATAAAGTGGCGCTGGCGGTGTGTAGTCCGTTTTTTAAGGAGTATTTTAAGGTAAAACTTAAGGATTTATTGGCAATTGATTAGGGGAATGGTTTGTGGAAGTAGTTGAATAACAGATTTATGATCTTTTGCGTAGACTTACCGAATGGAAAAGTCTGGTGGACTTATTGTGCTAGCTAATGTCAAATTCAAGGACCTGAAAAACCTCATTCAGTTTATTTATCATGGGGAGGTGAATGTACGTAATGCGGACCTCAGTAGTTTTCTTAGAACTGCTAATGATCTGAAAATTGAAGGACTGGCAGACGCAACGGTAAGAAAACAATTTGTTAAATGTACAAGAGTAGTTAAAGTTAGCTGAACCCTTTTAATTTAGAATTTCTTAATGATTTTGTAGAAACCTGATGAAGGTGATAATTCGTTAACGCGTCCCAACCCCAACGAGCTAAAAGTTCAGCCCTCAACGTCTTCAGCATCGGATCCACCAAGTGCTCATAGGTTACCTTCAACAAGTTCCAGTCAAAGTACCAGTAATAGTGGTGGTGGACCACCACTTAAACGATCTCGCTTATCTGCTCCTCCCGGTCACCGCACGGGATCCCCAATTTCTGTTCAAAATCAAAACCTCAATCTCTCCAGTGCCTCATCGTCCTTAGCCGCAAACTCTTCAGAATCTACTGCTGCCGTTCCTATTGTTGATCACAGTCAAAGTACCACTGACGCTGTTCAATTACCTCATCAGGACGAGTATGATCCTTTAGGCATGGAAGACGAACAAGAAGAAGAAATGATTAGCTTTGACGAAGTGAAATCCGAACCAATTGCAGTTTATTCATTAAATGATGAAGAGGATAACAGTCTTAGTCACCACGGTGGAGATGCTCTATCTGGTTCAATGGGTAACGAATCTTCAGGTAGGATAATACGCATAACCGATTTGCTTTAGACTGATTAGATGTACATCAGTTCATCTCATTTCTATTTTAGGAATGATGTACCAAGATTTCAACACGTCCATGAGTCAACAGTCAGCACCCGGCCCATCAACAGCAAGTTTTCAAGCTCATCATCGAATGCAACCAGGACCTTCAGGACCAAAGCCCCCAGCTAAACCATCAGGTAAAATATTAATCTCTTTATATCACATTAACTCTATTTCTTAATAGCTTTAAGAGGTTAGCGTTAGCAGCATGTTCACGTTAGGGTCCTGCGCGCGAGAAGTCAGAGATAGAAGTAATCATGGTTTAATGATGGCGAAAATCAGGCTGTGTCTGCGCAAATAAAGTAGATATAAAGTGTTGCAAAAATCGCATTAATGGAATTTCCGGTTCCAGCTCCTCGACGAAAACTTAACCGTTCAAATCTGGCTGCTGGAATTGACACCGGCAAATGGGGACGATGTCATATATGTCCACCACCGAGGACCGTATCTAGGTCAAGATGTCGAGTGTGTTCTAGATTCGTTTGTGCAAGACTCACTTGTTCTTCAGTGATTCGGCAAAACAAAATCAGAATTAAAATCTGTAAAGGTTGTTTAGAGAGCCCGAGTTTTATCAGTTAACTGCAATAGGGAACAACTTTTTCGTCAAGCAAGCAAGATTTGTTAAATCCATGTAAAAATATCAAAAGTACATGATAAAATTTCCATTTCTATAGCTCGTGGACTTCGTGGTCAAATTCCTTCCGAGGAAAAGCTTAAGGGAGGTTGTCGAATTTGTCCTTGGAAAACTAGTTCTCGAACAAGATGTCAAATGTGTAGGGGCTTTATTTGTGCAAAGCCAACGTGTCGAACAAGAGTTACTTTACAAGATAACGTTACTACTGTTCTAATGTGTCAAGAATGTTGTAGTAACGGTTTTAATCAAAATGTCCAGCAAGCAGGACTTGTTTAATCGTTGTAATCTCAAAAATACATTTTCCATTTGTATAGCTCGTGGAAGGGGTGGTAAACGTAGTCAAATTCCCTATGAGGAAAGGCTTACGGGACCTTGTCGAATTTGTCCTTGGAAAACTAGTGCTCGAACAAGATGTCAAATGTGTAGGGGCTTTATTTGTGCAAAACCAACGTGTCGAGTAAGGGTTACTTTACAGGGTAACGGTACTGTCCTAATGTGTCAAGCCTGTTGCAGTAAAGGCTATAATCAAAACGTACAGTTGGAAATGAACAGCGGCTAACCTGTGGCATCTCAGAATAATATCTCTTTTCACAAATCATTTTCTTATATGAAGTGTCTGTAGTAGTTTTGTAAGTAGGGGTCTAGATAACAAGAGTTTAGCTATCTTGCTTTAATTTTGCAAAGTGTCACCATTAGGACCTTAGTTTTACCAAAGTGTTTTTATACGTCTACATAATAAAATTCGATTTCCACTTCCAGTTTGCGCTTCGAGACCACAAGGACGTTGTCGTCAATGTCCTCAGAGGACTAATTCTAGATCAAAATGTCACATGTGCAAGCAATTCGTCTGCCCAAAACCTTCATGTCGAACAGACGTTGTTATGAATAACAATACTGTTGTCAGATTTTGTGCAACTTGTTACAAAAACTTTGTCAATAATCCTGTGAAATCATAATCTGAACTATTGTCAAGTCCTGAATACTTCGTAGATGTTAATAAACAAAACATCGTTTTTTATCTGTTATAAAATCACTGATTTGGTTGCTGTTTTATTTTCATGTTGCGTTGCGAGCCAGGCAGACAATCAAACCCTGGGCAAATTCCAAGAATCCTTGATGGCACATATTTTCAGATTATTAGTTTGGATCATAGTATTGAGGGTGTGGGCGTTCAAGCGGTTTGCGTTGCTTGTCAGCGTACAGTAAAGGGAAGGTTCCATCCGACTTCCAATTTTACTACGCATATGAAGGTATATTTTTCCCAAATTTTCTTATTCGTACGTGTGTAGGGGCGTTGTTTCTATTGCTGACCTGGTGGTCTATTATATTTCCAGGGTGTGCACAAGGAAATGTTGGAATCATACAATTTGTACAAACAAAGAAGGACAGAACCCAGGTTGTGTGATGTAATTGCACAGGCAAAATCGCAAAATAATTCCGAGCAGCTATCTTCAGTATCCAATCCAAAATTTTAGATCCAATTTTACAAGTTGTAGTTCTTGTTTGACTTAGGTATTTGTATTAGGTTAGGGTTTGACATTTTGAAGGAAATAAAACGAAACATTTTATAAGGCATCAACTATTTGAATACTTTGTGGTTTTTATTTCTCTCCTGGTCCGCTTTCCCCTGAAAATAGTTGTTGTTTTGTTATTTTTTATGCAGGAGGGGTTTTCTCCGTGCTTTGTTCTTCATCTCAATCCTCCTCTAACGCAACAATTGGATCAGGGGAAAAGCGCAAGGTGAATTATTCGTTACGGCAAACGATTATGGGCTACTTTCATTACAATGCCTTAACACGCCTGTCCACATGTCTTATTCAGAGCTGTGGCTCTAACATTACGGGCAAGTCTCCCTCGGCAATGAAGGATCATTTAGCTGTTCAGCATCCAGACATTTGCGAGGAAATTATAAAAGATTTTGGGGAAGAAGCCATTGACATTCGAATATAGGTTATCTTTGTTGTTTCTAACTGGTGATAATAACGTGGCTGCCTATACATTATGAAATGATTTTTCTAACTATTAATCTGTCTGTTAGTTGCTAGTTCCACAAACTCTTAGGAAAACTAAATAAAAGTTTGCTACAATATTCATTGCAAATCATGGTTGGATTTTATTTTTAAAAGTATACAGTAAGCCTTACTTTTGCATTCTTAGGCTTAAAGTTTGAGGAGGTTACCTTTAAGACGGAAGGACATGAACAAGGAAAAGGAAAGCGCAAGCACATTGTTTGGAATTACTTTGTGTTTGATGCAGCAACAAAAAGCTCTAGATGTATTGCAGAGCCCGAAGTTTGTAACGCTGTGATCAAGGGGAAAGCCACCCAATGTGTCAGACATTTGAGACACCGTCATCATGAAATATTTTTGCAAGTTTCGCATGACGAAGAGATGCGAAGACATTTAGAGATTTGGACAAATTATACTCAACCAACTCCGCCGGAACCTCCTCAACTTCCTCAACCACCCTATCCGAATTATTAGATTTGTTGTCATTTTCCATTGTATTATCCATGAAGTTTCATAGCTATTTAGTATCCAGGAACTTGTTAGGCAAAGAACTCGGGAAGAAGCCAGTCTTGTGTAATATATTATAGGATTTCTGCTGTATTTCCTGATTTGCAATAATAGGTGCTGTGTATATATTCTTGGAGGGTTTTCCTGTGGTTATTTTTTAGAAATTGATATAAATAAAAGTTTTCAATGCAAGTTTATGCATTTTTTAATACCTTTGGCAAACATGTGGGCAAATAAATAAAACAACTGTGTGTAGTTAGTTAGCTGAGGTTTCTATCGTTCGCTACTTCGAACCACTTCCGGTTTTTTGCTAACACAATTGGTTTCTTTTCTTCTTCATGTCTTCTGCCCAGGAATTCCAGTGGCATGGACGATTGGTGATAATCAAGCAATGATGATGGATAATTATGGAAATGCGTTAGCAAAACGGAGCTGTGGTCGTGTAAAACGGCATGCAGTTTGGAAGTACTTTGAAAACATTTCTGGTACAAGGGATAATCGGTGCCTTGTACCTGGTGGCTGTAAAAGGTCCTTGGTTAGAGGAAGAGCATATCACTTAATGGTGCATTTAGAAACTCATCACAAGCAGGAATACCTTGAGATTGCGGCCTTAGAGAAAGAGCGAAAAGAAAGGGACGCCATGCTTACAGGCTCGATAGTGTCAAACTCCCAAATCTCTTCTCAATCCAGTCTTCAGAACGTTCTGGCTGATGAAGATGATGACGTATTCGCGCTTTAAACAGTTCCTGTTGTTCTAATCGTCCGTTTTTGTTTCCTCATTTTTTACCTGACTGCAGGTAGACACCGTGGCCGGAAAAGAGAACATTCTGCCTGGAAATACTTTGTCTATGATAAAGTGAATGGTTCCGCAAAGTGCATGGTTCCCGGAGGCTGCCAACGGCGTACTCCCTATGTGAAGGGGTCAGGAAATAAAATAATGCTGCATTTACAGCGACATCATAAGAAAGAGTTTCTTGAAATATCTGCAATGGAAAAGGTTCGGAAACAGGCGGCCGCAAATCGTCAAAGCACGCAAGAAAATAATGTTAGGATACCAGAAGTATTTCACCCTGGTCACTTTTATGATCGTGTAGCGAATTATCACGCGAATTAGTACGTTAAAAATTATTGAACATTTTAAGGACTGTAATAAATCAACCGTGGATTATAGCACGGGTTTCGTTTAAATTGTCGGCTGTTGGTTTTGATTGCTGATCTGAGTTTAGGTAGGTTTTCATTCAACTTGAAAAATTAGCATGGACATCCTTCATCGTTTTTAAATCTTTGTGCAATGCAATTAGACTGATAATAGAATATAACTGTGCATGCATGAGATGCTATTTGAAAGTTCAAGAGCTGAAGTCTCAATTTCATATGTACAGAATCCCTTGTAGACCTTGCCCGTGATGATGTTGATGATATCGATGAGGATGGTCTTCTTAACTGTTCGCCATTGTCTGCAATTCGTCGTAACTCCACTTCCACGGGTAGATCGGATTCGCCAACAGCCCGAATCTTGAATGATATATTTTCCTTGACAAATTCACGAGAATCAGGAGGATCGTCGCAGTCGCATCTTGCCCCACTTGCTCCTCCTTTAGTTGGAGGTGCTATAGGCACTGGTGGTGGTGCGCTGGGGTCCTTAGGAGATGAGTCGCGACCAGTGTGTACCTTTTGTGGAAAAGACTTTAAAAATCGCAATACGTTGAACAATCACACTTCTGTGTATCATCGAGAGGAAAAACGGCGAATGAAAAACTAAATTGATAAAAAGCTTTTGTAAAGTTTTAACTTTTGAAACAGTGGCACCTAAAGGCAGATTATTGTTAGGTTTATAGTAGGAACTTCATATCATAAGTACTAGTTGTACTAGGTATGGTATATTGTTGAATCAGCAAATATTTTCTGTATATATTATGCTATTTTTACAGAAAGGAAGAGAACAGCGTTATTTTCAAGCTCGAGAATCAAGCAACGCACTAACTATCGAATTTGTAAATATTGTGGAGTTTGTTTTTACAAAACCAATTTGGCTCGTCACATTAAACAGCAACATCCTGAGCTGTTGTTGGCGTCTGGCAGCAAACTGTTTAATTGTGGCGTTTGTGGGCTAGCCTATAAAAACGTGAACAATTTGAGAGCTCACATGCAAAAGAACCATGCATGAGAACGAGCTGCTAACTAGAGTAATCTTGTAAAGTGATATTGTGCAGTTTTTTCAGTTTTATATTTTCAATTTTTTGTGTCTTTCTTCTCAACTTGCAGTAAATGATGAGTCTCTGGAAGGCAGTGGTTCTGCAATGAGCTTTCAAGAAGTTATAGACGTTTACCTGATGAAATGTAAAAAGTGTGGAGAAGGGGTAACCCAAGAACAATTCCAGACTCACGCGTGCGTTAGAGCTGCAAATGAGAAAACTGGAAAGGTGGAACCAGTGAATTGTCCAAATTGTGGAAAAACTTTCAAAAATAAGAATAGTTTGAAGGTGCATAAAAGCACGTATCATCGAAGTGATCGAACATCCTCAAGTAAGGTTTCATCTGGGACAAGGCTAAGTTCTCTGGTTGAATTGGACTACATTTCTGTGCCAATGCCAGTGTCGACTTCTACTAATGAACCAAAACACAGTCCGACTGTTGTTGTTGGTGCAAATGTTACAGATCCCTCACAATTTGTTGAAGTTAAATTAGACCAAACACACCTTCAAGCTCAGAGGAGTGACCCTAACATTCAGCTCGGAAACCGGTATATTCTATCCATATCTTCGCCTAGAATAGAGCCAAAGAAAGAAGAACCTGAAGTTCCACAATTGCAAAGTCATGAACAACTACTACACGATCATTCCCGTGCTCCAGTCTTTTTTGGTGACCTAGACGCGTTAGATTCTCTGCAAGCGGAGCAGCAACACCAACATTCAGAACCAAACAGAACTTATAAACCTGCGCAGTAACTGCATTTACTTTAGCTTTAGTAACTTCCAGAAAGTTATCAATTAATTTGCAAACAATTGCCTATCGTGTTCAAGTACTAGTAAAATGGTTATAATAATTCTAGCCAAAATTGTCAATCTTGTCACAACTACAAAAGAAACTACAATACATTGTTCAATCCAAAATCAAATGATTCAAATGTACCATGTTTTTATATCGCAAGTAATTTTATTTTAGTTTAGTGTGTAAGCTACAATACACAAAACGTCAAATTAACTTTAATTTGTAATGTAATTAATAATTCGTTATTGTAGTGAAATTATGATTTTTATAACGTTCATTTACATTACACTAATCTAAAATGTAAGAATTTGAAATATATCGAACGATATACCTATTATTATACAATATCATGTTTACAAATAAAACCGAGTTCACGTTCATCAATAAAAGAACAATTTCGTTTCACGACAAGCTTACAGTGACTATCATTAAACACTAACGACTATATTCTGCGCAGACTCAATAAATTACCTTAAGTTGTAAATTGTAAAATTCGTACCTTTTGGAAAAATCCTTACAATTAAAAAATGCTTTCAAACTTCAAACACTTCACCCTATCATAGTAAAACATGGAATCAAACAACTGACATACCTTTCTCATAAATCTAGAGATTATGCCATAGTCAATAGAAATACGTATAACATGCAAAGTAACTCAATCAGTCATATACATTTAAAGTAATTTTTGTAAAAGATGCAGATCAGGTTCACTCGAAGTTTGACACATATACTGCCAGAGTTTAGGCATCCTCTTGAATAATCAGGAAGGGTGTGTTGTACCGGATAATTCGGGCGTAACGGTAACTCTGAATGAAAGTACACATTGTCCATTTGCAAGTCATGGCTGACCAAACTGCGGCAAGGTAAAAGCTGTTTCCAGCAGGGAGCATTGCTATAAGAATTTCAAATAATTAATTAGTAAATCAATTATATTAATTCTTTCATTCTTTTTACAACTAAATGATCTTGAACTTACGAATGTGATGATATGCTGCATAAATGATATACCACGCCGTAAAGCCAAGGGACAAGCAGAAGCAGATGAAGCCAAATGCTGCCAAAGCGTGAAGCTGACCAACGCTGTACCAAACTGGAAAATTCAAAGAACATGATTAGGATTAATGAAATGACTCATGAACTAAGTTTCTTTATCTTCATGTTTGATAACCAAACTAACCAGACAGCCGGTGATTAGAGGATAGCAGCTTTAGGTGCAAACAGATTCCTGCGAACATGGCTATAACAAAGAATTTCCAAATAAACCGTTAGTTATGCCTTTATAGATTTCAGTGCTAAATCTTTGCTTGCATAAATCAATACTTACCCGAAAGTAGACCCCACGTCCCCGCATGATTATTCTCATAAAAGAAGGTAAACAGGAAGAACACGGTAATCCCGAAATAGATTCCCAACGATGTAAAAATGCAAAACAGCCAGTAACCACATCTTTTCGACTCCATCTTGAAAACGGTTATGTAAGCTAAAAGCCTACTATACTTCTTAACAATTCTAAAAACTAACAATCATCCATCCACTCCCCTTCTTAATCTGGCACAACTAAAGGGCACACACGCAACAGTAACGGTATACGCTTCTTTACAAAAATGTCCCAATCCTGTACCTTATTTTGTGACAGTGACACCAACCACAAAAGTCAGATCTTCTATAGAGCAATATAGTTTCCACTCCACAAAGCAATCTAACATTTACACACGCACAACCAAAAACCGTGGCTTATCTTCAAATTTCTGGCATTTTTTGTCAAACCACCAGTCACGCTAATTGATACAGAGCGCACACACGCAAGCCTCGGCTTTCAGTAAACTTTTATGTCATCCCTGTCAACCCTCCTCCCTGTCTAGTGTCTGGTGTCATTTGTTTAAATTGTGCGTGGTTCTGGTTTCTGGTTCCACTTCAAGTTTAGAGGGTACACCACAAACAAGTCCAACTATTAGATAATTTAATTAATTAAGCAAATAATTGTTCAATGAGTCACAATCACAGTTCATTCCACCCTCGCCTGTGTCAACTTAACTGTTTTACAAGCTCGGATTCTTCAAAAGAAGGAAGAAGATGTGCATTTAGAAAAACAAGTATAAAAGCAGATGTTCTTTCAGTGTTCAAGGCGAAAAGTAGACAGATGACAGCATAAACTACACAGCTTGTACAGAGCGATGTTTTTAGGGACACGGATGTCTCTTGTGTGGATTTTTTGGGATATTTTCAACAAGGTGCTATCGCTGCTATATCTTCCTTCACATTCTCTAAAGTCTTTTGTCTTGTTCAAGGTGAAGTTACTTCACTGAAGTATATATCCTTTTAGCTTGGCTTTACCTTTTAGTTAATTTGTTTTGTGAAGATTGGAGATATCGTCCCTGATCATTAAATATCCCCAAAAAACATGTACTATGTTTCAATTACTATTCAATGCACAGAACAAGGTAATTTAGTAATCTTTAAAGATTGCTTGAAAGAGGGTGAAAGTAAAAAAAAGTTAAGATTTATTATGCATGTTGGTTAGGCTTTAGAGGGCATGTAGGATAAAGCACAGAAATGGTAGTATTGATGGAAATTTTAAGTTATTTTTGGTATTACGATGATTTTAGAGGGGACAGGTATGCATATAACTTATATCACTGCTATGCTTTTGTTTAAGAAATTAACTCTTGCGAAATGCAGTATGCACTAATTTTATTTAAGATTTTGTTCTAACATATAACATGTTGATAAGTTTATTGTGTATGATTCATTCAGTTGATGAATTAAATTCATGTGCATACTTCTTAGCAAGTTAAAAATGTGTAGAGAATACTGAGATGAATGAAGCTAACCCCTTTGCATTTTAGCGAGATGTACCATCATGAGCCATAAGTATTTTAGCTTTGTAAAACAGTTCAGCCAATTCATTTTGATGTGAACTGCATAAATTAATATGCTTTGTATTCTCAGTTTGCAGCAAACCACAACTAGTACAAGTATTTTGTTTGCATTCTCTGGTCTCTGCAAAATAATATAAAGTTTTATTACATACCACAACGGGCACAACGCAACACTTTTATTAGAAAACGCTTGACTTGCATAAAAACATAATGTAATATAAAATTAGAGCTGTGTCAGGCTACATGTCAGCGCAAATGCTTAATGACATGAATTGGTTGGACTACTATCCATAAGCTCAGCAAAGACATAAATTGCAAAAATGTAACATAAAATTGTCCACTACATGGGAAAACATTCATTCATTATATACATCATGATTCATGATAAGGACACTAGAGATACAATACGATAGTAATAAGCCATATAAAAAGCATAATTAAAAAGTCTTGCCGTGTCATTAGCCACCCGACACAAAATGTGATAATGACTACAGACACTAAATAGTTGCCGTTATTACATGGAGCACTTGTCAATGATACTCACGCTCCACGCCTAACAATGCAAAACAAAGCATAATGTGCAGACATAATGACAAAGTTTGTTTTAACTCGATGCATTAAAGTATGCCAGTAAACTAAAAAGAGACATTTAAAATTCCATAAAACTACTCATAAAGTCAGTCATACAAAAACTGTTTAGTTGTTTAGCGTGCTGCTGCTTTGTGTCAAAATCATCACATTACACGATATGCAATTGCAATGCCAACACGCTATATACCATCTCATCGAAATACTAGTCACGAGAAGAGAGCCTTCACAATATTACCAACTTATCACAAAAGATGTGCATAGAGATGGACAAGTGTCTTTTCTGATCATGAAAATGAACAGTGTTCAGTTTCTGTGAAGTTCTCAGCCTTCTGCATTATGAACAAGATAGCTAAACTAGTTTTCTATATACCTATTGAAAAGTACTTCATTAAGCTAACATTACAATCTTACAAAAAGTTACAATAAGTCAGACAACTTCATCCACACTAAAAAGTTGTACAAGTGGGAATATAAAGCATCTTAAAGGATCGGATATATCGGCGGATGTGCTCTCTGTGCCTATGCATAAACGAGTAGGTAAACTGCTTTTGTTTGCATTGCAGCAAGTGGCATAATATATTATGAATTGGTTTTCTTGTCTTGTTTTTTGCAAAAAAAATGAAGGGAAATAGTACTAAAAGCTACCTATATATTGCTGCTGCTGATGTGAGATGAGATCCAATATCCATCTATTATCCTGATTGTCTTGACCAGAAATAGTGTCAAGACTTACACTTTCATCTATATTGCATCTCTCTCTCATTATCAATTTACAATCATCATGCTGGCATATTATGATAGTCAGTCCGTGTCTTTTTTAGCAGAAATGCCAAAGTAAAAATAACCTACTTTTGTAGGTTTATTAACAGAAGTTCACTTAAATAAGCGGTGATCCTCATCAAAAAGTGGAATATATTGCGAATTGCGACTGTTCTGCTGTTACAATCGGTTTGTTTGTTTTGTCTTTTTCAATATGCGCTTCTGACTGAGCTAGTATGCTATTTTTGTGCATATTTCCGCACATATTGCACCAACTTGCCAATAATCCTAATAATACTGAGTCAGTTCTACTGCAGAGCAGAAAGCAGAAGCACCATAAAGAAAGGCAAGAAAAATGATATAATAATTTATTGATGATGAGTTATATACATGTTTTGTGTGTGTTTGCAAATTTATTGGCAAATTATTAATAAAAATTGGTTACAAGTTTGTATTTGTAACATGAGCATGTATTGATTCAAATGAAAAGGACGCTTGCAGCGTTGCTTTAAGATAAATTTGTTTAAAAGGGAATCTGACCAACGTAAAAAGTGAAGTGAAGCCATATATAGTTAGTAATTTCATGCCTTTGTGCATTAAACGGTTATTTTACGGTGATGGGCTTATCAATTATATTGAGTAATTATTGAATCTCTGAGAGTGAAATGTATAAAAAGTTTGTAAAGTGGTTGGCTTGTGTGCACAAGCATTAGATAGTAGAAGATAAGCTTTGAATCAAGATGAAATAGAAAGGGTTTTTTAAAGTTGTTGCTTAAAAGGTAAAAATTTGAGGGTTTTTGTGCAAAAAAATGAAATTTGCACAGTGATCTGTTAAGGAAATTTGAAAGAAATTTGCTGGTCTTATCTGTAATTACGTATGCGTAACATGATTGCCAGGATTACATCTTTGTTTTATAGTAAGATAGCATCTTAAGAAGAGGTGTTTAGTTTGAGATGTTATAACATATAGCCTGAAATCCTGCCAAAAATTTGCAGAAGTTTGAGTAGAAATGCTTAAATTTGGCATGATTCATCATTCATGGCAGATGGCAAGTTTGTTAAACTTTAAGCTGGCAAACAAAGGCAAGAAGAGATGCACTTTGTGCTGTTATGATGATTACGTTATAGCGGTAGTGGTTTTATTTCCAAAAGATGAAGAGCTGCTAATTAATAGCACCTTATATCTCTCTCTTCAAGCTAATTAAAGCGTTCTCACGTGCTCGTGTTACTATTGCGCAGCATGATGCTCAAGAATGAACAGAAGCAGAATTTTAATGTTTATTTATTCATGCGGGTGTTTTATTTATGTATTTTTATAGGTTAATGTAGCTTGAAGCTTGTATGGTAGTACAAAGAGTGTATGGTGTTCTATATACTACTATCATTGGATTGGAAGTTAATGGATTTATGGATGGGGTCACCTCCCCGCTAGCAAAAACTGGATAGAAAAATCCTCTTTTGAGCCATGTTCTTTGATAGACCAAGAAAGAATGTTATTTGCGAAAGTTGGGACGACGGGTTTCGTGGATGGGATATTTCTACCGCGGTGGGACACTGATAACCGTGTTGGGTAAGAAGGCTTTTAATTCTAATTGTATATAATAAAGATGGTTGATCTTATGCACTAATTTGTAATATTGCTGCTATTCAATTGTTTGCAGGTTTTTAAGGGAAGCTTTTGGAAGAAGGAGTAAGGCTTTATGAGCAGTTCCAGTTCCTTCGGTCATCCTTACAAAATGAATTTGAGCTGGTTGAGTAACTCGGTGAGAGAGGTGAGGAAGCATGAGCCAGGCGTGACATCGTCGGCACTGGAAAATCATTGGAAACAAGCTCGAGATGTCATTGTTAAATCCCAGGTTTGCCTGATACTTTACCTACTGCATGTGTTAAGTGGAGAGTATTTTGATAAGTGTTTGATTTTATTTTATTTGTTTAGGACCCTGAAGCGGCTATCACAGTGATATCGCACTTCAACCAAATGATATCCCTTCTCAGAGTAGCCAGGGATGACGGAGCTTCGTGGCTAAAGTGTAAGGAGTTTTGGATGAAAAACCGGTGCTCAGACAAAGCCATTAAATGGCTATATGACTTAGGTAAGTGTTAATTAACTTTTAGCATTGTTTCATGCTTTAGTTTGGGGTAAAACGATAAAAAAAACTTTTGCATGTTTGGCTTGCAGGCGCTCAAAGATGTGATAAAGACGACTTAAAACTAGTGCACGCTCTGCAGTCCCTTTTGCAGCTTGCATCAGAAGATGGACAACTTTTAGGATACTTTATATCAGGAAACAACGACGATCGCGTTAATGATCTTACGCCTTGTAGTACTAGTAACTCATCCTCAGATAACGACCACTCAAAGTCGTCATCCTTTTTGCGTGATGGAGCACTGGGAACATGGGATGGTGTGTGTTCCTTATCCACTCTTCTTCTCGAACTGTGCATTAGTGTAGATTCTAAAATCAGCGATGCTGCCCGGAAATCTTTCGTACTTCTTATTCAACTTGCCTCAAAACACCCCGAGCTTGAAAGCAGTATATCACAAGAAGCACGTCTTGGAGTTACTGTACGGTTCCCTTGAAATTCAACATTTGCAAGTTATATCCATGTTTTTAATTTCTAATTAATTATTTACCACTTTGACAGAATATGACCATAAGCGGCCTTTCCGCCTGTTTCGCTCAGTTGCCAACATTCACTCCTGCCACAACCGAACAACTGCAACCTTTCATTGAACAGTTGCATTTTGTCGACTCTGTCGTTCGAGCCGCTACTGACACCTTATCTTCAACGATTGCCGATTGTTTTTCAAAGAATTTTCTCTATGCTGTGATCTTACCCGCACTGACACAGGTACCCCTACAGTTTTAATGATTGGAGTTTATCCCCCAATTGTTTTCGTTATATTCAAACTCGTAAATTATCGTGTCTGCTTGGAATGTTTGTAAAATAGCCCGTTTTTCATTTAGTTTTCAAACAAGGAATTTTTTCAGATTACAAATTCAACATTCATTCCATTTTTCACAATTCAATTAATACATTTTACATAACCAATTACAAAAAATAATACATTTATGTTATCATTAAAATAATTGCTGTTAGTGTTAACTGTAAACTTTTTGTCTGGGAATATGTGTTATAAATTAGAAACAACAAACATTCACGTGCAGTTCTCAAAATGTCTTTTTGAAAAAAATATGTTAAGAAATTATTATTTCTATTCGTCGGGGGATAGTTATCTAGAGTATTTTGTTAATGTTCTTTTGTTGTTTTTGAATTTTTGTTACTGTTATTTGATTTTTCTCTATTATTGTGTATTTTTTCGGGGTGAATCGTAGGATGAAGGGAGCCGTAGTTTGCACGCTCGTGATGACCAAAATGATTACGCCAGGGTTAGTATAAATTATTTAATTGAAGACAACTTAACGCACTCTCTGCTCAATTTCAAATCACTGTATACCTACTTACTAATTCTACTTCAAGAGCTTCTTTCAAAAACAAACTGCTACTTCAAAGTTTGTAGTTATAAAAAAAATCAGTGCACATTATTCACTTTGCACTTTTAAACGGTCACAAAAATCTCTGGTAAATCTGTGTTAACATTTATTAAGTTTCATTCTTATCTGTTATCTACAAGATTTTTTTGCTGATGGAATCTTTTTGTGCTTTTGCTAATATCTATGCTTAAAATATTTGTTAAACATTACTAGGCTTAAGCTTTTGACACTGCGTCGTTTTTTGGGCTATCACGGTATAGCAGAATGGTTATGTATTTTCTTGTACTTAATGAATCAATTGATGTTTTTGCAGAGTGTCCACGAAGAAATTGCAGTAGTCACAAGTTACCTGCAGATCGTGTGCGAAAACATAACCCACCCTCGTCTCATCCGTAGTTTGATCGCGTTCGTTTTGAATCAGTTGCTGACGACTTTGTTGCATCGAATGAATCATCCTAGTACAGCCGTACGTAAAAAGTTTATTCAATATTCTGGAATTTTTTTATTTATCCGTGCTAGCTTTTGAAGTAAAATGTGTTATGGGCCATTTTTTCTAGGTGACAGTAGCCACCCTAAGTCTCCTTAACGTTCTTCTCGAGTTTTATTGCGAGGACCTCTGGTATGAAATGGTACTCCGCTACTTGATGCCACAAAACCATCTAATGGTGGCACAGAGATTTCACCGCTTGCCGGAGGTAGACTTTCAGGAGGCTGCCCTCCGTTTTGTTTCTCTGTTGCCCACATCCGTGACTGATATGCTAAGTGGAGAAACAGTTAGCTACAATTTTCTGCAGTATGTTCATGGTGAAATGATCCGATGGTGTGCCATCGATGGTATTAGTCATCCACCGGATGCGAAACCCCCTGACGTTATTGCGGTACTTAGTAAGGAGCGTGAAAATACCGTTACTGCTACCACATCGTGTTCGTTAGTGGATCAGAAGGAAGCACAAGAAAGTACAAAAAGTAGTAGTGATAGCAGTGCTAACCCAGTATTTCCTACGTGGAAGTATAAATACGATGGAACTGATAAGTGGGAGGGAAGTTGTCCCCCAAAAAGTTTAGTTAATTTGAGGACCAATAGTATTACAAGTGCAACTTCTGCACAAGACAGTTCTTCGCCTCCGCAACTACGCCATCAGAATGTAAATGATGTATCAGAAGATGTTAACAAGAGCAGTGAAGCAGCAGAGGAACCTCCACCGGTAGTTGATCCTTTGTCGGAAGACCGCTTTACAACTGTGTCGTTACAAGGAGGAGCTAATTCTGACGAAATGAATAGTATCGGTATAGGAATGTCTGAATCTTCATTTGACTCTGAGCTGCATGGTGGTGTGCAAAGCAGTAGTAATGGGTTGAATAGTGGTACTAGTGTCAATAAGCGTTTTAACGATACCTCAGTTAACGATCAAAGCGACGGGTATTCCAGCATGGAAAGTGGAGGCGTGCAGGATAGTGTGGCCAGCTTTGGTCCTTTTGTTGACTGTCTTTTCAATCATTTGACAAACTTTAGTAAATTGGAACCCGATGTGATTTTAATGGTGACGGAGCTAGTAAGCACTTTAACTGCTAGCAGGATCCCACTCATTAGCTCATTGTTTCTGGATCAAAACTTGACTCTGCAGCCGTCCTTCAGATCTTTTCTTTTGATACTAAATCGAGTCAGGTTGGAGTTTGATAAAAGCATAAGGAATCAACAGCAATTGGTTTCCGAAGTGTGGGGACAACTGACTAGAGAGCAGGCCCGTTTGGAACATGAAAACGGGAGTACAACGAGTTCCTTTCCGTTACTGAGTGATAGTGGTTCTTTCTCGTCTTCATTTGGGGAAAACTTTACGGAAAATCTGAGAAGCAAATTGAACAACAATTCACTTTTCACAGCGATGACCGCAGCCTTAAAACGAAAATCTGGTCCTGGGTCATCGTCGTCGACGAGTGGGAATGCTAGTGGAGAACATAATTCAACGGAAGCAGCTCACTCTTCAGGAAATCAGGGATATCGGTAAGAAATTGTTTCATTTTACCCCGTATTCTATATTTTAGTTACAAGTTTGTGAATCCTATTGAAATAAAATGAAAATTTGAACTTTTCAGGTACATGACCGGACGTCCAGGGTCTGCGGAAACAAGACGAGGATCGACTCAAGAAATAAATAGGTTATTAGTCACACGAGCAATCTATTTCACGCATTGGCTTCTCGAACTCAGTGCAATATCATCACAGCTATGTTGGAGACGTGGCGATCTATGAACACAGTTGTTTAACTCCTCCAGTGAAAGGAATACCTACACATCTCATCAAATTCTACCGGTTTCTAGATAATAAAAGTGAAATAATAAAAATCTATAATACAAGCTGGGAACTTTGAGTAACAGTGCGTAAAATGCTATATATTTTTATCAACGAACAAACTAATGTTACTTTTCTTGACTTCACTGTTCGAAAAATGTCTCGCAAAAAAACTTTAAACTGTACTCTAAAAATACTTAACAAAAAATGCCACTACTAATGTATATCTTTCGCGAACTATTTATATTAACATGGCCTATAACGAACTCCACCGGTCCACCAGTATAACGGATATTTGCATGAACAAAACAATAATTTTTAAAAGCTTCTTTTAGTCGAAATGCTGAACTTATAACTTATTCTATTTTGTAAGACTAGAAGTATATCCGAGCATTTATTATATAGACGCATAGATAGTTAAGCTATAAACTTATGATTATCCTGTCATTATGATTTTTTTACTTATAAGTATTTATGTAACTTAAGCCTTCAACAAGAAAACAATGACAGATTTATTACATATTTTACTAAAAGTACCTTAAAAATAGTTAAGTTTCTGTATCAAGTTGCACAGGTGCATTTATTATTTAAATCAGTGTACTCCAATCATTTTTTCTTCGGTTAAAGTACTTACGTACCTTCCTTAAAAACTCATAAAATGATGATTTGTTCACCTCAGCAGAAACCCAACAGTACATACTTTGACAATTTGTGTTTTAATTTATTTTTTAAATTATATAATATATTACTTATAGGTATGCTATTTGCCTAGATTGTTGCATAAAATCATGACATGTAATAATATTTCCTACTGTTACAAGTCAACCCTAACTAACCTGCTCCCAGCAAGTGTCCAAAAAATAGTATAAAAGAGAAACGCTTAGAACTTAACAAAAAAGTAAACTTGTTAATTATCAACTTAAAATCACCAATGTCCCTTATGAAAAAAAAACGCTAGCAGAAAAAATGAAGAATTTGTTGAAAAATAAAAACTATTTGTTTATTATTATCAAAATAATGTCCTGTGTCTGAATCTTTATTAGTAAAAATAGTACTTTAATGAATTTTAACAGCCAAAATGCAACTGTGTACCACATTACCCCAAATTGTCTTAAACTGAAGCTAACCCCCGAAAAGATGTCTGTATTGAAAGCATATTAATCAAGCCACAGAACTAATCTACCAGAGGAAATCACTTCCGTTTCTGATGACCACCTAAAGGCCATACTATCACGCTTTCAGCGTCTTTAAATTTGCACCGTTGCATTTTATAATTTTTCAAAAGCGTTATTTTACGGTTGGATTCCTCCATCGAAAATGAAGCTTATAATATGCAAGGTATAAAAAAGGTGACGTGTATTTCAGCTCGTCAGTCAGCAGCGATGATACCACACGCTGAAAATATCAAGATAAGCTTGTGTGAAGAACGCTGCTGCTGGACCAAAACGGAAAAGCAACAAAGCGTACAAGAAAGCATAGCATCTTAGCCAGAGCCCAAGTCATTGAGAGTGGAGATGGCGTGCGATTTACGACAGGGTATCACCTTAGTCCGCTCCGCTGACAAATGAATTGCTTGTTTACGTGCATCTCAACATCATCCGTTTGGATTTGTGCTTTGTTTTTACACTCATCACTCTCCTGCTGCCTATTAAACTAAATCATCTTCCAAGAACTAAAATAGTTTCTAATGCGTAATTAAATCCTCTACAAGTTGCAATCCATTCTGCGCAGTAATCCAAGGTGTAAAGGTTAAAGTTGTTAATTTTTTGGAGTTTGGCATGTTAAAATAAAAGTGTGACTAAGTTTTTATTAGTCAGAGATAATAGGGTGACGAATCGGACCATTTTTTAGTAAGTGACCAAACTACTGGACCAGACAATCTGGCGAGGTTACAAAGGGGTTATCTCTGGTGACAGGACGACGGAACTGTAAAGTGTTCCATTGTTAAGCTTAAGGCAAAGTGCCTTTAAAATAAACTGAAAGTGTGGAAAGGTGTGGTTTTTTAAAGAGTGATTGGAAAATGGCAAGTGTGACGAGAAGAACTGAGAGGGTGACGAGAGCGTTGGGGGTGTTGGTGGCGGTGGTGTGTTGTGTGCAGCTTGGACTGGGAGCGACGACAGGGACGAAGGATGGAAGTTTAGTACATGTTGATGATGACAACTGGGGGAGGATTATGGAAGGGGAGTGGATGGTGGAATTGTAAGTTGGCAGGAATAAGAAGATTATTAAAGGAAGCAGTATAGTGTGGGGTTCTTAATTTAGCATGGAATTTAATCTGGTTTCAGTTTTGCACCTTGGTGTCCAGCATGTCGTAGTCTGCAGCCTGTGTGGGAGGACTTTGCGTCATGGAGTAGGGATTTGGGGATACAAGTGGGGCAGGTGGACATTACAACTAGTCCGGGGCTTAGTGGGCGATTTATGATTACCGGTAAGGGCACTGGAATAATAGAAGATAATTTGGGGAATTTTTAGTAGTTCATGGAAAGTTAAAATTTGGTTTTTGTTCCTCCAGCACTGCCAACCATTTTCCACATTAAGGAAGGTGTGTTTCGCCAGTATAAGGGACCTCGTACCAAAGAAGAATTCCTGTCTTATGTAGAGGAAAAGAAATGGGAGGCTGTAGAGCCATTGTCATCTTGGCAGTCACCTTCATCTATCCAAATGAGCCTAGTCTCGCAGTTTTATAAAATTTCCATGAGCATTCGGGTAAGTACTAAGTACTGTAGTCAATACTCAAGTTCTAGGAAGTTTAAAGGCACATAAGCTAGATTATAGTTGGACATTGCATTTAACAATTGATTGTTTCTTTTGTTGCAGAATTTGATGAATGTAATGCTGGAGCAGTATGGTATTCCAGCATGGGCAGCCTACGTAATTTTTGGATTGGCAACAATTCTCCTGGGCTTGATTTTGGGATTGGTAAGAGTTTTAAAGACTAAAGTTTGTAACTGAAAAGCGCATTTGTAAAGATCTCTTGTAAGCAATGCAAAAATTTCTGTGTTTTTAGATTTTGGTTTGTATCATCGACTTTGTGTATCCCCCTTCACCTCAGACAAGACAGATTGGACCTGGTCCTTCAGGAACTTCCGCACTAGCCAAGAAGAAGGATGTAAGTTAAAGTCCATCTAAATAGGTTATTAATAGCTTGGAAAATTTGTGTACACAGAATGAAAGAAAATATTTTTGTTTTGATTAGTCTGATGACGAATTAACGGAGGAAATTCAGGACGACAAATCTCAATTAGATTCGGACGATCAATCTCAACAAGAGGATGATGAGGACGAAGGGGAAGGCAAGAAGAGTGGAAAGTCAGACGATAACATAGAAAATAGTCCGGTTCAACCAGCCCGTCGACGTAAACCAAGAAAGGCAGATTAGAACAAGTAATAAAATCTCTAGCATAGCTCATAGTATATCAAATTATTCACATCATAATGTGTCATGTGTCAACAATTCAAGGTTATGCTGACAGATATACGACGATATGGCAGACTGCGAACTGAATTTCTAAGTTTATATATAAAACGTATAAAATAATTATAATAACAATGTGATGATGCCTTTTCCAGTTATATATTTTCTGGAACTTCTGCATTTAATATATAGAAAAGTACGGATTTTGGTAATGTAAAGATTGTAAACTAAGTATTCTAAGCATTTTTTGTTAACGATACTGGAGCATTGACAGGTTTACTACCAAATATACTATCAACCTAATGTAATATATAATCATTTGGTAAAGTACCAGCATCAATTAAATGAAATTATAATATGAGAGTAATTCAATATCGACTGCATAATAACCCTTTTTACCTTTTGTAACAAAACAAAAAACTGAGAGTACTTTAGTAAAATACTAATGTTGAACGTAACTTAAGTACGTGTAAGTTAGATTTACTAACAAAAATATAATACATAATTAATATATATTGTACTTTAGCATAATAAAATTTCAGAACCACAAGTTTACACTACTAGAGACTTTTGCACATAAAAATGGAACTTGAATGATGTTGTGACTCTTGAGAATCAGTAATGCAAGAGAGATTGAGAATGATCACTTTGAATATTATATTTACACTGACTTAGTCTGTTAGATTTTTGTTAATGGTTTTGTTGTGCAT
The DNA here is from genome assembly GCA_029691765.1 of Entomobrya proxima. Classification (NCBI taxonomy): domain Eukaryota; kingdom Metazoa; phylum Arthropoda; class Collembola; order Entomobryomorpha; family Entomobryidae; genus Entomobrya; species Entomobrya proxima. Next base: position 36,086,736 of record CM056171.1, on the reverse strand, counting down.
GCTATATATAATAGAGTTTCGGTGAATTTTTGAAGCCAGTTTTATGATACGAGTGTACGTTACCTCTCTAGTTCTGTTAATGTAATTTAGCAGATTTATAAACGATATTACACGTTACTAATTATTACATAACACACAAATGTAATCATTGCTTACCTTCTTCCTTTTAACGTCTTGTACAACTTGATACAAGCACATTCTCAAGTTTGCCGTAAATAATTTTACGACTGCTCTCCATGCTACAAGATATCAAGGTTTAGACATTAGATAAAGATAGTTTATAGATTAAGGGAAACGGAGAAAAACAGTTGGTTGGTGATCAGTTTTGAAGAATATCTTCCACAATTACAGCTTAATGCACAACAGTTAAGTTACTAGTTACTTTTATTAATTGGGGTTTTATGAGACAGTGCAGATTTTTGCTATCTATAAACGTGATATTAATATTGTTGCTTTTTAATCACTTTTTTAGTGAAAGTGAAAAACTAATTACTATTTTGTATGTGCTTAAGATTGTTTTGTCAAGGACTGTTTGCATTTTATGGTTGTTTATTTAAGAAGTTATGCATTTATTATGATTATAACGTTAACTAACTCAGCTACATAACTACTGCTTACGTAGGTATATGTTTTCTTGATTGTTCACCACTACTGCACCATAATTGCCTGAAAAGCGTAATGGTAATAAAGTGAAAAAAAGAAAAAAATAATGATAAAAATATCCTTCTGAGAACGTGTTTTGCTGACGCGCTTGTGTAGCATGAACTTTTGAAGTTAATTATGCATTTTATCAATCATTGCAGAAAATGAAGTGTTTTATGGTCAATGGTCATTACATTAATTGATTTCACACTTTGACGTGCATAATATATCGTTTGATTGATCTTGATCATTTTCTATGTTTATTAGTATGCCATAACTTTTTGAATTAAAATGACGAGCGCAAAAAAATATTCTGTTTGATAAATCTGTCGTCGCATATTATTCATTCTTTAAAAAAGAAACATACATAATTTGACAGGATTACATAATTGATTATACTTTATAATATTTTCATGTAAAATGCATATAAAAAACAACAATAAGCAAAAAATAAAGCCATTCTTTCTTCTGTCAAAACTACTTTTCTCAAAACTACTCTTTCTACATTTCTACAACTACTTACTACAACACTTCCCTTCCAAGAGCTTTAACATCTTTAAACTTCTTATAGACTATATAATTATTATATTTACATAATGAAATAAATACAAATAACGAGGACCAACATTTAAAACTGGAAACCTAAAAAAATGTGACTATTTTCTAAGAAAATTGGTTTGACTAATGCATCTTTTTACACGCAGAATGCATTAATTTTCACCAAAAGAGGAATATCAATTATTACAATTACAATAAAACTTGTTTGAACTTTAATAAAACTTACGAAATATATTATCAGAGAGAAAACATTGAAAAAAATTATTATTTGAAACAATAAATAATACTCAGTAGTTGCATTGTTTGATACACATAACCCCATCATTCACTCCACGACTCCACCACAAAAACTCTCGGGATTTTTTGTCCCTTTCTCCCCCGCACATTTGTCCCCATCATCTTATTTCATTCTCCTTAACATTTTTTTGTTAAATTTATCCCTTAAAAACTACATAAAATTCTGTAGACCCCTTTTTCTGTCATTTCTACCTGCTTCTAAATATAGGCATTTTTATCTCAGTAACCCAAATAAACCTTTTTTGTCCACACGAGTTCCATTTTGTCGTCTGGTATGGTACTTAGAATATGTAATCTTGTCGTTAGGTCCGGTGCTTTCTCATAAATTATTAGTAAAGTGGTAAACAGATAAAAAGGAAACTTCAGAGTGGTTATCTTAAATCGAATGTTCGATGATAAGATACTCAAGTAATTAAAATTTGTTTTTAAAATAATGTTCTGGAAGATAAATGTCCAATTAAAAGAATTTCTAATTCAATTTGGCTGTTTGGCTTGCTATCACACAAAAATGAAATTGAAAGAAATAAAATAAAAATGAATGACGAACGTGTACACACACGACTCGTTACGTTAATAAAGGTTAAATGTACAATTAATTATAGTTAATAATCTTCTCAGAAGAGTCAGTCTACGGTTTTGTATGTGTGGATAAAAGAGTAATAGAAAAAGAGAGAAAAACTAAAATAATATAAAATGCCATTCTCTGAGAACGTGAGAGATGGTTACACCATCGGCTTATCATCAGCATTAATATTTTTACTGGCTAAAGTTATATGTTTGTTTTAAGATGTCTTATAAGTAGTAATGCATACATCTAATGTATATAGAAATGTAGCAGAGTTTTAATTCATTTTTTATCGGTCCGTCTCCCCCTCCTCTATATAAGTTACCATCACTTAAAAAATGTATATCTTCTTGAGTTTATGATTTTAATCTAGTGTGGCCTATAATAACATGAGTTTAGAGTTTACATTGAAGCATATAATCGTAGACGAACTTTGAACCATTTTTTATTCCTACCACACCACCACCTACTATAACAACTACACTATTATATCATTATACTGAATCTCATCAAATCTCTATCTTCTTGTTTGACGGAGACGGACCTCTTTTTTTATAGGCTACAATGAAACAAACAGGCTTACTGTTTACAAACCGCACACACTTGGCTTGTTTGTGCACATCCAAATCTATGAAATATAGGTCACTAGTCACTCTTTTAGACCGTCAAGCTATATAATCTTATCTGTAATCGCTGAGAGGATGAGGAAGATGAGAAATGAAGAGAAAGCTAACTACTGACTTTAATTCTTTATATAGCCTTTTAACTATTATATTTTTTTATGCTTATAAACTTGGAATGTATCAGTTTGACTTGTGTACCTGTAAAATATCATACCAAGCACGGTTTGCTTGTAAACCCATCATTCATCACGCATCGTTTTTTTCCTCCTTTCTATTTTGTATCTAACCTTTAACTGCTAGCAGCGACTTTCTCGTCAATTTCATTCAAAACACTAATGAACCAACTTTCCAGCTAAATGGCATTTTGCCTTCAGCCTGACTTGCCTATAGATGCGCTTTTGCCTCAATTATATACTAATTTTAGCCTTTGACACTTGTATAATTTTCATGTACGTGTAATAAGAGCACATACACGTTTTTTCCTTATATGTGACGGTAAGAAAAATTACAGCTATTTTAGGACACAAAAATCTTATTTATGTATATCTTAGGCATTTTAGTCTCTAGGTATTATATAGACTATACATACACTAGATGATCTTAAGAAAAAAGTATTTGTAATCAGAGATCCATTATTGTGTTTTTTGATAATTAACGCCCACACAAGCTATTATTATGTCGACTGTGTTTTGTGTGTGTGTGAGGTGAAAATTGCCAATAATATTGTCCTATCCTCTCACACAACTCGACGTATTCCGTTTCAACCATCAAAAATGTATGCATCATCAAACTTGCTTCAGGACTACCAAATTGTAGAAAAGTCATTAGTTGATCCATTGTTTCTCCAGTGGGGAAAAGCCTGGGACTTGAGAGAGAGAGAAACAAGTTTGTGTGTAGAGAAAGGGAAGCTGTCTCGTTTCGCCCCAAAAAGTTGAGTTGAGATTCTAGAGAGATTTCTTCACAACAGCTTTTGCTTTGGGAGAAAGTTAGTGCATGGATGATGGATGTTTCCCGTCGTTGTTTGCAGGCAGAATGATAGGAAGAATATATATGGCTTTTAAAACATGATGTTGTAACGTTTCTGCTTGAAATTTTTTTCCACTTGATGAGTCCATGCAGGCGTGAAGGCCAATGTTTAAATTGTCCTTTTTTGTTTTCTTCAGGCTGACATGATATTTTCATGTGGGATAATTGGCATTTTTTTGTCTTGTGCAAATACTGTGTCAATGTCGGCACATGATCTGAAGACACGTTTTCTAGAGGTTCTCCCAGGAAAGATGACGACCATTAGTTGATGAGTTGACGTAGATGGTTAAAATATCACGTAGGCAGATAGACAGGCGAAGAATGGGACGCAAGGAGGGATATGTTGTGGAATACTTTATAATAGACTTGTACAGTGTGTGAGTGTGTGTAAGTGTGAGAACTCAAAACAAAAAAAAAATTATGGCAGGAGTCGGATGTTTTTAGGTGGGTTGGTGGATTAAACTAAAGTTTGCGTGTACTACAGCTATAGTTGGATTGAACTTGTAGGGAAAATTATGGATTATTCAAGTCGTTCCGATTATTTAGGCCAAAGTTGAGAAAGTTTACGCAAAACCTTCTCGAGTCTAATCTGTGTTCACAGCAAAGGGGATAGGCCATTTTCGACTTGGTTGCTTTCGCGCATCGCTGACACAGGGCACGAACTTCGGGCTGAAGAAAATGGAAAAAGAGAAAAAAAGAAAGCAAAAAATTAGTATGAATTTTGGAGAAAGTACTTTCACCAGCCATTTCCAGTTTTTTTCTCTTTCTCTTCTTGTTTATGCAAGTACTTACCGAGGTTTCACATTCGTTCACGTTTCTGCGATGCTCATCCATTCCCTGAACAAGTCTGTAGTACTCACTCCATCCATCTGGGGATAGACCCACCGCGGTGGACCTGGACGGTCTAGCCTCAGTCTCCGTTACACAAAAGGCGAGTAGCGTACTCACCGCCATAACTGCCATCAACAACACGGTCACTGGTCGGAGTTCCATCTGTGGAGTACACAAGGTGTGATGATAATGGTGATGATAGTTTATATCGTTTTTTAGCACGGGTATTAAGTCACTATTACTCAGAGGATAGTAATTATGATTATTTGGATTGCTCATTTGCGCACAGGCCGACATGGGGACACAATATGAGAATGAGTTTTTGTAAAGAAAAAAAAAACAGTTCTTGTTTCACCGATTTAATAAAAACGGTTAAAAGAAGACTTGGATTGGTTTATATTGGCTTGGTTTATTACACAAGAAATGTATGGAAGGTCTTTGAGGATAATTTTTATCTTCAAGAGAGCGAGAGAGCGATTTTTCACTTGGTTGGTTAGGCTTCGGTTTCAGTTGAGAAACTGAAGAGAAATTGCCACAATCTCAAGATATTATACCATGGCACGAGATGTATATGCTTATAATTATAAGTTATGTAAAAAATGTCAAGTGACCTAAGGTCACTTAAGATCTGCTCTCTAAAAGAGTCTTAAATTAATCAATGACTAATCTCTCATATGCATACTAACTAGCTAATGAAGATGACAAACTTTAAAAAATGTAGTAAGATACAAAGACACATCTTCACGTTTCCAATTCAAACTTGTTCAGAAAGCATCATGAGAACAGGTTGGCATGCATGGGTGTCCACGCTTCTGTGGTGGTAAGTTTGCAAACGTCACAACTAACAGCATGGTCAACGGTTAAAGACATGTGGACATTGTGCATAATATGATGTATGTGAAACAATTTGCGCATTATCCCCAAGTTTGTCCTTTCTTCTAAAACCCAAGGAATGCACATGAACTAGTGCAAACGCCATTTAAAGCAAAAACGCCAACATGAAACCAATGAAGCCAGGTTGAATCGCTTTTCTCTTTGGATTGAATACAGATGCGTTTTTTGATGAAAGTCAAGCATGATTATCGTGTGGCAGGACAAAATCTCTGTATCATGAGTTGTGTGCTTGAGCAAATTCTTATAGGTTTTTGTTTCAGATGATGACCAATCGACCATATTTAGTAAGATCAGAAGGAAAATCATGATAGTGCTTGGGGGTGGACAATATCTTGACAAAAAATGCTATCCATTACCATATGCATATTGACATGAATATACATTTTTTCTGTTGAAATTATTTATTTATTTTCTGCTTGTTTATTATTGTCTTTTGACCGATCATGTGCACTGGACATGTTCTCAACATTTTTTTCATACACATTTGATCTTCAAAAATACAAAGTTCATCGTGGGAACTTTATCTCTTGCGAGAAGGATTATCGATGTATCTTTGTACGTGTACACGGGGGTATATTATAACTGTATGAATGTAAATGTTTATTCCTTATTCCTTCCCTTCTTGTGTGATTTGAGATTTCATCATCATATGCTCATCTTCATAATATGCCATTGGCAGAAAAGTGGTCAAACAGACAAAGACATTATTTTCGCACGCTTGATCAATTCCATGTTTTGATTTTCTCTCTATTTCCTCAATCAAAACAAATTAAGTCGCATTTTTCCTCGAACTATCAAAATAACCCATTATTCTTTATCAGCACAAAAACGTGTTGAAATAAATGGCTACGATGTCAAAGAATTGGCGACTCTTTTAATAAAATGCATAATATACCACCCAAAACAACAAGGTCTTAAAATGGTAAGAAAAAGTCAAGAAAAAGGAAATCGCGGCGGTAGTAGCCAGTTTAGAGGAGAGGCTGCTGTGACGAAAATGCAATGTACTTACTAGATGTACGTAGACACGTAACTCTGTTATGACTTTGCTTATCAGGGCTTTCTTGCTGAGTTGGCATAATAAGAAATGGTTGACAGAAAAAAAGTGTTTTGACTTGAAACACGAATAAATGACCATTATGCGCCTTCCATGTTTCTGTTGTAAAAAGATGGTGATTTTCTCAAGAGATTGAAATTCAAACAAAAACAGAAAACAAAATTCCAATGAAATTTGATATCAAATGGCAATAAAAAGGGTTTGGAATTTTGTGAGGCTCTTGTTCAAGAGCCGCTCTTGGCTTTCATAACATTTGCCAATGTCATGTACTTTTACTTTTGCATTGGTGCACTACTAGAAGTAGTATTGTGTATATGTACCTTGACTGTGTAGCTTAATCGAGGTTGAATACCCGATTTAAAGAGATATGTATACTGAGCTCAAGAAAAATGCAGTGAACTCTAGTAAAAGTTAATTTAATTGCACGCAGTTTATCGAACTGGAATATCTTTCTATCTAACAGATCAATAAACTTTATAGTGCAATTTGAGAACGGGTAAAGTCCCTTCAACTTTGGCATTCTATTCTAAAGGACACTTAAGGATCTATCGGAGAAAAATATGTTGAAAATTACTGAAAATATGAAGAAACGGTACAAGGTTGAAAATTGTACGTCATCCATCTAATCATTTTTTTTAGTTTTTGTGGAAAATATTCGAAGGCCGTTTCTGAACACCTTTTCTCCTGACAACTGCTATAGCTAGTAAACTAGTCTATACATCCTACTAACACGTAGTCTTTCATTTCCATAAAAAAGTGGAATTATTCATGCACATGCTCGTAATTTCCCATCACCAGTAACTAATCATAACGACTTGTCACATTGCATGTGGCACGAAAAATAGTTATTAGTTCTATAGTCAGAATCAAACTATTATACGTATAATTTACAGTTTTGTTTTCGCAACAAGTTGACCTGTCGCCATAAATTGCGATCAGTTAACAACTTTTTTCTTTAGCTTTTTTAATGACAGCCTATATTGGCGAGCGTGACCCTGCATGGCCCGTAACTGCGGACGGGACAAGGATCAAACGCGATACGCCAGCATCTCCCAGAACCAGGCTCCAACTTAGCTAGTGCCAACCAGAATCTGGAGCTATTTGCGATTGGACACATTTCTTCGAAAGAAGAATAAGAATCTTTTACTTTATAAGGAGAGCTATCTTATTTTTTTCCTAAAAAAATAAAAACGTTATTTTTAATTGGCTGCGGGTTGGAAATAGAAGTACCTTGAAGCAAATACGAAGCAGCATTTTTATCCTTATAAATATTTCCTCCTCCGCATTTTAATTATTGGCGTGTGCAAGTTTTGTGTGTGGCATACGAACAGCCAGTTAGAAAGATTAGACAAATCAGTATAATATATTGGTATGGAGAAAGGTTAACAGTTAGGAATGTTAGGGCAGATAATCTATGGCTTGTGGCCTATTATAGAAAAAATGCACACTGGCAGCTGCCCCACCGATTTTTGCTGACGTTTCATTTTACAATAAAATGTGTCCCTATTTCCTTCCTTTTAGGTATAAAGAGTCCATCGGGTAAAAAACAAATGACATAATAAAAAAAGTTGACAATTTTTTTTCAAACTAATTACGTAACTCAAAAAAGTTACAAAGTAGAAAAAATGTGGAAATAATGATGTGTGCAAAAAGTGACCATCCTGAAACTTATTGCTCCAGATCAGGTAGGCCATGAAAATGGGACTTTGTACCCTCAAAAAACTGAACATTTTTTGTTGTAAACTTGTTTGTCATACTTTCATTCGTTGAAAACATCTCCACGTTAGTTTATGGATGATTTGCTTAATTTCTCATTACCTGGGAGTAGCAGCAGCCCACATAATATTAAAATATGCTTGAAGAGTCCTGATGGATATATTACGGCATTTGGTTGTCAACTAATTTACTCGTCTAGAAAATGCCATCATGTTATGGAATGTCTTTGCAAACATGATGTTGTACCATGATGATCATGTGTCATCAATTTGGATAATATGTTTACAATATCGAATATTAATGTGTGAAATGAATGACTAGCCAACTATATAATTATCAGGAAAATCAAAATTATGTGATGCAAAACAATTTCTCGTGTTATGGCTTATGATAGTCAAAACTTGCTGATTTAGTGTCATTGAATGCAGCATTATGCAGAAAAGGCAATAAGATAACAGTTTTATGTTTTTTGGCAAATTATTCTTCTTCTTAATTGCATAACTGCAATTGCACATCTGCCCACGCTTTGAAAATATCATTGATTCAATCACGTACACACTTGTCTATAGGTAGTATCCATTGTCTTGTCTTGTCAACTAAAGTTATTTTACATTAGATACACATGATTAAGCTTATAGATTCTAGGTAAAGATAGGAATTCCTTGCAAACTTATGTAACTTGTTTCGCTAACGTCAGCATGTCTGTCACCGTCTGGCGTATAGTAACGAAATCAAGCCGAGTAAGAAGATGGATTATGCCACAAGCGTAGCATCAGGCCAATTCTATAACACGGAAGCGTCTATCATGCATTTTTTAATATACTAGAGATTCAGTAGATAAAAACTGACATAAACTGGCTTTTAATAAGCACCAGCATCTTTGAAGTTTGACCCCATTTCCTGATATTAACATCTTACTGGAAAACCCAAAACGACAGAACGACAACAGCATAAGGTTTTGCAGCTGGTGCCCATGTCATATCTTTGCCCGTCATCTATTAACATATTGAATATAAATATGATGCATGTTTTTTTAGCATCACTATCAACCACTAAGAAGTGTAAGCACACGTTAAGCTTTCTCCCAGCTCGTGTCAAAGATAACTTTTATCAAACTGTGTGTATTAAGAACTTGCTAAAAATCTCAATAAATTTACATGTTTGATTTCAACAATAATTTTCTTTCTTCGTAAGCAAATAAATATGGCAGACATTTTTTATGACTTTTTGGCCCGCTTGCTAAATCTTAAGAAGAAGAAAACGTTCTGTGGAATGTACTTTGAAATGAAGTGCAAAGTCATTAAACACTTGTCGTTTTCCTCGTTTCATTGTTCTTTCATGGTATAGTAACGGACGAACGACCCTGATGACGGTCATGCTGATGATGGAGGAGATGCTGGCAATGTGACTGATTAAATATGGCGGATGATAAAACATGCCGAGACAGCGTGCTCAGTGTTCTCCGCTAACAAAGTGTGGCATTCATTAAAACTCAAATTTGTCACCACATCCAACATCATTTATAGCATGTAACATGATGCTAATATAATGTCAAGGGAAGCGGAGTCTCGTGCAGCATTTTTAAAGCTTTTTAGGTACAACGACTTTACTTTAGACTATAGACCACCGATACTAATCTATATTATATACCTATTATCCATTTTGCCAAAGAAAGAGTTCACACATGAACAACTATCAAATAATTTTTTACGAGCAATAATAACAAGCCTTTCTTTGTTCAAACCGCGATTTTTGTCAAAACTCTGCCGAAGCTAATAAATATCGAAATGTACCTAAAGCGTGGGGGTAATAAATATGATGGAATGGATAAAAAAGATGATCATGGACCATGATAAGAGAGAAGCGATGTGGGAGCCAGAGTGTCCACTGTGATTTTCTTTGCATGAAAACGTGTATAATTCAATGACCATCTTGGAATCTGCCATAATATGCTCATTCATACAAAACTCATATATTCCATTCACATGTCGTGGAGAAAGGAACTTGTGTTTGCTGAAATTTTATACTTTATCGTGACCTATAAAAAGATCCGTTGAGAAATCTGTTTAACGAGCCAAATTGCAAAATCCGTCTGGACCAGTGCACAAATAAACGACTGGAAAAAAACGTCGAGAAGGAAAAGTGAATGAATGATGAATAAGCTTTTATTTGCATTTTACCAAAAAGACGAGCTTTTATGTATATCGCTATAGGCATGGACGGATAAGAAAGCAAGCTCATTAAGAAAAAACTGCTGGTATAAAAAACGCTAATTATGATAAGTTAAGAAAGGTAACGTGCTGTCATTTCATTTCCATTTTCAGTAAAATATCCCATTCATTTGCATTTTCTTTCTGGAAAACTTTTTTCATACCGCGGAAGAAGTGGATTATAGGATGTTGAAATGGAATTTTAAAAACCAGTTTGTAAAGAAAAGATAAGGACAAGTCTCATTCCTCATTCCATTCATTTTTAAACGATAAAAAACGCTCATGACATATAATTTTTCTTAAATGCTCGTCCCCACACACCACCACGCCTACTTGTTGTGTGCATGCAGGTGTGCTTTGATAAGCACTCCTATTTCTGAAAACGAAAAAACTATCAAAATTTTATTATTAAGTGATTACCATAAAAAATTAAGAGAAGTGAAACCTTTTGATCTCATCATCATCATGTGTTTCATTTCAGCTGTCACTCAATTTTGTCGAAGTAGGAAAAATGTGCTTTTCGATATGCAAAATGTGTGCAAAAAGTACCTCACCACACACCTCCGTTTGTTGAACTGAATCCAAAGTCCTACACGAGGTCCGCATATTTTTTTGCAGATAGGAAAACCCTAACTCTGCGCTAATAACTTGTGACAAAGTACATTCTGGAATCTTATGTATAACTTGTATGTAGGATTGTCGGTGTGCAATTCACTAGAGATGACTATCGATCATTCATAGGGATTAATTCAAGTGATGTCATTCTAATCGCAACTACTGAAGTCAATTTAAACTGATTATGATTATTTTAATTTAATGATTTGCAAAACTGATGAGTTTTGAAAAAAACAAGTTTTTGTCTGCCATGAGTCTCTTGCCTTTGGCACGCATACATGCCTTCCCTGCACAAAAATGTCTTTCTGTCTAGCCATAATAGCTATCAGTTACATACTTCTTAATTATGCTCCATTAAAAAGTTGAATAAGTGCTTAGCGGAGCGTGCCAACTGGATTCCGACCTATGCAAGTAGGTAGCCCATATGTTGTACATTGTACAATAGCCAAATATTCAATGGACAAAGAATTTGATTGACTGCAGTAGGCCACAGCATGCATTCATAAATTATAAGCTTCTATGCTGCAGCAAGAAAATAATTACTAAAATAGCAACAAAGATCAAAGACATGGCAGCCTAAAAGATCACAAGCCGTTTGTAATGCTTTTTATTATAATATGCAGTAATGCTGGGACTGGGACCTATAGAGAAACCCTTTTTTAACACGTATGAATCCCATGCTATATGTTTTTTGACACTAGTGGTGCAGTGCATCCTTTTTGCCTGTGTAAGAACACTCGAGACAAAATCCGGGATTACGACAACTGTGAAAGCAAACAATCCTTGTTGTGTGTACTTTATGACGACATGAAAGGCGATTCGTAGGAAGTGACAAAATATCCCATTGCACGTCATAATCGGTTAGTGAGTAACCCTGTACAAGTCCTTTATTTCTCGCACCGTCCTTTTCCGTGTAGGTGGACCCAGAATGGTCATTCATCAGAAAGAGTGGTACATTTTCCCTAATCTTTGCTTTCACACTCAAAATGTCCCTTTTCCTTTTACCCTCTTTTTGCCCCGTTCTGTCAGAACGAGTAAAATGTAATACCTACACAACTTTCAGTAACGCTATAAATAACGTTGTAACAGCTCTTGTTACCTTGTTTTCTGGAAAGTGCCACAGAGTGAAGCAAAGAAAAGTTTATCCCAGAAACATGACAGCAAACAAGGAGAAACAAGGAGCAGTTGCCATTCATCCCGACCGCTATTTACCACCCACAACCAAAGCATCAAATTACCACTAGCATTATGGTATTGTGCTTATTGCCACGGGCCATGGACAGTAATGATCACGATTACTTTTGATGTTGTGCAGTTTTTACCAGTTTCTGTAACGAAGTTAGCTAGGGATAGAATAACGATACCAATAAAATGGAAAATGAGCCAATGATCTCATCGGAAATGATGAGCATCATAATAAGCTCGCATGAGATATATGGATTTACTTTCACTCTCTTTGTGATTTTCCATAACTTTCACTTCCCGTTACTGCTCATGAAATGCCATTGCCCGGTAGGTTGCCCTTGCAAACCACTTTTAATCCATCTAAGCTCTTAACAATGCCTGACATTGCGTAAACTAAGACTCTCCATTGTACTCTCATAATATCCTCATTTGTGTCTTTCTCCTTTCTCCTTAATTCTCTTCCTTTTAATTTATTTCCCTGTTTTGCTCAAAGGCGGTTACTTTTCCTCTGCACATATCTAAGGCTTTCTCTTTAAAAAATGTGCGTGGGATACGTTACGTATTTATACATCTCCGTGAGAATTTAGGTATGCCAACGGCCGTGACGCTTACTTTTTCATGAACACTTTATATCTTTCACCTAATCTCTGATCTGTCAAAGCAAATATTCTCTGCTTACAACATATTGTGCAACAGGAGATTCTAAAGAAATACCAACCAGCTTTACTGGATTGTATTAGCAACCTACTCCTTTTTCCATTCAATAAAATCTCGAGAAGTCAATATCATGTAATGTGATCAGTCATGCCGAACTGGGATGAAAAGGAATTTTAAATGATACACTAAGAAAAAATGTGCGAAATATTTTCTAGTCGTCACTGTTGCTGCCTTTGGGTACACACACGAGGAAGGATTTAGCCATGGAATGTGTGTGTATTTTTAAAGCTTGTATAAATCTGTAGCAACTCAGTTCACAGGAATGAAACCATAAAATATAAAACAAACAGAGATGCTTTTAACTCTTGGGGTGGGCGGCTAGAGCTACCCTAAATAACTACGAAGCAGAAAAAGATAAGCCGTAAGGTTCACGATCACCGACTCGTGCTAAATGCTCCCAAAAAAATTTAATTAGCTGTATAAATTTATGCATGATGACATGGGGCTCACTGTGTGAATTATTGCTCACACACACAAATTTAGCATAGTTTATAGCTTTTCTATTTCTATCCTACTAGAATATATATAGGAAGTGCTAATTAGGTTACGTTTTTTTGTAAATAAAATAAAAATGTGGTACCATTTTAGTCCTGCTTTCTCGTAAGTACCCCGCAGCAAGCTACATAATATATACAGCAAATAGGTATGTGTTACCATCATCAATCACTTAACCGGACTCGTTGAAATGCCAAAGAGTCATTATTTATAGCATGCATCATTGCAACTCTGTATGTCCCGTACAAATTACTAATTAAATGGATTACGCAAAAAGTTTATATATCAGAGTCGCTAGAGAAGACATAATGACATGTACCTATTCACTGCTGTAATCCGATAAATTGGGGCAATGTAAGAATATTGAAAGCAGAAAAAACTGCCCTTTTCCAATAACCAATAATTGTTTGCTGATAAGTGATTTCAAAAGAACTTCAGGTACATTTGTGTGATCTTTTGAACTTATATGGAAGCGTCTTACATCTTATCTGCTCTTGGTGCAAGCTTTAACTTCGCAATATGATACCTCAACAATTTCACTTAGTAGCTTATGTTTATGCTTTTTCTTTAGCTTTTAGCCTCTTTGGATGAATCATCATAATTTCAAATATTTCAAAATCCAAGCTTGACCTTTCATACATTTCATAAATGATTTTTAACCACACTAATAGCAAAATGTTTGTTCCTCTGACCTTATACCATCTGTTGTATATTCAAGAATATAAATTGCAATAAAAAATAACTTACCTTAAAAAATTGAGTTGTTTGTAAAAAGGACGATTGAAGACACTTCAATAAAAGACAGGGAAGACACTGTGTTCTTTATATGGAGCACACAATAATATGTTTATTAACTGCTTCTGTTCTGTTCAAACAATCACACTGTGTTCGTTTCCAGATAAAACAGATAAACACTTTGCAGTTTTCTTAAAGTCAAGTCACAGATTGAGTCACCCCAAAAAAATGAACAGCCTAGCATAAGCCCTAGTAAAAAATGTTGACTGTCAACACCAACTCAGTCGAAAAGGAAAGAAAGCTCAGCTCACTTTTCTCTACTTACTCATACCACACTCCAGAGAGATAGTTGATGGGCAAGAGTAAAAGCTAAAGTCAACTTGTTGCTCAAACCTTTCTTTCTTTTTTCCCTTTCTCTTCTCCTTTTTCTTCTTGCCCTAGCCAAGAGACTTGTTGAGTGACAAAAAGATAGCTCTATATAGAGTTGTTCAGTTTGTGTTCTTTGCTGCTCTGAAGAATGATTATATTTGCAAGGGTAACAAAAAAGCAAGGGAAAAGGCTTATCTGCTGGGGAAATGGTAGACTGCAAATATGTGCGTTGATGATGAACTTTTTTGGGATGATGATGAGAACTCTGCTCAACGCTAAATGCTTCTTGGTGGAATGAGGCAGGGAGCTTTTATAGAAAATGTGCTGCCTACCTAATATAACAGACTCAAGAGTAAAAGGTTTATTATGTTGGTTAGGGAGACAGAGAGTGAGAGAGAGCACTGAGCACTGAATCTCTATGAAGAATACGCGTGCTTTTGCAATATAAGGACAGAGATACAAACGGTGTATTGTAAAAGTACGTGTAGCTACAGTTTTCTCATTATGCCATTTCCCTACATGGATAATAATGAAGAAGTTGATATTGTTGGCTACCTAGTATTCAGTGACAAACTAGGAAAAATAACAAGATGCGAATTACTGCAAAAACTGTTAGTTTTTACGGCAGACCAAAGGGAAATCCCTATGATGTTATAATTATGTACTTTGTACACTATCGCATTGGTTGACGCTAATAGGTATCCCTATTTGCAGAATAATTCAGGAGCCTGTGTCTATTATCATTATAAAAAGATGAGGGATGATGATCACTGCATGATCACAGTCACAGTAATATAGGTATTAGCTATTCAATTATAGTTGCAACACATTAAAAACAAAAAAAAATGTCCGATCTGGTAATAAGTACTGATGACAGGGGTAGTATATAACGCATCCTTATCATTTTTTACATCGTCATTTAGTCAATATATTATTCATGCAGGAGGCAATAAGAATTGCAATTTGCAAAACTCATTTTTTACCATGTTTATACGTTTGACTATTTGTCTAGGAATGTTGCTGTCTCAGGACTGGAGACTGAAAAACACTGTATAGTAGTCATCAAGGTATAGTCATAGTGTATAACAATTTGCAACTGAAAAGCGTACAAAAGATGTCATCTTTTTAGTACTAACTGCCACTTCCAGGAATATGGTATATATATAACAGCTTACAAATGACAAATAACAATGGTATGGTTTTGTAATGAATGGCTAAAAAATTGGTGAAAAACTGTATGAAATTGTGTTTTGTTAAAGATCTAAATGGTAGGTATGCGAAAAATGAGAATGTAATGTTTTTGCAGTTGTCAAAATACTATGCATGATGACCAGTGGTCAGTTGGTGGTTGGTGGTAGTTCAGTGTCCAGTCATCATCGCTTTGTAGGTAGGTATGTGGCTTAGGGAGATGCTTGATGCTTGTTTAAACAAGAACATAATAATATTTTTATGTTGATGAAATTAAAAATAAAAGGAGTTTGTTTTTTTCTAGTTTAGTGAACTTTTTCCGGGCTACTGAGAGGCTGAACTGTTTGCATTTTTTTGTGTATTTACTGACCACTACCACCAGAAGTAGTACTGCGCTGGCTCTAGCTTTTTTGTTTGTGTGCAGAAGATTGGTACATATAAAAAAGTATAGTAGAATGTTTGCGGACATCATCATCATTCTCAAACAGTCCACATGTCAAAACCATTGAATGATAAGATGCTTAAAAACTGCGTAAATCCTGATTGTAATTTGTACTGCTTGGATTATATTGCATTCACGTCTAGTCTAATGAATTGGCGACAAAAAAAAGAACCATATAAGAGAGCTGACACGCTGACAGTTCCTTCCGTGTAAAAATTATGTATGCAGCATGCACGGTTAGTGGCAAGCTGCTAAAGCAAGCATGCAAAATGAGATTAAGTAACTTGAAAATGTATGAACCTCAAGACCTGAAGAAGCGATGCAGATTAATTACAATGTATGAATGAGCTGCTTGGAGGAGTGTTCGATGTGTGCGTAGTGAGTGGAGTAAAATAAGAAATGGAATGACAAGATCCAGAAGACTTAAAAACGTCACGTAGTTGTACAATGTGACAACATGAGCTTAAACAAAGAAACTTTGTCAGTATATCTTTGTTGCAGTTGCCAGAAGGTACACATGGAATACTCGGTTGTAGGCTTTTAATGCGTTCTCTTCCTATTTTTGCCAAATGAGAAGGAAGAGACACGCTAAATTTGCTAAACAATCATAGGAAAACATACTGGCGACATATAACGAAAAGGGTGACAAAAACTATATGAAATTTAAGTACTACCTCTGCAAATGTGCAACTCAGTAGAAGATTAAAAATAAAGCAAGGATGTAATAGAGAGTGGTCAGTTCCTACTGGTTCAGCAATAAAAAACCATGAACTTGCACTTTTATGAATATTTTGGCTTTCTGGATAATATTCTACTAGGAGATTTGTGTCAGGTTACCAGTGCGAGTTTGTTATTCTGAAATTCCTGTTTTGGTGCAAGATAAAGATGGAGTTTTATCTTGTAATGATCTAAGCATAAATAAGCTATATACCTGACTAACACCTCGATAAAGTATTAATTTTCATGCTTCCATGAGGGTTAGGATTTCTATTTCCACTTACACGCGTGTGTGTACACCCGCCACCTAATAAGCTTCAAGCAAAGTGTACAAGTTCAAGAACGTGATCCCTACTGCCATAGTTCAATTCTTATAAAAACACATAAGCTTTCTAACAAAATAATAATAACATGACAAATGAAGCAAAAAATGCATGACATTGCATTCACCTCTGATAGAAATAGCCTACTAACTTAGTACAGAAAATATTATCAATATTTTCTATCATCTTTAAGAAGTAGCTCGCATATTTACGCCGGGATTTATCCTCGATAGATATGATTTTGGGAGCGGCTGATGATAATCAATAATTTGATGATCAGTTAGTCAGACAAAACTCCACTGTGCTGGCAGTGTCAGACAAGACTTTTAAACAATGTGCTCTTTCATGCTTCATGCAAAATCTTGGAAATTTTTTATCCTATGCTTAATTTAGTTTTTAAAAAAATCCAATGAGTTGGAAAGGGAAACTTGTTGACAAAATTTACACAAAATCCCAAAAAATGCCCAGTCATCATATCAGTACCGTTAACGTTCTGTCATGTCAAATGCATACTTATCTTAAATTCATTTTCATTTACTCTCTTTTTCACACGTTTGCGAACAAAGTTGAAAGTAAACAACCTGCTGCTCTGAAGTGTAGTCAAGTACTTCCTATATCGATATCGACAGTATATTGGTACATAACTGTATAATATATAATCATCTGGCTGAATATGTAATCTAATTACAATCAACACGTCGATATCATACTCAGTACTCACTCACACACGTCAAACAATTTGTGTGTGTGCTAACAAATAATGCAATAATTTTGCTCCTCCACATCACAAGCCGAGACATTTAACGTAAAACTGTTGTAGTAGTATTTGGCTCAGACGTGTGATGTTATGCAACATCGATCTTTGTCCAGTGTATATTAAATACTTTAATCAAATTTGCTCTAGTGACTAGTATTGCCAAACCCAAACCTACACACCCAATTATTGTAATGCAGCACATACAGAGACCGGTTTTCTCTTGACATTTACAAAAGTATCAACTTGTTACAAAAGCATTACATACCTAGATTCAATCTCCACGCATTAGATCATTACGCATAAATATGATTTTATATAAAAATGCAAAAGTAATCTCTGGACATTTCTTATTAGCTGTTTGATAAATCCCACATACCAACTCATGCAAAAACTATTCAAAAGATAACACGTCATATCACGCATACAGCATGTGGATGCCCAAAAATTCGAGGAAATAGATATGAAGAAACATGATTGCACAGAGATATCACTCAGTCATTCAGTGTATCCATTTCATAATGTTTGTTTTTAATCCATTTTCCAAACATGTACACGCAGACTTTAGAGGAAAAACGATGGTTATCGATTTGGTGATAAGGACACGCGTGTGCCGAAAAGTACGAGGACTTGCTGCTTTTGACCTTTTGATGACAGGAACTGGGAAACTTGATGTACATAGCGCTTTTTTAGCAGGAAGCATACAAGCAACTTAATATCACCGACAAAAATATGTAGGTCAGGTCAACCGATTTGAGTTTATAGATTACAATGCTACATGAAACAGTGTGTTTTGACAAAATTATGCAAAACACACGGACTTGGAGTTGATGGTGCTACTAAAAAAACTAAGTCAAGTCAAAACATTGTACTTGACATGACACACCAAAATACATTATCCAGATTACCAGAAACAGAAGGAAAATATTATGGCAAAGCACCTACGAATTATTTAGCTGAAACAACGTCGCCATCATCATTTTGCCTGTGATTGAAATCCCAAGGAAATTTATAATATATGGCTCTTTACCTACAAGTTAGTTTAGCGGTTGTTTCTGTTTCATCTTTGATAAAAAAAGTAAAGCGCAATTTTGTGACCCCGTTTTTATTTACTGCTATCAACGCAACGCCACCACCATGTACTGCCTTCAATCAAAACTTGCTTTTTATTTTTGCCATATTCTAACCAAAAACAGGCCAGATTTTGTGGAGCAAATCTTTACACCTAAAAATGTGCAATGCGTTTTCATCCTCTCTGGGCTACAAAGTTATAAGTAATGAACATGTTATGACACTAATCCTTTTCCAGACTTCTTTTGCTAGTCTCGCAACTGACTATACATAATGTGTAATCTCTTCCCGTTTTTATCATTTTATATTTTATAAATAAAGATTTTTGCTGGATTGGCAGTTTTATTAGATATTTGCGATAGTAAATCTGTGTTACGTTTGGTACGCATAAACTCGTCTTATCGGTTGCGTTAAAATCTATATTTGTGTTTGCCCTTCGTAATAAGCAAATGCTCAGATCAAAATAGAAGAGACGAAATGGCAAAACGCTCTTGCTAACAGATTAAACGAATTACAACCGAAGCTAGAGATCCAAGCAGGGAGGGAGGGTTAGCACTCCAGCTTTGTGTATCTCTTTTGCAAACAAAGCCACACAAGTGCAAAATATTTGCACAGAATGTTGACTGCTACGTGAATACATACAACTATGCTGTTGTAATGGTGTGTAATTGATAGCATTATTTGTCACTGATTAGTATAATATTTGCTATTTATCTCGATTAAATACTTGTAAAGGTCATCCACTTTATTTCCTCTTCTTATAACGACCAATGTGACGAGTACTTCTTGAGTGCGATCTCTGGTGACAGAAAAGACGTTGTTCATCGTGCTTCAGTAAACAAGTTGTGTACGTAAAGATGACATGAATCCACATGGTCAGCTAAAAGTTAACTTTTTGACTTTTGTTCTTTTAGCCAAATGGTGACAGGCAATGTTAACGTAAATTCCTTTATGTTGATCAATTGACAACCAAAAAACTGACCATTGTCAGAAAATACTACTGTTTTGTTATGCATGTCGCCCATTTCTGCTTGCATAGTTGCCGCATGTACCGTTTTTATTAAAGCAAACATGTTTTACAAGAACTTAAATTTTTGCCGTAATGTCACATGTCAGTTTTGTTAAGGTACTTTTAGAACATTCTTGCGTATTTTTCTCGGGTCAATTATAATTTGAGTGCGATTTTCATGATAAATTAATTACAGATAGTATTATGTGAAGCTTTAAAATGCATTCGTTTTTAGAAAATATGTATAGCATAAAAAAGTCAGAGTATCTTCATGTGACAGGTACATGCAAAATGTGATATTTCTGGATGTAGATTCCAGACAGAACAAAGCAACGACGCCCGTGTGTGAACGTGTGTCGCCAGTGGGTAAGATTGAAAAATAATTTTTTTTGAGAACATGAGATCTTCAAGATACTTTTTTATCAGTTTACATAAAAAAGCGATGTCACAATCCAATACAAGCTTATTTTTTCTGCATTCCTGAAGTACCTTAAAATGTCCAACAGATTCCAAAAATACTTTTCTTTAAAAGATTGCATTGATTTATGATTCAATTTGTTGTAGTGGTGCTCTGTATCCTGTGTTTTCAAAGAAGAAAGTGAGTTGGCTCAGTGAAAATAGGATACCTACATGTTTCGTTTGCATTTTACATTTACGTAAAAGGGAAGCTGAAAATGTGAAAAACCTCTGGAGCACTTATTATGAGTGCTTTTTTCCTGCAGATAATCAAGCGGATGCATGCAGCTTCCATTACGAATATGATACCATATTTCCTTTGCCCTTTGACGCCAACGGTCATAGTGATGTTGTTAATTGAATTAAAATTTTATAAAATGAAATGCAAAATAATAAAACAGGCTCGGGATTTAGACTTTTTAACATGAGCATTTTTTGTGCAGAAAACATGTTTGCACTTTTCTATGCTTTTGGATAGTGTGTCTACTGGGATTGAATATTTTGTTTGTAATCATTAGCTGCACTAGGATTGATACCTACGCACGTGCTAAAAAGCCATTGTTGTCTGCTTCCTGAATTCAGTATTATTCTCAATGGAATACCCATGCTATATGTATGCGCATTTTAATTTTCTTGGAATATCATATTATGTATACTACTCCAGCTTCTGTGTCTGACGTTAATTTGCAAAAAAATGCTTTAAACTTAATAATACCTACACGTTATCTGTAACAGTAGCAGGATGTTTATTAAGCTGATGTTGATATTTTGAATTTCCAGTGACTAGCCTTTTAAGCACACACAAGCCAAAAGTTCTTTGTTTCCCTGAATAATGTTTTGATCCACACTAGTCTAGCAAGTATTACTACGTAATACCTAAGTAATAATACGTGACACATCTAACCTTTACCTTTAATTGAGTCAGACCATGTTGTTTACCGTTCTCTACAACAATCATCATAAATATTATCATAAAAAGGTGTTTATCTTCATAGTTTCAACTTTTGTAATAGGAACATGACGTAACCACACTTATAGTTAAAATTAAACGGATTATCAGGTAAATATATTATGTTGAGTACTTTCCAATTAGGTATTATTATTATTGCATTCTACATATATTTATACGGGGTTCCAATGTCCAAAATTCCAAGTGTTCATCCATCTTAATTTTAATGCAATTCATGTCACGAATTAGTCTAAAGTCCACCATTCAATCATGTATGTTTCCAAACAAATATGACTTACAACTGACATAGCTAGAAAACTTAAATTCTTAACTTGTGTAATCATTCCCAGTAACCATTCCAATAAAAGGGTTCCATTAAAAAGCGTCATACAAATGTTTAACTGGGGTAGAGAGAAACCACACACACGTGTGCTATTTATTATTTCAGTTATGAAGAATCCAAGTGAAAAATGCAAGTGATTTTATTTATAACAGTATGTACTGTATGCGAAAAATTCAAAAGCGCGTGTACCCTCCTCACCTGGACAAGCAATTCCCAAAACTGCAATATTTCTCTGAAATCCGCCATCAAAAACTGTAATCCAGCTCATTAAATCATAACATTGTGGAAACCTCCGGTCGGCACAACTTTCAAACTGATGACGAAGGTTAGGATTTTCGTCAAACGTTGGGTTTTTAGCATAAAGTTTCGTCTGGATTACATAGTTTATGCACAATTTCAAAATTTTCTTAAGCAATATAATACAAGCAATAAACTCGGACATAAGTATTTTAAACCACAGACATATTTTTCAGGGACTGTATAATCTCAACCTAATTATGTCCAGTATGAATGACATGCTGACGAGGATGATCGATGCGAGGGAGGATAAGAAATAGGAGAGCAACTAAATAAAAAACTTCACGTTGTGGCGTGGGATGCCTATGCATTGGCAAATGTCTACAGGGTTTATTGAAATGTAAAAAATCCATTTTTTTAAAGAAAAGAAATCTTTTTTCTATTACATCAAAGTGGACATAATATATTACACAAAAACACGTGTTTTAAGTTATATGTAGCCACTGCTACTACTGCTTGCTGCAAAATTGAAAGAGGTTAATGAACCATTTGCCCATTCAATTTCCAACTTTTTTGTTTCGCATTGTGTTTCATTGGAATTGGTTGCTATTTAGGTGTTTTTAATCGGAAAAATGTCATTAAATTAGTTCGCTTGCTCAATGTTCATTGTCCAGTATTCATACAAATGAAAACAGGATATAGGTACCTGCAACTTTTTTCCAACTTTTTAAAACCCGAATTCAGCCTTGTGGTAAATTTTCACCAACCGCATTTAACCACAGAAGCAGGATGAACATGTGAAACATGACGTTATACGCATTTTCTAATTACTCTGACAAACACACGTTCTCGGGTCAAATCATCCGCAATGATTAGCATTTTATTTAGCTTAATGAAGCGGAAGTTGGTAGTTGCTTATATGAGCAATTGGCTCCTGTCGCACGCAATAATATTTATCCTAAAGTAATTAGATTTTATTGAGGTCAGCCTCTTCTCTGCTGTTTTTTCTGTGACACCTCCGATCACTGACACCTGCCAGGATGCCGGAGGAACGGAGTCAAAACAACAACACGGATGTCATCATCGCCCCAATTTTTACATGTGGCTGTTACTTCAACAAAATTAACTTTCTCTGACCATTTTCTCTTCTCCAGCCAAGCTATATTTATGCATTCATTGTATATTATGCATAGAAGCAGAAATCGGAATAGCACAAAAAATCTGCATCAATTGCAAAAAGATTTACCACAGCATCCTGATCACCTACAAGGAGAACGGAGAAAGCGTGTCAAATAGCCTTCCACCCACCTAAGGCACTTTTACAGACACGCCAAGGAGAAAGTATGGCTTTCACCACGCATCTGCCTAGTTTAAACAGTTTGTACTAGATAATTGCTCCAAATAGCTCAAGGTAATTTTGGTCAAGTCATTAGTCATCATTTCATATATGCCATCATCATCATTAAATAGCTTCGTAGTGTTTTGTTCATGTTTACCGATCCCACACACTGTACTATCAAGTAGCATTGAGTATTAGAGATGATGACAGCTCCGCTACCTAGATTTACTCGGAAACGGCCAAAACCAAAATGTCACCTTAATAGCTTGTATTGAAGTAGACTGAATGAGGTGCGGACAATTTCAAGTACAAAGTATAATTTTGTGTGAATTCGCTTGTAAGTTGTGTAAGTGAATTTCAATAGAATTGCTTGTGTGCGAGGGAAGCTTCTTTGACAGATTATGAATACTTTGAATCTATTCTTAATTCATATATTTTATGTCCTGAAGGGTAATACGACATGACAGAACATCTATTACATTGATGACGATGACTGATAGATTTACTGAGGAAATTGTTGAGTGTGTTGATAGGATTGATGTTGATAATTGAGGAAAATCGATAAAAGAAGACAGTATAGTTGTAAATGATGATGAATGATTGATCTCTGAAAGGATGTAATTGAAAACTGCATGACACGCCAAGTATTTGATTTTTAGGATTCACGTTTGGAAACATAATATAAGCACGCGGAGTTGCAAATTCTTGTTACGAGAAATGCCAAACTTGATGCAATAAAAAACAAATAATTCATATTTATTTCAAGTATCACTTCAAATAAACCATGAACCCTTTTTAGAGGATATTTGTCACCTATCCTAAACACATTTAATTCAATGGAAATATAAAAGTCGACATTTTGCGTTTGTAATATTCAATGAGTGTATTGTTAAAACTTTCCGTAAATGGTATAACATACCAATATATTATAATCTCGATTTCTCACTGTGGAAAATATCTTACCGTATTTTGATATTTACTCATAAATATACATTAGACGTGAGAAATAAATAGACGGTAAAGTTAAATAAATAAAGGTGAATTTTCTATCGTTTAGGATTGAAGATGTGATGAATGATAAAACACGAAAACACGAATACAAAACGATACAAAAGTATTTCACTGTGTCACGAGGTACAAAAAACGGTCGAACAAAATATTGAGTTGTACAACAGATAAAGAATTGGATTATTTGGCTGTTTCTTCTTATTTTACCAATTTGAAATTGAAATACAAAAACACCCAAAGAATTGGGATATGTATTATCTTTGGGTACAAATTACATAGAAATATTTACTGCTATAATTAGTGCGTTCTACCTTATCCATAAAATGAACGCAACAAGTTATATAAAATAAATTTACAAGTCTTTGTCGGTTGCAAACAAATTAGCATCGGTATTTGTGGAAAAGTGGAAAACCTGTGGACCTGTGTGGAAAGGTACATGTGAATTCTTGGAGAAACACAAGTAACTTGAATGCTAGATGGTTACATGTGAAAGCAAAATTTATGCGAGATCTCATCAAGACGAATTATGTCAATCGTATAAATTTCGGAAAAGAGACGCTCTGAATCTAGATGTATTTAAAAAGCACAGAAAACGTGAAAAAATACTGGATGTAGTAACATCCTGACAGTTGTTGCACCATCATTTACTATTTTGTAATTCAATTAAACTGCCCAAAACATTAACATATTGGTCATGCTCTTGCAAAAGCCAAAATTGAAATCAAAGATCATATAGATTTGTAATGATTTGGGAGAACTAAATAGATTCCACCCAGGAAAATATGGTATAAAAATTGGTGACGACCAGACTGAAAATTTTCCTTGTTTCGATTTTCTTAGTACTAAGTCTGGTTTGTAAATAAACGTTCATTATCAAATTGCATGAAAAATTTAAGAAAAAACCAGCATTAAAGTTAACAATGAAAATATCTAAAAACATCTAAAGCACATGAAAAAAGAATTGATTTAGTGTGTTTCATCACTACATATTTATCCCACTGTATCACCACAATGAACGAAGACAGAAAAAACCAATTGAAGGTAAGCATTTTGTGTGTATTTTGAGTCATTTTAAAGGAGGTATTGCTAGAAGGGAACCTATCCTAGAGATGAAGTTTTATTGTGCCCGAAAAACCCGAGCTGCCTTGAACAGGCAACGGGAAGTGGTGACCATGCGTGGCCCACAAAATATTTCAATTGTGCCAGATAATTACCCGGAGCTGCCTTGAACAGGCAACGGGAAGTGGTGACCATGCGAGGCCCACAATATAGTTTAATTGTAACTAGTGTGTTACATTATCCCAAAATTTTATATTTGTAGAGATGGGAGAAGAAAACGGCACGGGCGACGCCCATAACATACAACTGGGCGCACTGACCAGGTCAGTTAGTCAGCACAATGCAGTAATTGAGAGTCTGAAAGACGTTCCAACCTTGCTAAAAGCCTTAGTCCAATCGTTGAGTACTGGAGATGACCACGACGTGGAATTCCAGCCTGAGAATAACGATGACAATGATGAAAGCCAGCCTGGGCACAGAGAGCAGCCAACTCAAAACGACGATAATTTGGCGATTAACTTAGCAAATGAATTGCAGTTTATGAATGAGTCAATAGCCAGTAAGGAAAACAATAAAATCAAAATTTATTCCATGAATAATATTAGATTATAAATTTTAAGCCTGTGGTTTGTGTCTGAATGACTACCAGGCGTTGATAATGATGAGCTTCTGGACGGGTTTAAAGATGTTGAACACAACCCAGAGATAGGACCTGCGATTTCATCCCAAGTAGCCGAGGGGATAAAAACAGTAGTGAAGCGACCTCTTTCGAAAGTCACCCTTTCAAACTTGACCTCCAAATTAAAAATTCCCGCAAACTGTACGGAACTTGGTGTACCCAAAATCAATCCCGAAATCTGGGCTCAGTTACCAACCCGTGTCAAGGTGGGCGACGTAGGTCATCAAAATCTTCAACAATCTATTGGCTACGGATTGATTGCCCTGGCAAACCTTGGAAATTTAGTAGCGGAGAATGCGCACAAGATTCCAAAAGAGTTAAGAAAGGAGCTTATTGCCGGTATTATGGATGGGGCCAACATTTTAGGCCATGGCTTTCAAGCATTTAATCAAAAACGCAGAACAGAGGTTAAAGGTCATCTTCATCCAGACTATGCCGGAATCTGCAGTACATCTGTACCAGTTACTGGATTCCTGTTTGGGGACGATCTAAAAGAGAGTCTAAAAAGCGCTAAAGCTGCAGCTTTAGTGGTTCAGCCAGCGGTAATGAGACGTCGTTTCAGTCAGCAACGCGGTGGCAAGCCGTACTCGATTCCAAACAATGTTCAGAGGTCGGAAAACCGCTTCCGCCCTTCTCCTCAGTTTCCGAGGCGCGGAGGAGGGTGGAACACCCAGCGCCAACCAAACAATCAGCAGAACCACTTCCCGAGTCAATTTCAACGCCCACGCTTCAGCAAGTAGACAGTATACCTAGTGTAAGTAAAGCTGGCAGGTTAAAGTATTTTTATTCTGAATGGAAATTGATCACAAATGATCCATTCTTGTTAAATATTGTAAAAGGTTTTGTTATACCAGTCCACACTGAACCAGTCCAAAGTAGGCCCCCACGACCTGTAGTTTTAAATTTAGTAGAAAGAGACCAAGTTACCAAGGCCTTAAAAGAATTACTTAATTCAGGTGCAATTATCAAGTCAACAAACGAAGCTGGTCAGTTTTTATCATCCATATTCCCAGTTCCAAAAAACGATGGAACTTGTAGACTTGTCATTAACTTAAAAGAGTTAAATACATTTGTCGACTCGCCCCATTTTAAAATGGAGGATTATCGAAGCGCCTGCTTGTTATTGCAAAGAAATTGCTTTTTATGTCTGATCGACCAAAAAGATGCCTATCACGCTATACCAGTAGACGGTAAATCGCAAAAATACCTCAAATTCATGTGGGAAGGTCAACTTTATTGTTACACATGTCTACCCTTTGGCCTTAACGTAGCTCCATACGTTTACACCAAGCTAATGAAGCCAGTTCTTAGTAAAATGCGATGTGAAGGTATTAATTGCGTATCATTTTTAGATGACTGTCTTGTTATAGGGGATAATAAAAAACTTTGCGAGAAAAGTGTAAAATATATTTGCAAACTCTATAAAAAACTGGGATTAACAATTAATGAGAGTAAAAGTGTACTAAACCCATGCCAGAGGATTAAGTTTTTAGGATTTATCTTTGACACAACTCAATTCCAGTTGTTATTACCCGACGATAAAATAGAGAAAGTAGTTAGCAAGTGTACAGTTATATTGAATGCAAAACATTGCACTATTCAAATTGTTGCTGAATTAATCGGGCTGCTAGTTTCGGTGTGCCCTGCCGTGTCATATGGGACATTATATACAAGACAACTTGAATTCGAGAAAAGTGAAGCCTTGCGAAAGAATAACCATGATTTTGCCAAAAACATGCAAATTTCAAGCACTGCAAAGCAGGATATTTTGTGGTGGCTTAATAATATTAGAAATTCGTATAGAGAATTAATTTTTGATTCGTATGATATGACTGTTACCAGCGACGCAAGCCTCACGGGTTATGGTATAGAGTGTGATGGTGTTACAAGCAGAGGCTCGTGGACAATTACTGATCTTGGTAAACATATAAATGAATTAGAATTATTAGCCATTTTCATGGGCATAAAAACATTTGCAAGAAATAACTCACATATATTGTTGCGGTCAGATAATTGCACGGCTATTGCCTATATTAATAATTATGGGGGCTGCAGATCTAGCCCGTGTCATCAAATAGCCAAAGATATTTGGCAGTGGTGTGAAGCCCGCCGAATATTTCTTTTTGCATCGTATATAAATACAAAGATGAATGTCGTCGCGGATAGGTTATCTAGAGAAGATAAAGATTTTTCTGACTTTGGTCTGAGCAAATCAAATTTTAACCTAGTATGTAAAACTTTTGGGAATCCAAACCTAGATTTATTTGCGACGCATTTAACCAGGAAATGTGAAATGTTTTACTCGTGGTACCCTGACCCAGAAAGTAGTGGCGTAGATGCATTTACGTTTAGATGGAAAGATGGTTTTTATGCTTTTCCTCCATTTTGTCTACTTAGCAAAGTATTGAGGAAAATAGGTAATGATTCTGTCAGAGGGATAGTAATTGCGCCATTTTGGACTGCTCAGCCGTGGTATCCGGTATACCAAAACTTGTGCGATTCTGATATCTTGATTTTAAAGGGTAATGATGTACTTTTTTGTCCGTATGAAAATAGCGCACACCCACTCAGCAACAATCTTCAGTTAATGGTCGCAGTCCTGTCAGGGAAGCGCTAAAAAGATTCAAGATCACTGATGAAGTCCTTTCCGTTTTGACAGCGTCAAATGCAACGTCAACAAATGACCAGTATAACTATTCTTTACGTAAATGGATTAACTATGCACAAGAAAATAAGATAAAATTATGGAATCCTAGTGTAACGGAAGTCTTAAATTTCCTTTTTACATTGTACAAGTCAGGATTAGGCTACTCAAGTATAAATACTGTAAAATCAGCAATGTCAAGCGTAATCTTAGATGTGGATGGTTCACAGTTAGGAAAGCATCCGCTAATAATCAAATTTATGCGAGGTATCAGTAAATTGCGACCACCCTCCGCACGCTACAACGTTACGTGGGATGCAGATATAGTACTAAATGTTATCAAATCCTGGGGTGACACAAATGAACTTAGTTTAAAGTTTCTTACCTTAAAATTAGTTGCATTACTAGCTTTGTGTACAGCCCAAAGAGTGCAGACATTGTCTGCCATTGAAATCGATAAAATTGTATGGTCAGAGCCTATTCAGATTGTTATTACAAAATCACTGAAATGTACTAGTATTAAAAGTCCTAATGTTGTATTAATATTACCTTCATATGTAGCAGACGGAAAATTGTGCGTGGTTTCAACCTTGAAACGGTATGTAGAAGCAACAAAGAATGTACGTACTTCCAGAAATTTATTTGTAAGCTACCAAAAACCATATAGTGTAGTTACAAGCCAAACTATTAGTAGATGGTTGTCAAACGTGTTAGAGTTAGCTGGAATTGATACGTCATACTTTCATGCTCATAGTTATCGCCATTCGTCAACTTCTAAGGCAGCTAGAACGGGGTTGTGTATCGATTCAATTATTCAAAGAGTAGGATGGTCACAGAAATCGAACACGTTTGCACGTTTTTACAATAGGCCGGTAGATACACGCACAGCGTTTGCAAATAACGTCTTATCTATTAGCAACTAAGTTATACTTTTGTTAAAACTGATCTTTTATCTAAGTTTGAAAATTGTAATGATTGACATGAAAGATTTATGTAAATTACAATGTAAATAAATATGGAACATGTACAAATAACTGTTATGCTCATTGCCGACGCTTTAAACAACTCCTATGTCATCACATCGTGATGTCTGTAGATGGAGGAAGACGCTACATAATTGAGGATTATGTGCGCCTGGTGAAACCAGGTAAAACATAATCTACATTATGTGAGTCTTCCACAATGAACGAAGACAGAATTTCCCATTAAGGAAAATATTGAAAGATTCATAATGATTTGTTATGCAGAGAAATCTGGAAATCGCACGCACGGACGGACCCGTGCTTGTCTGCAAATTTAGCTTACATAAGTAGTACACACGTACCTTTTTCTTCTGGCAATTTCCCTATTGCTCAATTTGTTCGAATAAAGGGTTTTAATTTATGCTTGTATAATAAAATGCCAACAAATTTGCTTGCAAATTGCAAACAGTGAGTCAAGTGGGAGCTACTTAAAATGTGTGACAAGTGGCGCATCATTATTTGCGTCAGCGAAACAGGTGTGTCTGTTATCTTTAAATCACAGACGTTTCAACAAACTGCTGCTAACCAAATTATATGCAAAAGTGTGGGTGGACTGCATCATGCACACCCAAAACCATGCCTCAGTCCAAACGTTTCAACAATTTATATTTAGCACGTCATGTGTGACAACGTCAATGTATGTTTAAAAACCTACAGTAGCAATAGCAGAGGTAAAGTGCTGAAATCTCGGATGTAAGGTTCATTCTTTGAATCATCTTTTACAAAAATAACTTTGATTTGGAACTTTGCACTAAACTGTTCCACGTTTTGTTTTTGTCTAGGGAAAATTGGCATGTGCGTTGGAGGACAAAATGGCCAAATACGGAAACAGCTCATCTACAACGGCCCTGTAACTGGGTTTTTATGACAGTTGAATGGACCAAGAGAAGATTTCCTGTTTACATAGCCTGATTTGGGCTATTGATTAGAACAATTCTAAAAATTCCGACAAGGATGCACTGTGGACAAGGATGTTCCAGAATATATAGATACCCGATCTTATGCATTATAAATCAACCAAACCCAATGCATATTTGAAGATATAGGTATACATACATTCATACTAAAAGGTAGTCAAACAAAGAAAACAGGAAGTGGGTGAAAGCCTACGTGACATTTTGTAGGCATCAGGCTCAAAGTTTTTATAAGTTGTGTCGGCAAAAGAAAACTTGACAACAAGAAGAAATGTTAATACTGCATTCCAGCAGTTTACATGAACCACACGAGGTATATTTTTCTGGCGTGTTGAAAAGGTTAAGTAGTGATGTAATAAGCTATTTACGTAATCCAAAACTTGATGATCAGCTTTTTTAAAACCTTGACACTATGCTCCTTTGAATATGCTGCTTAATCATCAACCGATTTGATGTGGTGGTACTTATCAAACCTTTAGGTAGAATTGGACTATGATTTTTCTTTATGGCCGAAAAAGAGAACGATCAACGGATTCTTAGAAAACGGTTTACTTTATTTTTAAGACCAAAAGACATCAATATATGATAACACGGCTGTTGCCAACTGGTTGGTAACAAAACTCGTATAATTTATGCCTTATAAAGGTTACACGAGATTTTTACAGCTGAAGTAATTAAATGATTGGACAATTTCTGATTGAAGCTGTATTCTGTTTTACATGAATATGCTTTTATTAGCAAAGGAAAAGATAATATATTATTGTAAGGATAGAATGACGATAATAGGTAGCATGACATAATATCACTATCACTGTATCATATTTACTAGGTCGCCATTAAATTAACAACTACATTGCAATTGAAGATCGACGTTGAGGAGTATAAAGGAAGTGTTTGATCCATCTGAAACTTGACTGAAAAGATTGTCCTTTTAAAATAAAAATAAAGATGACGCGAAACATGTAGGTAATACCTATAAATAAAATAGAAAGAGAGAAAAGAAGAAACCCTAGCAGTTTGCTTTAGCCATAACAAAGAAAGAACAAAGACCAAAGGCTACTCAAATGCTTGGTGGTAGATTGTGCTGAGAGATATACACGTGGAAAATTTTCAAGAAGGAAGCAAATCACAGTTGACGTTAATCTGCAAAATGTAGATATGGGATGCTCTTTAATTGTCGTAAAAAAGCGAGAATGTTCTCTGTGAACCAGCCGTCAATCCACAAAGTTGTCGTCACACACGGATATCAGCTCGTCAAAATTTGATTGAATGAGAAAAAAATATTTGACCACTGTCCGGTTTCAAATGAATTAGCCTAAATGAATGAGAATTTTAGATTATTATATTCACATACTCATGGTACACGAAAAGGGTACAAATCGAATCTTGGTCGCCCTTTAGACATACCGACAGAGCAATTCTTAAAATAATTATCATTGGACAAATCGAAAATTTACGTAATAAGAATGTGAGAGTGTCACGGGTTCGTATATTCGGTCTATTCTCGACCAGTCGGTACTTTGTACATGCTGACGAAACATGACGTATGCCTGCTTTGTCTAGGATAACCTTCATCAATTATTGTAATTATTGTTATCAGCATCAAATAAAAGTTATAAAAGCAATATCTCAACAACTACATGTATGGCCGATGATAATTAATATCGTTTTCCTTTTCCTTGAGAAGGCATATTCTAGTGAAAAAAGCATGAGTGCAAAAAATACACGTGAATTGAACAAGCAGAGACGCAAACGACGTCACCACCATTGCAATAAAATACCAGTACCAAGTTTAGATAAACCCCGCTTTTCCTTTCTGCTTTGATTTTTGCTGCAAAAGAGGAAAATATATTCGGGTGAGAATTATGTGAACAGCAAGCATTTTTTACCACCGTCACAGTGTCTACCTACTACGTACATAGGTAATCTTCTTAAGTACATGTGACAATATCTTCATCTCGCAAAATGTAATTTTTCAACTTTCACGTGCTCATCCCATGATGATGAATGATGAATGCGTAGGTAAAATTTAATCTTTGGAATTGATTTTCTTGTTGGAACTCAATACATCTGGTGAACCCAGGTAGCAAATGTGCATTAAATTATGCCGTTATACACAAACGTAGTTTAAATTTCTGAGAAGTTCTCATCATTAACAATTTGAGTAGCACAGATGTACAATGCACTTGAATTGATTTTCATGCTAGAGGTACAAACAAAGGGTACAACGTTCTTGCAAGTTCACTGACATGAAAGTAGTTTGACTTACCATATAATAAGGTACCTACTTTTATCTAAGAAGACGAGGAAAAAGAAAACATTAATTTAAAAACCATTAACCTTTTAAATGAATGTGAAATGAAAAATAACAAATAACAATTTGAAATTGAGAATTTCCACTGTTTCAGAAAAAGAGAAATCTGAACAGGGATCCGTTTTGTAATTACAAAGTACTTAGGCATGCAGAATGCAACGTAATACGCCTTTTTTTCGATTGAAAACAGTCAACAGTATGAATTTCATTACAAGTTCAGTTTCCAAGAAAGTTTCAAGTTTTAAAAATCCGCTACTTGTTACACACACTACTGCTAAAAAAGTCATGTAATCAAAACACAAAACTAGTTTTGTATTCCACACAACATGTTATCATAACCTTCGGCATTAAAAGCAAAGAAACTTTGAAAGTTACCTATACAAACTCATTAAAATTGTTACGGGTACTTTTTATTATAAAGTCAAAATATTTAAGTTTGTTTTGTAAGAGCTGCGAGAAAGCTAGAAAAACGCATAGTCTTTGTTTGACGTGAAATTTGAAGCTCATTATACACAACATTATAAAGAAGTTATGCAGTTTTTGTGTTGATGATTGCCACACGCCAAAACATTAAGTTGTCCTACAACAGTACAGTAAGTCCGCATTATGAAAAACCAAAACTTATATAAAACTGTATAAAAAAGGAAAACATGCTGTTATCATCATGCTCATATTTTATGCTAATGTTATTTTAGAGGGCAAAAGTAGAACGGATATATGCAAATCTTCTGCATCTCAATTTTCTCAACTTTATCAATGATACGATCAGCTCAAATCAATCATTGGAGATGCTATATTTCAAACTACTTTCTTTTTACGGCTTTTCGAAACTCAAAAATATCACTGTCATGTACAAATATTTGACACACATATCTCACTTTAGCCTCATCTATCATTTAGTATCATCTAACAAACTAGACAGGAGAGAAATGAATTTCGAAATAAGAGCAAAATAGGTAAACAAGCACGTAGGCTTTTTATAATGCAATTCTTAAATTATTATTCTTCTTGATAGAGAGATAGAGATAGCAGCACTAAAAATGGAAGTGAGAATTGTTGCAAAAATATATTCTAGATTTATTTCCTTAAAAAGCATCATATTTTTAGTACATCAAAGAAACAACTTTTTTGAAACCTGACAATCAAATTATAATAAAAAGGGTAAATAAACAAAGAAGAAAGCCAACAATTTATGCTTTCTCAAAATTCTAAAACATGTTTTGACACTAACACTAACAATATGCAAACATGTACGCCTCGCTTCACAACGTGCGACATTCCTTTTAAGAAAATTTATTATGTATTTTATTACAAGTCTGAACTTTATTTTAAGAATAAAACGTTATGCAAAAAAGGTAAATCTTTTTTTCCTGAAAATGCCTCTAGAAGAAATGTTTACAAAGTTAAAGAAATTTCATTCCACGATAATATCTCTGCTTCTAAAAACAGCACATTAAATTTTAATTTGTATAATGACTTTGTTAGAATGTCTAACAATAGAAGGTACTAAGCTCTCTGTTTCAACAGGCTTTTTGACGTTTTCCTTTGAAACTTCCGTAGTTCCGTAAATAACTTTTCCACCTTCGCCACCACCATATCACGTATTCAAGTATACCTAAATAAGTACACGAAGGTCGCTTCAATAGATAAAGCCAAACAGAACAAATCTCTACGGAAAATTGAATGAGAAGTTTTTGGGAGATAATAATACCCTCACGGGAGCGCGTGCAAAGCAAGATCTGGGAAGAAGAAGAGGAAGCACTAGAAGGCCTACTCTAAAAACGCTTACTCCACATTAAAATCAAGCCAGTCACATATCAGCTCCCCGTGATGACGGTACCAGTCGACAGAGAAATCTGTGCTGCTGCTCTTTTTCTGCGTGCAAATTTTCTTCCTTTTTGCTATTATGTTCCCAATAGTCCAATATGCGCGTTTGCGGCATTTTTAGCTGCTGGGGCTGGCATAATTTCGCAATAATACTTTTTCCTGGAGAATAAAAGGCATTGTATAATTTCTACATTGGGAATATTTAATGTTTTTATCATCTTGATCATGCATTTATTTTACCACAAGCCAAGCAGGCTAATCTTTAGGAAAATATGCAGAGTAGACAATGCTAATAACAGCCGCAGAAAAAAATACATTAACAGATAAATATAGAAAGCTATAGGCACTATTTCCTTTCAAGATATTGTTGCGCTTTTAGCCATTTCTTTATGCTATCTTCCGCAACGACAAAATGGTTTCCATTTCTTAGCAGGCGTCATATGAAGATCATCTTTTTTTCCTCCCCCAAAACCCGCCCACGGGTTTTCCCCAACCAACTCTCTGTTTAATTTTTTAATATAATAAAACATGCCATTCTTTTTACGATTGAGATGAAATGCCACTTTCTCCTCTAGCCTATAAATCTATTGATGCAGAACTTATATTATCCTGTTAATAGGTACATCTATACTAAACTACTATCATGAATATCCTCCCATTCCCAAACAACAGACGACAGCGCGTCATCATCGCCATGATTTGCGATCTCCGCAATGCCATGTCCCATATTTTTGTTATTCTTTTCATTCCAAATTTTTTTGCTAAGTGCGTTTAGTTATTTTTTCGCTTAAAAAAAAGTTATTCTCTCGCTTTTCTCTCTACTGCTGCAATGATGCGGTGGTAGGGTTTGTGTGTAGTTTTGTTGGTGCCCTGCATAATTTACAATTCATCACACTATACCAGCAAACCAACTACGCCGCCACCGCTGCTGCGGACGCCTTGTAGTCAAAAGCTAACCGAGAAAAAAGACACACAAACAGAAAAGAGAATGAAACCAAACGCGTCTTTTATCCACTTTTACCCTGCCTTCCTCTTCCTCCAGAAGAGTATATACCCACTCAATTTTATTATCGGTTGGGTCCTGAGTATATTGCATATTTTTTCTTGCTTAGCTTAACTTTATAAATTCTCTCATCTTTTTCCCAGCGCCTTTTGCCTTTATTCATTCCATAACGGAAATGGCTTTTGTTGTTGTTCGAACTCGAACAAAGTTGTACTACGCGTGCACTTGAACAACAGCAGCAGCAGCTAAAAGAGAAAGCAAAGCGTATAGTTTCATAGTTTGGTGGTGGTGCTAGTGGTAAAATCACTGAATAAGACTTTGGAGCCCCTGTGTATTATACGGTTATGAAACTAAATCTGTTTTTTGCATGAGTGGCTCATAAAAAGCGGAACAAGTTTTGGCACCATCACCACCACCACCACGGACCACTTTACTCTCCGCTCCACACTCCCCTATACATTTACTCTACACAATAAGTACATTTTTTATTTATAATAGCAACTATTCAATATAAAATGCTGGTCGACGAGAGATTTATAATAATAATGCATTTTTTTATTCCGCTTGTTTTACATGATGCCATGTCGTGGCATGTGGCATGCCTTCTTTCTCCTCCTCCGCGTTGTAACTTCCCCCTCATTCTCATGAAAAAAAGGAAAACTGCTGAAAGTTTGTCCTTGTTTTTTGGAATTGAATGCCTGTCTGAACTACAATGGCTCAGTTTTTTTTCTCTATAGGTATATAATGTTTAAGTTAGTGCAGAAAAGCAGAAGAGTTGTTGTAACCACCATACCGAAAACACTATGAATATGTTTTTAAATCTAAGTACATGTTTTCTTGGACATTCATACTTATGAGAAGTACTTTCACTCAGTTTACAAGTTTTTTACCAAGTAATAAGCCGGCTTTCTCCGAATCAGCCTCTAGCCAAAACGACTTTCTCCGACCAACTGGGTTAGAATAATATGAACGGACATTTGTTCACATTACTGCATACTTATACTTCATTTCCGCGTTTTTCCACTGCTGCTCAAAACTTTCTTTTTTTTGCAGTATTCACCAGAGCACACAAGAATGTATATATTTCTCTGGTGGCTCTGTCCCTCACTCTCTGCAAAGTGAAAGGTAAGTAAACATTCCGTTAGTCGTGAGAACCGGAGATAATACGATATTCTATGGCATTGCATGCGATACTATCATGGTGCGTTTACCAGCCTTCCTTATTTCTCACTTTGCTTGCCGTTTTTTCTTCTTCTGTGCATGTCAAAATCCTTTCATCCACTTATTTTTTGCGAGCCTCGTGGCTGCATGATATGGTAAGTGTGCTTGCTTTGCATCCAGAATAGTAAATGGGTAGAGACGGGGGCAAGGTGAGCACAGGACGTATCTGCTGCTGGTTGGCATTTCTGTCTAGCTTTTTGGTTTGATGCTGCCATTTGGCCAGTGGCGTATACTGCATTTAAATGAGGACCCCAACCACTTTCTCCACCAAAGTATGTAACACACACTCGTCAATATTAAATATTGTGTAATATGCATACCTATATAGAAAATGGCACAAAAATGGCAAGTGGGCTATCCAGACATGTATTTTATATGTTAAAAGCATTTATTTTCGTGGATGAGCGGGTGAATGGATCAAGCCAAGCAAGTCAGCTCAATTACTTACGGCATTTCTTATCTTTTGCCAGGAAATGCATTTATTGGACACGATAGGTACACCGATATCGTGGGAAATCCGGAAAAGGAATGGCAAACGAGGAACGAAATTGACAGGAAGAAACGTGCATGTACATGACATAAAGAAAAATTTGCTTTGTGCTCTTTTATGCATGCAATTATATGCTGACTATAATATCATGTACATAGATAAACTACATATAAAAGGCAATTTTATAGCGAAAAAAGGAAATAAATAAAATGGGTTGACTATTTTGGCTATGCCTACTCATTTTAGTTTTTTGCATGCCACACATACAAAGGAAAATGGCTTGTCATTCCAGTTAAAAAGCACAGCCCAAAAAGTTTTGGAAGCAAAACTGGCAAAACAGAAAGGAAAGGAAGGTCATTGTTGTCGTTTTCCGTTTTTTATATGCCAACGCGTTCCAGAGTTCTGGATTTGTGTTTTAGTTATTTTTCGGACCAGCAGTCAGAAAGTGTATTATCCATCCTTCCGGACACACAAAAAGAAAAATCCTAGCAAAATCCAATCCTGAAAAAAAAAACAGCAAAAAAGAAAGAAAATACTTTTGATCCATTTTTATTCACTTCACATTTCCTTGCTGGCAGTACATTTTACATCTCTGAGAACAACTTTGTTTCATAGTTTCATCGCCTTTTTTCAGAGGCAGACTTCTTTTCTGGAAATAAAAAAGTAAGACAAGCGCAGAAACGGAATAGAAAGAATAACTCAAATATAATCTGCATTGCTATTCTAGTAAAAGCATATAAAATAAGAGCAGAAAACTTTATTATTGTAAAAAAATATATAAAAAGTAACAAAAAACTACAAACAAGGCAGACAGGCGACTTTTTTCATCTTGTGCCATTTTTTTGTATGCATATTTTCCCCTGGCTGTATGGTAGGATCTATCGGGATTATGGTTTTTATGGAGGAGGAAATGGGATAATTAAATAAAAAAGGTGCTTTCCATTTCCTTCTACAAATGCATACAAAAAGATAGCTTAGAGGTCTATTCCAAAAAGCTAACAAAGTGGCAAAAAGTAGAGAACTAGTACATTATCCGATCATTTTCTCTTGGTCTCTTGGTTTTTCTCTCTTTTTCCTCAAAATTCACATTTTTATTCTCATCGTCTCAATCGTCTCAGCCAGATAAAACGTTATTACCGTTGTTTTATCATTTCCTTTTTATCTGACTCC
This sequence comes from Entomobrya proxima, assembly GCA_029691765.1. Classification (NCBI taxonomy): domain Eukaryota; kingdom Metazoa; phylum Arthropoda; class Collembola; order Entomobryomorpha; family Entomobryidae; genus Entomobrya; species Entomobrya proxima. The sequence goes on along the minus strand of CM056171.1, from coordinate 36,048,025 downwards.
AAAACCTTCTCTCTTCTGCTCTGTTCCATTCTATGCATTTCTCATTCTCTCTCGTGTCATGTTTCTCTTCTGCTGCGATTGCTGTGAGAAAGAGAAAATAAATTTTTCACAGGGAGAGAGCAGAGGATTTTCCAATTATTTCTGCACATACTACCACAAGAGAGTATAGTAGTAACAATTTTGCAGAGAGAAACAACACTTTTTTAATACCTCCAAAATCAACTTCATTTCCAATCTTCCTTTCTACTTCCCTAGCTTTCTTCTTTTTGGCGGTATTGCGGCAGTGTCGTGAGAACTCGTCCTCATCATACCAAGCCAAGTCAAAGCCAGAGAAGCCTATTATAATAATATAAGAACTTTCACCAGCAGAGCAGAGCAAAAAGTAGCAGTGGGAAAAGAAGCTCTTAAACAGCAGCAACGGCGGCATCAGCATCTTAGCGTCTTTATATATCATCCTATTATTAAAATCATCATCGTGGGAGGTTGTGAACCTCACACACCAACACAAAGCGGAATTCCCACACAAAACCAGTACAAATATGTACATGCAGCATTGAAGAAGAAGAAGAAAACTTTGATATTTTACTGGGTTTGCATCATTTCTCTTGGTAATCATCATCATCAACATCAACAACTGTAGCAACATCTTTGCCTGATTCAATATCCTTTCACCACACACTTACTTTCTCTCTTGTCTCCTTCATTGCTTTCTCCTTTCACAAGAAGAATACAATAACTGCTGCTGTTATTTCACCACCTTGTAAAAACGTTTTTCCTTTCTCAATTCTTCACCTCCTCCTCCTCTTTCTTCTTCAGAATTCCGCTTTCTTTACACTAATCCAAATGTGTTTGTTCCTTCTGCTGCTTACTTTCTCTCTTCTAGTGTCCTGTCATCATCACTCAATACTCTCATTATGTAGCTCACTTTCTCCTGCCATTCTCCCTTTCCTCGTCTATCTAGTGTATCAAGGTGTTGTGCATGTGGCTACCACTCTGCAGCAAAACCCACACCGTATCTAATCTGCTCTGATCATCCATCCGACAGCAGAACAGCAGCAGCTCAAGCAGCAGTACACATACAACCGCCATAAGAAGAAAAAGTGAGGAACATGACTAATAATAAAACAGGCTGAAAAGGCAACCTCTACTACCACCACCACTACTTTCTCCACATTGCAAAGAATAATATATAAAAAAAACTTGTTATAGCTGGAACCAGAGTCTTTTTACCACTTGTTCTTCCTTGCGCTGGGAAAGTTGAATAATACCTTTTTATTATACCATAAGATGATGAAATAGTGGTGGAAGACCCTCACCATCATCATCAGGGCGAAGAACAGCGGAGAGAGAGAAAGTAGAAAATATTACACACGGTTTAAGTCCACTTTTCTCTCTCTCTCTCACTTTCTACTTATATCAAAACCGCGCAGTTTACCACTTCTAGTTAAAATAGAGATATAGCAGTAATAAGTGTGTGTGTCTATTACAACTATCTACTACACAAATATAGTTTTTCCGCTTGGCTAGCAAACTACTACCAGCAGGCCGTCATTTAGAATCCCTTGTTCCTTCTCTTATTCCATAAATCACCAGATTGTCAACAAATTTCTTTGTACCTGACCTGCATAATAAAATATATTATGCAGCAGGGATGTCTCCTTATCACATTCAGCAGCCTATAATCATCAGCACAACAACAGCTCGTCGTGTAACCAGAGATTTGAAGAGTCTTCACAAGAAGATAACGCCAAAGGACAACAGCAATTTGGCAGTAGCAACATTAAATTTGCCACTATTAGTAGTAGGGCAGCAACAACGGCTACCTCAATTACTAGTTGGAGGAGTGGTGCCTTGTTCCGCTGCTGCTTCCTTTTCAATAACAAGTCATTATCGTAACAATTTACTTTTTCATTCCATTCCTCGGAGATTACCACTATAAATGTGAAGCCAAATAGGAAACACCCATTATTCTTTATTTTCTTTTTCCAACTTTTCCCTTATTCTCTTATCCCTCTTGTTATCCCATATTATTACCTGAAACCTTATTACCTCGACAAAGCTCTACCCACCTTGTATCCACACACACAACTACATATTATAGTGCAACCAATTTGATAACAACCAGAAAAAGCTATCCTCAATTTTTCATTTGGTTTTTAACAAGCCATTAAAACCTTCATAAAAAATATAGTCGCACACCCCACAACAAGAAAAATACTTTGAGGCAAAAACCAATAAATTTTTATTGCAAAAGTCATCATCATCATGTCGTATCTTTCCTCAACAACAAGTGATCATCTTCACTCGCTGGGTGGTGGGGGCGTGGGTGTGGGTGGCATGGACTTTGGTGTGGGTAGCTCTATGACTGGCGGACTAGGAACGGATGACATGCTGCAAATCCAGCAAACCGCAGGCACCACAGACGTTAGCATGTATCCCAGCTACTTGTCAACCGCAACGAATCACGGTAAGTGTACAAAGCAGAGACATTCAAAACATTATTTCAAACTATAAAAAGAATGCCAGTACAAAAAAATTGCATGAATGATTGAATGAGTATGAATGTAAAGCACTACCTATAAATAATAATTTGGCAGTAAAAAAACCCTCGCAAGCTGCTTCACACGCTTGAAATAATGGGTGCATAATGTGCATTTATTATGCTTTTAATGACATAGTCTCTCCTTTGAGAGAAATATATATATTTTAGTGTAGTTTTTGTTGCAATGTACATGCATACGTATATTATATAAGTACTACACAAATAACTTGAAAATTTCACATGACTAGTTAAATATTTTGTATAGAGTTTTTTATAGCGCATATATTTTTTAGAGCCAGCACGTTAAAAAGCGCAGAGGCAGACACTAAAACACATAAGTACACACTCACCACTCACGTAGGTAGTGTTCACTCACTCACTCTTTATTTTTCTCAAGTAAAAAATGACTCTGGTCATTATACACATTTTAAAAAGAATTTCAATTATTTCAAAGAAAGGCAAACTAGTCAGTGCTTTGTTTTAAAAACCCTATGTTTTCCGGCGGCTTTCGTCAATAAACCGCACTCTCTCTCTCTCTGCGTGACAAAATGCACAACAATGACACAACCAATACGGCACAGAATTGCATAATGGGCTTATGGACGCAATGACGATGAGTCATCCCCGCAGCTCATCCTCGCGTTCTCACCTTCGTTATAATGAGCTTCCGCTCCGGCGTCATTATGAGCATCCATCATCAGATAGTGGTCGTACTGCGTTGGAACGATTACAACAGCAGCAATTATCCTCCTCACTGTACTTCAACAATAACGAGCATTATCATCACCTTCTTGCGGAGAAAAATAGTCGCAATAGTAGTTCCTCCCGTTATCCGCAGCGACTGCGACATCAAAGCGAAAACTTTGGGTTGTCCACGTCCTCGCCACTGCTCAACACAGCGGGACTGTCAGATCCCTGGTTTGACGAAGGAGAGTATACTAGTAGCCAGCAGGAGAGAGACTACTTGTCACTTCAAAGAGGAGATAAATTTGGTTTGGTAAATGATTACGGTAATTATACCAGCACTACCGCACCGCCGTCTCCGCGCAAAGGCGCGTCATCAACGGCACAGGCACAAACAAGACAACAGGCACATCGCACACTACCACAAACCGGCTATAACGCTGCTGCTACCGCTGCCACTGCTGCTGCCAAAAAATCCACCGCTTCCAATTATGAATCTAATTTGAGGTACAACACTGATCATTTTTCCACAGCACCTAATATAAATGCTCATTATCCGCCAGGGGGCTCAGGGGGACCAGGATTGGATACAACGAGTGGTGGTGGTCCCGGAAGTGGAGGAGGGTTCTTTGGGGGAATAGGAGCGCAAAGACCAGGAGCAGGGGGCATGATGGGAGGGGCCACGGGGGAAGATGAGATGCGTCAACAATCCGCAAGTAGTGAGAGTCAGGCATACTACGGGAATGAGACCATGGTGAAGGAGTTGCGACCAGAGTTTGTAAGGTGGTTCTACAGGTACGAGCAGGACCGGAAGTGGAGGCCTTTCACGGGTTATGACTCGATTCGAATAGAGAGCAAGTATAGGGATGTGTACAGGGATCAGATTGGGTCATATTCGCACTGCGCCTACTATCCTGTGGCGAGTTCTAATGATGAGTCCACAGATTTCAGCAAGTTCGTCCATCAGCAACACATGAACAATAATATGGGTGGGAACCAGCAACAGCAGCAAATGGGAGGGGGAAGGTTTTCGGATATGATGCAGCAAAAGTGGTGGCCAGGCAAAGGTCCGGAGACCACTTGCGACACCGAATTTAACAATGGGGGTCCTGGGTTTCCTAGTCAGATAAGGAATCACAGTGTGGGAAACACGTTGTTTGGCAGGATGGGAAATGGGGGCGTGGGTCAAGCAGCAGGGATTCGACAGGATAGGGCTTTGTACAAGGCAAACTCTGCATCTGCCTTGTTGGGAAGTGGGGGTAACAATGGACTTCATCATGGGCATCATCATTCGGATATTAACAATATTGTGGTGGTACGGGAAGGCCTTTACGAAGTGGACTTGGGATCATGGACCTGCTTTTCAACCTATTGGCCAGGAGACACTTGCCTGATTACGAGAGGGACCTGGTTTTACGATGGAACTTGGGACCCACTTCCAATGGAACAAGCGGAAAAGTTGGAGGAAGCGCACATGCTAAAATTCTGTGGATCTGCGCTTATCAATCATCAGCACCATATTCCTGGTCAAGCTAATCCGGATGATCCTCAGAAACAGGCTGCTGGGAATAGTGCTAATGCGCCAGCCATACATCGAATAACCTTTAACGAATTTCATGTGGACTGGAAGAGTCCCACGGATGTGTTCTGGTATAGCCAGGCAACTTCCCACAAGCTAATGAGATCCTTTGGACAAAAGTTGGGCTTGTCGGACTGGAGTCATAGAATATGTAGAGGTTACTACAAGCCAGCTTTGATTCATGATAGACCTTCAGAGATTAGTCATATTGTTTTTGTGATTCATGGAATTGGGCAGAAAATGGATACGGGGAGAATTGTGCGCAACTGCTCAGCGTGAGTTATCTCAAATTTACATAATGGAAATGATGCTAAAACAAGATGAACTCATTTTTTCAGGAAATTCATTTATTTCTTTATAATTGGCGGAAATAGATTCCGGGACTGTGTGCAATCTATGAAAGATAAGTACTTTCCTCAACTGAACAACGCCAAGCATCGCGCAGAATTCTTTCCTGTGGAATGGCGCTCAGCAGCAAAGTTGGATAATGATGTGGTGGAGGCGATAACGCCTCAGAAATTGCTTTCACTACGTCAACTGTTGAACTCCACTGCGATGGATATTATGTACTACACAAGTCCTTTGTACAGGGCTGAGGTACAAAAAAGTGCTTTACAAATCTTCTTTGCAGCAGAGAAAGTTGCATAATGTGGAGAAAAACTCTAATGTAATTTTTAATGTAATTCTGTTTTTTTAGATTCAGAATGCACTGATAGAGGAGCTTAACAGGATCTACTCAAACTTTGTTAATCGCAACCCGAATTTTGTTATGAATGGAGGGAAGGTTTCTGTGATGGCGCACTCCCTGGGTGCTGTTATCACTTACGATATTCTTACAGGTTACTTGTGCGGTTCGGTGGAGGATGAGATTGCCTTAATGCAACAGCAACAGCTTCACATTCCCCGACGCGTTCTTCCTCATCAACAGGGACTTTTATTCACGGTGGGTAAAATTGAGAATTGCATTTATCTTTTATGAATGTGAAAACTAATCATGTTGGTTTTGTCTATCATTCCAAAGTTGGAACATTTCTTCTGTCTGGGCTCTCCACTTTCTGTATTTCTAGCACTAAGATGGCGAGAGCCCCATGACCCAACGCTACGGTCCCAGATATTACCCCAACACTTGTGCCGGCGAATTTTCAACGTGTTTTATTCTTCGGATCCTGTGGCTTACAGGTAACAATTTGTACGTTAAAAGTGAAAAGTTTAATGGAAAAGTTTTTACTTAAATCTTGTCCTATTTCTGTTTCTATCAAGACTGGAGCCGCTGCTAAATCGCCATTACGCTACAATAGCTCCAGTAACAATTCATTCTTACAATGCCCCAGTGAAGCCTCGCTATTGTGACATGCCTCGTGAAAGAATCACGATTGTCTCTACTAAGACTGCCTCTGACAATACAAATACTTCTACTACTACTGCTACTACCACTAATGCTACTTCTTCACTACCTGCTCCCTTCGCAGACACATCAACCAATGCGCAAAGAACTACTCCCCCGAATAAACCTACTTTTCCATCAATCCCTTCAGTTACTTCAGTACTTCCTTCGCCAAGCAAAGGTATAATAAGGATAATCCTTAAAAAGCCATAACTGCTGCAGGGTAAAGTAATCCACTCATTTCTCTCTTTTGCAGAACAAACAAACAACTGGGGCGGATGGCTTGGATCAAACGTAACAAAAATGTGGAAAGGGATGACCAACCCTGCTTCTGGTGTTTCGCTTCCGAATCCCATGTCCGGCATGTCACTTCCAAATCCAATGGGAGGTCTCTCGATCCCAAATCCTGTTGGGGGTTTGGCAAACATGGCAGGAGCTCTGGATCCTACGGGATCATCCTCGAATCATCCCACGCATGAGGGGGATCATCTTAACAATCCTGGACTTGGACATGAGTCGGTGGACGAAGCAAGCTTTCTATCACAAAAAGATAACTACGCCACTGTGGTAGATGAAGAGCTAAGAAATATACCAAATGGTAAGGTTTCAAACGCTTCTATTATAAGCTTGAGGTTTCTAAATTGCAATTATCTTACTTTTTCAACAGACTTGACCTACCGCCTAGACTATGTTTTACGAGAAAGCCAATTCTCTGGAAGCAGTTATCTTGCAGCACTCACCTCGCACACATCCTACTGGAACTCTCCAGATGCTGCTTACTTTGTGATGACTCACCTTTACGAAGAACTGATTGAGCAGACGAGTAGTTATAGCGGAGAAAGATAAGCACACTGCTAGTTTATTTAATACAAAGTACGCTATTTGTAAAAGTTGAGAAACATTTGACATTTGAGATAATTGCATTATACTGTGAAACCAAAAAAGTCATTCAAAATTCTTACAACTTGCTATATAAAACATAAAAATACCTAGTCATAAAAAAAGCAAATCTCCTATATTATAAACTGCATACTTTATCATCGAAAAAAATAACGAAGAAAAACACTTACTATTTAAACTTCATGTTAAAAATCTGTGTCAGTCGCAACAGATTGCTAGCTAAGCGTAACATTAAAAAATATGCTTCCATTTATTATGGAACTGTTGTTATATATTGAGTACTTTTAAGAAACTGTTAAAAATGATTCTTCTCTTCTGTATACCCTTCTAAAAATGATATTATTACTATGTAAGGTGACTGGTGACTATAATTTCCAGAGTGGGGTTGAAAATTTCACAGTGATTATTACTTTCATGATGGAATCAACAACTCTCGTTCTGTTATCATCAACAGCGATTCAATAATAAAAAATATAGCTAAATTATTACGCGCATGCAAACAGATCTACTAATATATTTACAACATGTGTAAATACAAATAAATTCTTCACTTATCAAAATGAAAAAAGAGTGTTTGTAATTTCTGGATTCCTCTTCAGAGTACAATATTATATTAAAAGCAGAATAAAAAAAACGTAAATCACATTGAGATATAATTTATTTTATATAAATGTACTTATTTTCACACTTTATTTTACGTACTATAATCAAAGGATTCTCTGTTCTTTCGTACTCATTATGATAACAATGATATTTGTGTAATAATTTAGTAGATTTAAATTACACTCTAAATAGTAATTAGTAATAGTAGGCGTTACAAAGCTTAGATTAGACTATCTCATACGTTTTTGTTGAGAGCAAGGTCTCGACGGAGTGTTTTACAGAGGAGCCAGACTCTATCGAAACGACGTCAGATACCTGTTCAAGAAATGAGGAAAGTTTAGTGAAAGAAATTGATTTCAGATATTGATTGTTTTTCATTAAATGAGTTAAATAGATAGACTTACAGATAGTCGTGCAAAGGGTTGATTAGAATGGAAGGACACTTGAACAGGGAAAAACTGAGACGCAGTGCCGCTAGGCACCGAGAACTCCATCGATCCTGTCTTGTTGGAAGAATCAATTACAGGAAGCTGCCATAGAAGACAATGCTTCCTTGCTTCATAAAGGTAGTCGCCTTCACATTCACCCACAACTGGACCACCACCTCCACCTCTGTATTAATAAAAGCATACAAAATACTCAATCAGATATAATTTTAAATAAAAAAGATACTTTGTCTAAGTCAACTTACGGCACTGGAATGGTAATGACAACATCTTCAAGTTCCAAGTCTTCAGCTAATAGTTCATATTCAATGTTCACGTCACATCCACCACTGCCATTTTCTGAGGGCCAGCAATTGACTGAAAATACAAGGAAATTTTTTAAATTTATTTGTTTAATGACATAAACAACAGAATTAGGATTGAATGAACTTTGAACTTACTTGTCAAAGGTAGTTGTGCTTCATCGGTGGTTTGATAGCGCCATTTAAGAACTGGAACATCAGTGTTTACTGGGAACGGCTTTTGTGGATTTTTCAGCCCTATTTGATGCTTGTTTCTGAACAAGTCCTTATCTACGTTGGGGTGCGTCTGCAACTGGATACCACGCTGGTCCTCGTTATCAAACTGTATCCTAATTTGAGTGGAGGCTTCATCCTGTATTCTTAAAATAGTTGTTCCATGCACCTCCATATTTTGCAATCCACCATCCCTTCCAGCAACGACGGTAATGCCCTCATCAATTTTAATGTGAACGCTGCAAATTTAAACAAAACAAAACAAAATTAGTATAGCAGGTAATAGCATTCTTCTTAAATATACCACCACCATAACTTTACCTCTCTGTGTTGGCTTGTTGTTGAGGGGTCACCGAAGAAAATTTATTGTTGCCACTAATGGCTTGCTGCGAAATGGGCTGAACTCGCTCCCCTTCAGATTTTAACTGATCCACAAAGCTTTCCACATCCCTGGATTTACCACCTAATTTCAGTGCCTTGCTTGGTCCAGATGGCTTTGAGTAAGATGTTCTGGAAGGCTCTATTGGTGCAGAGCTAGTCTCTTGAATCACTGTTGGATTACTGTTGTAACTGCTGGACGACATGGAGGAGGAGCCCATTCCACCACTCTTGATTCCTCGCTTGGACATTTCCAGTTTCTGTCTTTGGAGTTCTTTGGCTTTCTCTCTCATTTTCTGCATTGCATCTCGTTCTTGACTCTACAAAAACAAAACAACGTACCGTTAGAATCAGATTAAATATTCAACTTTTAGCTTTAATTAATTGAATATGTCCATTATTTAAAAACATTTACCTTACGAACAGCTTGATACACCTTTTCTTCGTGAGAGTCCATCTCCACAAAAGTTCGGATCTGAGCAAGGTTTACACTTTCCCTGTAACCCAACGCCACGATTTCATCAAAGGCAAATATCAAATTAAAGGAATTATCCGATATATCCGCCTCTTCCATACTTTTGCAGTATTCTGGAACCTAAAAACCATAAAATGTCATCATTTTTAGCAACTTTCACCACCACCTACCCAAACACCGTCAACGTGTCAACTTTACACTTACACTATATTAAACCATATTATAATCCCACTATCCCACTTACCACTTTGGCAAATAATCTAAGCGTCTCCAGATCCTCCAAAATGTTTGACGCCTTAGTTGTGATAAGCACCATGTACAGCTTTTCCAACGGCTGGTACACAAATCTAACTGAATCCGTCTCCACAAACGTGTGCTGCTTCCCCGACGGTGTCAACTTGGGGAACGCCGCCAGCAACCCTTCTATTCGGGACTTTTGCATCTCCACAAACTGTCTCGAGAGGAGGGCTACAAAAAGACACAAAATCCATATTTTAACAAAAAATCACACCCAAAAAAGTTAACTAAATCCTTCATCCCCTCCAACTTTACTTACGTTTTCCTCCTTTAGTAAGAATAGCTGCAGCAATAAGTACCATTTTGGTTATCCTCCTTAACCACCACCTTCACTAAACCAACTATTTTATTTACAGATGCTTAACTTTCTTCACAATTTCCAATCCGTCAATTAGTCGTCTCCACCGTCAAAATCGCAGCAGAAAATTCTAACTTTTTCTTTACTTCAATCTGCCACCGCCGATGATGACACACAGAATCACAGATTGACGACGGATGTACATAAAAATATTTGGTATCTGCTGTGCTGTTATTGTGGTAATAGCCGACCAGATACAGAATACACACCTCGTCAGCTTGAACACAGGCAGGTTGCTCGTCTACTTCTGTGTAATAAATTGGTAGACAGGCATAGGAAAAGTGACACGTCGCTCAGTAGGCCAGCACAGCAGAGCAGGCGACTACACCGCCAAACTTAAAACGGTTTTTGCAAAAGGTGCTTGGACTATTAAGATGATTAAGTACAGAAAACACCGGGTAATTAATTAGTGGTTAAAATGAATGTATTGGATGGAGATGAATAATGAGTTATGATGATGTATTTTATGATGGGATTCATGAAATTTGAGAACTGGGACAGGCAAGGGGCAAGATGAGATGTGAAATTTGCAGAGTTGACGTTGACACTACTAATTGCAATTTATTAGATAGCTTGACATTTTTATATATAGTTTTATTTGTAGGCTAGGCTAGTAGAGCGATTGTCCCTTTTTTATGATTGGGAAGGTAACTTTATAATTTAGAGAATGTCGGTTTCTCTTTGCTCATCATGGCCGTTACGGCTTTGACCAGGTCTTCACTCTGTAGTCGGGCAGAGTTCCATTGAGCCTGGTAGGAAAATTATTTAAAAAATGGATGATTAAATGACTTAATAGGTTTGGAGGATAAGGTTGAATAGACTGAACATTTTTTTACGAGGATTTGGGTTTGAAGTAATTATAATAATTTTATGTACCATGTATTCTAAGCTTTCGTCAGCGGTATGATCCCTGGAATAGTTTAGATTTACTTTGGTTCCTTGCACTGCTACAGGAGACTTTTCTGCGATTAGAGTGGCCATGGCTAGAGCAGCATCCATCATGCTGGAAAAATATTATTAGAAATGATTAGTGTGTAGCATTTTCCATGTAATTGACATGTTACAAATAATGTTCTTTCACGTGTTTTGAACTTACGTTGCCTTATCGGGAAAAACACGACCGACAAAACCTATCGATTTAGCCTCGTCTGACGCAAATATCCTAGCTGAATATGCCAGTTCCCGAACCAGGCTGTCGTTTCCAACAATTTTTGGAAGTCTTTGTAACGTTCCTACGTCGGCTGCGAGACCTAAAGGATTTACAGCGTTTTATCAATCAACTAGATATTACAGTGATGACACTAACAGGTTCGATTGATTCCCTTCGAAAATTAAGATAAAGTTGATAAGATTTTACCTAGGTCAACCTCTTTGATCTGGAAGAAAGCGTCCTGAGTACAATATCGAATATCAGAAGATGATACCATGTCCACTCCCCCTCCAATGCAACCGCCATGCACAGCGGCGATAATAGGCTTGTGACACTAATCATTTAAAACAGAAGCATTTTCGTCACAAATTGAATTCATAGGTTTTGGTTTTAACGATTGAAACGTTAATTTACCTTTTCCAGTGCTGTAAATGAATCCTGGTAATCTCTAATAAACTTATAAAAATGCTTGGCCTTCCGCACCAGGTCACCATCCGAATTAATCGTGTCAAAAAAATCCGACATGTCACTAATATCCAAGCCAGATGTAAAGGTTGGTCCAGCACCACTCAGCACAACGGCACGAACATCTGCGTCCTCATTTAAAGTTCTAAAGCAGTCCCGGATTTCCCTGAAACCGGTTAGATTAACAAGTGACAATGCTTATCAGTATCTGGTGACCATCTTGTGGTTATCATTTATTTTAGAAAAATCATACCGCCAGAACGCTTTGTTCATAGCATTCCTCTTGTCAGGACGATTAAGCTCCACATGCGTGACAAAAGGCGCTGCCGTTTTAACGCTCAGCGTTTCGTATGAATATGCACTATTATCCGAGCTCATTGTCCGTCTCAATAAAGCAGTGGTCACTGCAGCACCGGAAGATAAACCTGAAGGACTAGCTTCAACAATCCGACCAACAATTGTGGTTGTCGCAGGTTTCCCCAAATTGCTAATAATTCGACCTAACATTTTATTACAGACTTGGACGAAACAAGGGTTCATGCAAAATGGTGTGACGATGAGATGTCCAGAGTCTGGACAAAAGTGACCAAAGACCAAAGTCCAGAAAACAGGTTATTCCAGAGAATGAGTTGTTTATTTTATTTTGACAGATAAAAATAAGTTACAATTGGCGCTAGTCTACATGGTCATCATGATACCGAACGAACGAAAGACACAAACAAAGACTTTTCAGGTTACATTTTTCATGGCATCTTTTTTCTGGTAAAAATTGACACATTTTTTTGTTTATTTCCTAAATCCTGGAACTCCTGGGAAGGGTCCCGGGGGCAGAATTGGGGGTTGGTTCCCATTGCCACCCCCACGCAAGTCATTGGATCCTAAGTAAGGTCCGTTGGAATATGGAGGAATTCCGTAGTTGGCATGAGTTGGCACTTGAACCCGACTGGATGGTGGACCCACGTTGACAGCGGAAATGAAACGGTCTGTACGAAGACAACTGTCATAGGGCATTACCTCCACGCGTCTTTCATCGAATCCCAGCTCTCTAGCGGATTGTACGGCCTTGGTGTAGATATCCTGGGAAATTGCTGGTTTTGTGGTGAGAAGAAGGTAGTCCTTGAAAAAGCCGTCGATACAACGAACGATAAAGAGGAAGGAGTTGTTATCTGTGGAGGCAATGTGGTAGTCGGTTTTGCCAGCGCGAGGGGGATTTGTTCCAGCGGATCCTTGAACGGGAACGCAGAAAAAGTGACCCGCTACGTCACCAGCTTGGCAGGATTGGCGGAAGTCGCGAAGGTCAAAGCCTGTGTTGGTGATGTTGAGACCTGGACCACTGTAAAAAAAATTCACAAGAAAGCCTTTTAGCTGGTTTTGGAATAATTTATAGCAAATTGTACATCATAAAAAAATACAAAGTTCCCACCTGGACACCATGTCAATGGTCATGCACATGGAACGAATGTCGTCCTCTGTGACTCCCACTCGACTAATGAAAGTCTCCGCAAATCGATGGAAAGCGCTTTGACTGGCCAGGGGAACATAAAACGTCTTCTGGGTCACCAACTGCGTACATTAATGCAAAAAGTTTTCAAAACCATTTAAAATCAAACTTGTTCATTGCCCCCTGACTTACTCTGGCAATTGTACTGTTTTAATAAGATCACGATAACGAACCCAATTAGCATCGATTTGGTTCTTTGGTGGCGGAGGTTTAATGCAACTTCCTTCTGAGTACGCCTCCGCCATAAAGATTTGCGCTGATGCTAGATGGTCTCCACACAGGATTCCAAAGATCAACAGGGTCGCCACTAAAAGTCGTGTCATTTTTGCACTATAGTCAATTGCCAAGTTGCCTAAATAAATGTATTTCACACACACTTAAACCAATATTGACTATATTTTTCCTGCTTCTGCGTAGCAATAAGGGCAACTGGAAACTGAAAAAGATTGCTTATCAGGGCCAACGCCGTGGGCCGTGTGTGGAGGAATACGTATTGCGCTGCGCGTTCAACTTGGATGTTTCTTTACAAATGGTTCACTGTGGGTAATTCTCATCACGCATGAGTCATATACTCGTCATGCCCCATGACCTTCTTGTAACTGAAACTTAATGCAGAAAGGCACAAGGAAAAAACAATAAAGTGAAGTTAAAGAGAGTGAATAATATGAATAATGAAGATATCACTGGAAATCGTAAATATGTATTAAAGTTCAGGTTTAAACCTAACAAAATGCATGTGAACTTATTGTCTTCAGAAGAATTTGTTCATGTTAGCAGTACACTTTACTGATTTCTGATTCATTTGTAAGTACCTAAATTTTACATGCCGATTGACCAACGTGGAGTGATTAGCGATTCTTTAGTCAGTAGTATAGCCGCCATGTACAAAAGGTAACGCTTGAATGCATGGGCGATCCAAGAAATTACTGAAGACGCGTCTTCATTCTCAAACTACCTATTTCCCAGAATATGGAGTATGAATGCGTGCTTATAAAGCTAGAAATAAGCTTGAATTGAATTGGTTGGGATTAGAAATAGGATTTCAGGTTCATGTCATGATATGCACTATAATTTGTACTTTGCCAAATTTTGCTATACGCAAAATCCATTACTAGCCTAATCGAGCGAATTAGATTGGTGTTTGGAATAATTAGTAGTTTGATAGTTTGCAATACATTATGTGACTATTCAAGCAATAATGTACGTGATGATCCCTGCTCTGTTTTAAAGGAAAGAGGCGAGGTTACTCCTAATAAAAAAATTAGTTTATTATTTGCTGTAAAACAATACCACGAACATGAAAAAGAGTCGTTAAAAATACATGAACTGTATTAAAACATGATTGAGTTTTTTGTAAACTGGGCGTGTCGATATTTATGATGATATGGTATACTTACCACAAAACTTGTGTATACAAAATTTGTTGTTGAAAAGTTGGTTAGATAATGGTTCATTACAGACATGCTCATCTTCAATTGTTTCATTTTTCATTCATGGCTGGATGACCTTTCCTCCATGAGAAAATCAAAAGGAGTAATAAAAAAAGTTGCATATTTTCTTGCGAAGTTGCATTACTGCCCCATTTTCTTTGCAATTTTTGTTTAGGCATAAAATATTTAATTTACAGGAATATCAATGAAAAAAGATTGGGATTTATTGCGCTGCTCTTTGTTCATTGCTCGTGCCTTGCGCGTTTATCAGGAGTAACATAGCTCATTCCATTATAATTTTGATTTGAATTAGTAAATTGGCAAACTTCTGCTGAGAATTTGATACTAGCTGCGAGCCATTAAGATAACAACTTTTTACGCAACATTTCTGGATGCATGTGCTTATCAGTAGCTTCTTATCTTAAGCCATTTTCGTATTTATATGAACCTCAGGATTAAGTAATATATTTGCAGTCTAGTGTAGGTTATTAATTTGAAACTTCAACATGAGCACAGGAACACAAGAAAACTGGGAATGAAATATAGTTTGGCCAAGAAATAATTACAGTTTTCATCTTTTTCTTTTCTAGAATCTTCACCATTTATTGTGTTGTCTAGTCCAGAACCACAGTTTTGTGGTATGGCTCTTCTGGTTTTATTAAGCAGTTAAGCATGAAAATCGTAAATTACAAGTTTTCAATGAATGTCAGCGTCAGCAACTTTACAACGCGTTTCCTTGTTTTGCAGATGTACAAAAATGTTCGTTTTAATTATAATGTTAAGGCTGTATAGGGATTAAAATTTGCATTTAAAGTTATAATGAGGATGGGTGACTTTGGCTTATGCAAATTAGCTACAGACAGAATAAGTCGTCAAATGAAGTTAAAGACAAAGTCCTACATAAAACTCACGACTTATGACAATTAAATGGTAGCGTGGGTGCATACAGCTAATTGTTGAATAAGGGTAGTATTTAGTCGTACATCTTCCCACGCTCGTAATAATCCTGTCACTCATTCTATCACAGGCAATTCCCACTACAAATTATTCATATTTTGTCGTGTCTTTTGTAAAGGTTAATAGTAGTTCATTTAACTATGCTACAAATTACTTTAATATTAAAACGGGGGTTGAGTGGTGACTGGTAGTGGAAACTTGTACAGTCATTATGAATCGTTCGTTTGATATCGTTTTATTAGTAGCACTACTCTCACCAGAGAACATTTCCTGATTATCTTTATTGCGGTTTTTCAATAAAAGAGATTATCCTGTAATTCAAGATTAAGTTAAATATTGTGCAATAGTATATAGCCTTTTAGAATAGAACGGCACATGAAAATAGCTCCACATTTATTGCAATGTTATCATTTGGAGGTAGCGGGCTAGTAATTATATTTAGCATTGTTAAATTAGCAAGAAAATGAGAATCTGTATTGTTATGTAATAATAGTCATTATAAAGCATTGTCACCCCTAAATACAGCATAACCATAAAGTACCAAGCACGTATTGCTTTTCATGTAATAGATAACAATTAAATCACCTAAATCATAAAATGACCATATGAATTAATCGGATTGAGGGTGAAGGTATATAGTATGTAGATAATACCTGCTTCACCTGTAAAATGACTGTTTAGTAAAAGAATTACCATTTGGAACTTTGAAGAAAACGGACAGTCACCCTTTCTAAAAATAAGGTAGAAATGAACAAGATGTAGCCATATTTTATTGAATGTATTGAATTTTTACTCTTTTATCCTTTATAACTACTAAAAAACGTATAATATGAATGTTTAAAATTATGACTGGTTAAATGATTAAAATTAAGGTGTCAGTTCTTCGTTTAGAGCTTAAAAATAATGTGTAATTTCGCATAGCACTGAATGAAATGAACACTAATGCAAAAATGTACCAAAGATTTCTTTTTTAACTACTGTCGCATTGTAATTAAAATGTGCACGCTTGGTAATCCTAGCTTCCAAAAGACACTGACGTTAATACTTCATTCAATATGAATGTATCATGAACAATGAAGTCAATCTTTAGCCCTGGGGCATTGTGATACTGTATATATTAAAACATTTATTCAAGTGATTAAAATTCAACCCAATAAAACAAGAACCAGCCTTTCACCTTTAGACGAATCTTCAGTTAAAATACGGGTTTCAGTATAAAATTGTAGTTATCTTACCAAATCTATTTCATAAACTTCGTAAAAACGAGATAGTAATAGAACAAAATTAAAATTACAAATACGTACAACCAAAATACTTGTCATTTCAAGTTCTATCGATAACCCTTTATTGATCGATTTTCGATGTTTAGACAGCAGTTCCTTCACTTGTGTCCACGATTCCAGATTCATCAAGGATCAATTCGTCATCCTCGGCCGCATCCTAGAATGATTTTGAAAAACAAAGATTAATTTCAAAACAAGGAAAACTTTAACGTTACAGATTACTAGAATAATATTTAACTTTTACTTACAGTGACCATATTAGCTAGCTTTTCCGCTTCTTTAACAATCTCTTCCAACTCAGCCTTCTCCTTTTCCAGTTCCTGCACCCGATTATGAAGTTCGTAGTTCTCCTGCAGAGCAGCGTCCAACGCTTGTCTTCGAGATTCAGCCAACTCCTTCCAATAAGCAATCGTTTCCTTTTCTGCAAAATCATTTTATGATAATCAACCAAGATTAGAAATACAGCTAACAAGTATAAACTGTAACAATTCAATTCTTCTCCAAAATACCTTCAATCTTCTTATCAGTCTTCATCTTCAGCTCCTTACTCCCCGCAATACTCGACTTTCTTGTTCTCATCTTACTCGGGGAATTATGCGGTGTTCCTGGAAAAGCCCGGTGAAGCTGAGCACTCGCAGGTAAGTTCTCCGTTTCCTGATCAGTTCCAACAGCCTTCTCCACACGCTCACTCTTCCCCTTCTTCGGAGTTTCCACACTTTCGCTCTTCCTCATCACCTCAACCTTTCCAGTAGACTTCAACCTCCGAACTTGTGGCGACTCTGCATGTTGCATAGGTGCCAATGGTCTACGGGCCTAAATAAAAAATCACACAATCAATCATAAATTACCAATCTTATTACCGATCAATCAAAAGCTTAGTCCTCTTTAATTGACATCCATCCTTACCTTCTGAGCTTGAACACTCGCAGGAGTCCCATTCTCATTATTTTTCGGTGGTGACGCCTTCGGCACTGGAATGAAGGACTTGGCCGTCCCCAAACCAGCCTTTGCCCCCTTCTTACCCACATCCCCACTATTCGCCACCGACCCATTCTCATTCTCTTGATTAACCTTAATATGACCCATGATTATCCACTTGTTAAAATCACACCCAAAACTAAAAAATCCCTACCTTTTCAGTTAATTTAATTAAAAAAGTTAATTACACCTTAAGCACCTTACAACCACCTAACCAACAGGTAAACACTAAATGCGCCCGTTTTTCATGCAAGAAAGAAAAGTGCTCCAAAGCCCGCACTTCACAAAGCCAACCGACAAAACCGACACCAGCCAAAAAAAACTAGGCCAGCTGGCAAGTACATGCTCAGCTGCGTATCTGCGGCTGTCAAACAGGTAAACAAAAAACAAAGCAGTGGGGCAATGCAAGACACACGCAACAAAGTGGAAAGCATAGAGCGCACAAATAGGCAGGAAATTTTGACTTGGTTTTGTAAACAAGCCTTAAATACGATTTGGAGTTAGTTGTCGTTTTGAGCTTGTCGGCGAATGCAGAATTTTGTGCAAATTTTATGGAAATTTGTGGAATTTGGCCATTTTCTGTGTAAATTTGAGTGTTTTAACGTAATTGAGGGGTGTCGCTGACTGACCGGAACGCTGAAGGATTTCCGGTGACCTTTCCAAATCTTCAAAATGTCCATTGCAGGTATGTCCATTAACTAAAGTCAATTTTTTCGGTGTTTTCGGGGATTTAACTGTCCAGTAGTGTCTTTTGGCTAGAGTGTCATAAGTCAGTTTTGTAGAGTTCCGTTTTGTAATTTTGTTTAACACTTTGTTTGTTTGTTTTGTCCCGTTTGTTTTTTATGTTCCGGTTTGATTTGTGTGTTGGCTTTTGGGCACATTAAAAACACGTCCAATTTTTAATATCGCGTACAATTAAACTACTATACACGCACGTATTCACGTTTTAACATCATCATCGTCATCATGAATCAATTTCAATCACCAAAAGGATTGCCATTGTCAATGGCTTCGGTATTGAATCCTTTAGCAGGGGCAGCGGCTGCCGGGGTTTATGTGGATCCCTTGCTGAAACGCCAGAAGATTGAGGATCTGGGACCTAACGAGTTTCTGAGCATACCGATTTCGGATCTTAATCAGAGTGGCCCGCTTATTGCAGGTAACCTATAATTTTCACGAGATTAATTATCCACTTATTTTAAGGTGATTACTAATGCATTTTTATTATATTCAGGTCCTGGAGCTAAGCGGGATGTTGCTGCAAGCGTTTTGGGAGTGGCGTTGCCTAAACTGGAAAGACGGGAGCAGGAAGACCTTGCCAGGGCTAAGAAGTATGCTATGGAACAAAGTATCAAGTATGTTTTAATGAAGCAAACGTTGGCTCATCAGCAGCAGCAAGCAAAGTCACTGCAAAGACATCAGGCGTTGGTCCTCATGTGTCGTGTGTACATTGGAAGTATAAGTTTTGAGCTTAGGGAGGATACGATAAGACAAGCCTTTGCTCCTTTTGGTAAGCACAATATTTTCATAAAAGAGCACTTATCGGAGTCTCATTATCAGGGTTGGAAGCTAATAATTTTGGATTTTATTTTTCAGGGCCTATTAAAACTATCAACATGTCGTGGGATCCTGTGGCACAAAAACACAAAGGATTTGCGTTTGTGGAATATGATTTGCCTGAAGCTGCACAACTTGCCTTAGAACAAATGAATGGAGTGATGATTGGTGGTCGTAATATCAAGGTAAGAAAAGAAGCAAAATATAATGCATTTTTACAGTACTTTGTTATTTTAATAACAGTATTATTAAATAACTAATATCAAATTGTTTATGTTGCTGATTTTAGTGTGGACGGGATACAAGAATCAAATTCTCTCACATGGATCAAGTCATCGACGAACTGATGGAAGAAGCAAAAGTTTACCACAGGATCTATGTAGCGTCTATACATCAAGACTTGACAGAAGAAGACATTAAAAGTGTTTTCGAAGCTTTTGGAAAGATCAAGTCATGCAAGCTTGCCCCTGGTCCCACACCCGGAAAGCATAGAGGTTACGGCTTTATTGAATACGAATCAGCGACATCTGCTGCGGAGGCTATTGCTTCGATGAATCTCTTTGATCTTGGAGGTCAGTATTTGCGAGTAGGAAAGGCAATTACACCTCCAAACGCTCTACAGCAAGCAAATCCTGCACAAAGTCAAATGCCAACTGCAGCCGCTATTGCCGCAGCTGCTGCTACTGCAAAAATTCAAGCAATGGAAGCAGTCACAAATACCGCTGCTGCGTTGGGTTTGTCAAAGTCACCTACAGCAGGTGCTGTTGCTGCTGTTCATGCACCTGCCGTGGTTGCTCCTCCCACGGTGATTCCTACCCTGCCTAGTGTTGGTGTAGCTCTTCCAACAGCTCTTGGAGCACCTACAGTACTAGGGTCTACTTTGACCACCTCATCTTTGGGAGGATCCACAGGAGGCTTGGCTAGTGCACCAGTGATTCCTTCAGTACCACCTCCAGGTCTTGCCATACCAGGCGTTGGTGTCCTTCCAGTCACGTTAGCCTCTACTGCAGCTGCAGCTAGATTGGTCGCACCAGTCACTTTGGCGCAGGCAGGAGTTCTTGGACTTCAAACAGCTGCCCCCAGCTCGGTAACTGCTTCGGCTTTACTTACCGCTGGAACCGTGCCCTCCGTTACTTCAGCAATGGCAGCATTACCTGCTAACTTGTATGGAAATCCTGGAATCGTTGCCAGTGGAGGTACATCGTCAGCAGCAGCTGCAGCTGCTGCCGCGGCGGCCGCAATCACAGCACAAAATCCAGCGGTGGTAAGTTAACTTACAATATGTTCTCAATCATAAGTATTCATGCTAACAAATCATACTCATTTGTTTAAATTAACTTTTTACAGCGCGAGGAATTGGTGAAAAAGCTTGTCGAGGAGAACGAAAATGTTAGTTTGTCATCCCAAGAAAATCTTTCCATAAAAGGACAAAGTGCAAGGCACCTGGTAATGCAGAAACTAATGAGAAACGAAAGCTCTCCTGTGATCGTTCTCAAAAACATGGTTGCACCCGAAGACGTAGATGACACCCTTCAAGAGGAAATCACCGAAGAATGTAATCGTTACGGAACAGTGGAGCGTGTAATCATTTACCAAGAAAAACAGTCCGAGGAAGAAGATGCACCTGTAGTGGTCAAAATATTTGTTGAATTTTCAAATCCCAACGGTAAGAATAACGTTTTACGAAAAAGATTTAATACATTCAATATAACAAGCTATTCATTAGCACAAATAACAAAATGTTTTAATGCTTGTTTTTGTTGCACTTTTTTACAGAGGCTGAGACAGCAAAGGCATCTTTAAACGGGCGCTACTTCGGTGGAAGACGTGTCATTTGTGAAATTTACGACTTGACATTGTACCGAGATCATGATTTATCTGCCTAATATTTTAAAACCATGTCAAAATATACTCGTTTTTACCTATTTTTAACTATTAGTTATAATATACGCAGGACTATACAGAAGTTAAATTTTGTTGTGCATGTATATTGTTAGTAAAAGCAACTCGATTAGTTTGCTTGTATGTATTTCATGAGAGAATAAAGTTTTTATTTGCAAAAAAATCATTTAAAATCATTTTGTCACGGGAAATAAGTCAGCATGTGACACAATACTATAGAGGGGGCAGTGGGGCGTGTCTGAACGGGTTTGTCCTTGTTACATAGATGAACACTAACCGTGTCGGTGTTTAACTTGCTTGGTTGCTCACATCCACCCGACAAATATAAACAAAATGACTGTGAAAGTGTGATTCGGGTTCCAGTATGTTTGAAGCAGTCGACTAAGGAGAAGGTCCATTTTGTATGAAGTTAAAAATGACGAAAATATTTAAATTGAGTTGGATTACAAAAGTTTCGTTCATTGTGTTAGGAGTCTTTCTGTTAATTTCAAACGTAACTTTCTGCAGTGCTACAATTCGGTTTGATAAAGTAGAGAACCCCAATGCTAAGAAAAGCTCTGCAGAAGAAACTGCAACAATCAAGCATCAAAGCACAAATCCAAGAACGCTTAAACTTAAACAAGATTTCAGAGTACCGTTAAACAGACCACGAAGAGATCATCAGTATGCAACTTACAAGGTTCCCAAGAACCATAATGTTCTGGTTGGTAAGTTGATTGACATACAAATTTTTTACGTGAGGTAAGGGGCAATGTGATACATGAATGAAATTAACTACCTACTTGATACAGATTACGGTTGGACACCGCGTCAGTTGTCGTCGTTTGCGTCAACCAATTTGCTTCAGGGTCCTCCTCCAAGTGAATACCCTTATCCCGCTGGTAATGGGGGACTAGTGGGAGGAGGGGCAGAGGAAGAAGATAACGTAGTTGCTGCAGGCGGGCATGGTCACCAGCAACACGGTTGGGGTTGGGGTCACAGTCATGGGTAACTTGAGACATGATTTTGAGTAAAAAGTATTTAATAAAGTGAATAGGCATGATGGTCTTTTTGTATTATGCAAAGTCATAAAGAAAAGTACAAGAAGAGTGAGGTCAACTCAAGTGCTGTAGGCATGCTGGGATTCCTTGGTTTGCTAGCGTTAGTGCAGGTAACTAAAAAAGTTTAAAATTAGTAAATTTTTGCTATTAACGTAGGAAGAGCTGTAACTCTGCACTGGGGCTACTTGGGCTTCTGGGTCTTACTTCATACCTTCAGGTACTATTCACCAACGCAGTAGGCGTGTGTTTAGAAGAAAGTTGCTAAAACTTTTCCATGTTGAATTTGTTCATTTTGTAAACTGTAGAATGTGCTTCGACAGATGAATGGAGGGCTGGGACTTGGTGGTGGAGCAGGAGCTGGACTTGGCGGTGGAGGCGCAATCAACCCTGGAGGAGGAGGAGCGGTTATCCCTGGAGGCAGACGGCTGAGGCGCTCTGTTACAAACAACGCATTCACTCAAGCTTCATCCGATCTTTATGATACGACTGCTGGGATTGTACCGTATTTGCTGAATTTGAATCAGATTCGAGAAGGGGCATGGTCACTTAACTGCAGTTCTTACGAAG
Organism: Entomobrya proxima; assembly: GCA_029691765.1. Classification (NCBI taxonomy): domain Eukaryota; kingdom Metazoa; phylum Arthropoda; class Collembola; order Entomobryomorpha; family Entomobryidae; genus Entomobrya; species Entomobrya proxima. Next base: position 36,025,034 of record CM056171.1, on the reverse strand, counting down.
TTTGTATGCTGAGTCAGGCTGCAAGTCATGGCATGACGGGGAGAAGTGAGAAACAGCTTATCAGGAATACGTTGACGTAAGTGTGCTCAGAGGAAACTTTAATTAATTAGAAATTCAAGATTTTAATTTTAAATATTTTGTACTTTATGCTTAAAAGATCTGTGGTAGGTGAAATGCTAGCACCACTTACAAGACATCGCAAAAAGGAAAAGGATTTGAGAAAGACAATTGATTGGGCTGCAAAAGTTGGATTGAAAGGGGACAAATGTGACGAATACTTTGAAGAATGTAAAGCTTGAAAAATATCTTAAACCAGTACTTTAAACAACTTACAATGTTATTTTATTTATCTGGGTAGTTTGTTTTATGGTGTTTTTATTACAAGTACAATTTTTGACAAAAGTAGGTTAGTGAAAATGAAAACTACTAAAATTCATAGATAAATTAGCAATAAATGTTCTATGATGTAGCAATACGAAACAACGGGAAATAAAATAATTTATAAATAGAGACCCTCCGGTGTTCCTTCCTTCTTGCGGTACAGGACATTTTCCTTTGATTTCTTGAAATCTTCATTGGTGACTTTCATACGACGTTCTCTCAACGCCATGAGACCAGCTTCTGTACAAATGGCCTAGAGAGAAAAGAATTGATAGGTTATAATCTTGCTTTGAAGGATCAGATTTAAAACTAAGAAATTGCTTAGTATTATCATTGCATACCTTGATGTCTGCACCGGAAAGGTCGTCCTTCGCCATGACCAACTCATCCAACTGTACATCAGGTGCAAGGGTCATGCGAGCGGTATGGATTGCAAAGATTCTTCTCTTTGTCTTTTCATCAGGAAGGGGAAATTCGATCTTTCTGTCAATTCGTCCAGGGCGAATGAGGGCAGGATCGAGGGTTTCGATTCGGTTGGTGGCCATAATAACTTTAACATCTCCTCTGGAATCAAAGCCATCAAGTTGGTTGAGTAGCTCCAACATGGTTCTTTGGATTTCTCGCTCTCCACCGGAATTAGAGTCGTAACTGTAATGATAAAAGAGGAATTAGTATTCATGTTTCTTTACATCAAACAGCTATTTTCCGCATCATTTTGCTAGTTTAAGTGCATACCGTTTTGTTCCTACAGCGTCTATCTCGTCGATAAAAACAATGGAAGGTGCATGCTCTTCAGCAACTCGAAACAATTCTCGAACAAGCTTGGGTCCATCTCCCAGGTACTTCTGAATCAATTCAGAGCCCACAACACGCAGAAAGGTTGCTGATGTCTGGTTAGCTACCGCTTTTGCAAGGAGGGTTTTCCCAGTTCCTGGAGGACCATACAGAATCACACCCTTCGGAGGACGAATACCCATCTCTTCATAGTATTCAGGATGAGTAAGGGGAAGCTCCACAGACTCCTTGATTTCTTGAATTTGCGTATCCAAACCACCAATATCTGCGTAGGTTTCTTGGGGTGCTTTCTCAAGCTTCATTACGGTCACCATTGGATCAGTATCGTCAGATAGAACGCCAACCACAGCATGCACTTTGTGATTTAACAACACAGCACACCCAGGCTCTAGCTGATCCTTATCCACAAAGGATAAGATAGACACGTAGTGTTCAGAACCCACAGAGGTTGAAACAATCGCATGGTTATCATCAATGATCTCCTCCAACGTTCCAACAGACATTGGGGTTCCTCTCAGGTCATCAACCTATTTATACAGAAGCATTTACAACAACAATTAGTAAATTCACTATTTCACTTGACCAAGCCATACAATAACCTACTAAACCGTTTAAAAACTACCTTAGATCTTTCCTCTTCGTTCTTCTCATCTTGTGGCTTCAGTCTTTCCTGGTTCTTAATGAACTCCTCCTCCATCAACAAGTAATCCTTGATTCTCTCCATTTTGAGCATTTTCAGTCGACAACGAGCATGCGGAGTAACTGCAAATTCACCAAAATAAATCATAAAATCCCCTCCAAACCTTGCAAATCACCTTTAACAAAAAATTAACCCTAATACCTACCTTGAGGCAACTTTTGTGCAGCATCCGGTCCCTTGACCTTCTTCCTCCTCTTTCCCACTCGTGTGGGCACCGGAGGCTCGTACTTCTTCTTCTTCTCATCCCCCTTCCGATCCCCTCCACTTCCACCCGGAGCGTTGGACTGATTTTGACCCTACACACCAAACAATAAATCATACCATTAGTCATCCCTTATCATCCCCTTTCAAATCCAAATTTCCAAGTCAATTAAAAAATCCACAACTTACCATAGTCCAAGATCACAATCCCCTTCACTTAAATACTCCTTTAATCAAATTTCCACACAAAAAATACTTTTAAAATCAGCGTTTCTCAGCGTCTTCCTTACGCTGCTGCTTGCACCTGAAGAATTTCAACCTGACTCCGCATAAAATCAGCAGAGAACAGAGAGTTTTATGACAAGACAAAAACTTCAAGTTCAAATCCGCCTCGTTCCGTCTCAGAGTGCCCCAAAGCTATGCCCGTAACACGTACAAAGTCTAGTGTCGGCAGGTCACCAAACAGAAAACAACTGACTTGGTTCTCTGTACTGTACACTGCGCTGTTTTGGACTAAACCAAAGCCAACTTTTCGTGTGAAGATGATACACAAATAGCTTGTCTTTCAAATGTTCAATCTAAAAAGCCAACAGAAAAGGTTTGGCTTTTTTTCTGAATGCGATGCGATGATGGCCAGAGAAATTTTAGATGAGGATGCGGTGTAGTCGGCAAGAGAAAATCAGATGTGCCCTGCCAACCCAACGGTGAAAGCACAGACAAACGACAGGACAGCCAAAAGGTTCCTTTTTTTGGCCAGGTTCGTCAATCTGTCTCGGGTGAACAGTGGAAGCTGTCACTTTTTGGACACGTTTTGGGTTGTTGAACTTTTGAAATGAAATCGCAGTGAGGTGGAAGCTAGTTTACAGTTGTAACTTTTTAGTGAGTAGAGGAAGGAAGAGGTGGATTCGGGGTTAATTTTTTTGAGGGGTTAAGTTTTTGGAATAAATTGGGCATTTGGCTGGAAGGTGAGGTGGAAAAGTGTGGAGGGCCGTCACCTGCGCCGCTACCGCGAGAGGGGTAGGGGAGGGTGAGAGTGTGGAACAGGACCAGTAGATTGGCAGGCGGGGGCAAGCTGGAGGAAATTATGGAGGATGAAGACAGTTCGGACCAGAGCATTAACGAGTTGTATTCAAACAAGCCTGTAATTCACAGTGTAAGTCAGGTAGTTGAACTTTGGATTTGCTGAGATTGAAGCTTGAAAGGATTTGAGATGAATTTGTTGGGGTTTTTTGGTTGGTTTGTTCCAGGAAACGCTGAGGATAGCCTGTGCCCAACTTTTAGACATGTACATAGATGAGGAGTACTTTAATTTGGGAAGGGAAATAGGCAAGCTGTTAAGATGGGGGGAACTAGACGCTTTAGGGATACTGAATAGGGTACCGGATGAATACGAGATTGTGGACACGCCGGGAGTGGACATCTTTGGGAATCCTTTGAGTAAAAAGTACAATTTCGAGTGTGAGTGTCCGAAATGCCACAGGACGCTGGCAGCTTCCAGATTTGCGCCACATTTAGAAAAGTGTATGGGGATGGGTAGAAATAGTTCGCGTATTGCAAGCCGACGTCTTGCCGCAGCCTCTAATAACGCCAATAATAATAGTAATAATTCGAATAACTCGGCCGGGGAGTCCAGTAAGAATGCGGGACAGGCTAATGCTGTCAGTGGTCCAAGTCAGAACCCGGTAAGTACTTAGTAAATGAATGCTTTTATGAGCTAACTTTAAACTAACTTTCTACATATCTATCTACTTTCAGTTAAATGGAGAACTGGGCTCGGAGGATGATCACTTTGAAGAAGACGACGACGATGAAGACTGGTCACTTGATAGGAAGAAAACTAATAGTAAAAAGTCTAAAGAGAAGGTGGCAGTTAAGAGGTAAGTTAAATCTATAGTTTATTTTCGCGAACTGGGGTCTGGTTCACCAGCGCGGCTCATTGCTCATTATCATGGATCGTAAATACAAAATTTAATGTGATAATGATAATGAAGCAATGAAAAATTTCGGTGAAACAGACCCCCCGATTTCTAATTCTTGTATCTTCATCATCGTTATTTGATCAAACAGAAAAGGGCCACTTTCCAGAGTAAAGAATACCGATGGGGTTGGCTCAAAGGGGCGACGTGGTGCCTCACCTTCCGTTACAGACTCACCAGCGTCCTTAGGCGCTGCGGAAACCAGTATTCATGATGAAGATGATTCTACCCACATGTCACTGCCATAATAAGCAGTGTATTAATTTTCTAATGTTTTCAGAGAAGCTTCTCATTTCTTGGGTTAGGGTTAGCCTTCTGCACAAATAACCTGTAGGGGCATCCATAATACCATAAAAAGTTTCCTGTGTGTACTACTACTAGCAGCAACAATTAATTTGTTTTATGAACGAACGACTTAAGATTTCGTACGAATGCAAAAGACCGACAGATGATAAGGTGCTTAGGGATTGTTCATCAAGGAAAATACAGAGCGCAATTAATTAGGTTCAGCAAGCAGAAGTGCTCCTATAGTTAGCCAGTTTCAATAGTTGGCTATATTTTCTCATCTAATTGAATAATATAATTATAAAGTTGTGATAATCGTTACTAGAATATTAAAGAATGTATATAATTCTGTTTGTGTTTATATTCTCACATCATATTCAGCAGAGTTCAGAGACTTTTTTACAGTTCACTCACAACCAGAAATAATTAGGTACTTTGGAATTTTATTCTTAAGTGGTGTATTATATACTAAAATATATGCTAAGATAAATTACCTAATAATTAAATGTGTGTACAGTGACACCGGGAACTAGAGGACTGAAATTTTTGTAATATGAATAAGAAAAAAAACCTTAGCAGTTAGTTAACTTAAGTGTACTAAACAATGGACGACTCATTGCGCATTATTGCTATACAGTGGCAAAAACATGTTTGTATAATTGGCTTGAACACCCAAGATATTTTAAGAGTCGTACTGGGGCAATGAGAGAAAAATGAAATAAAATTGTCCTTTGATTGCTCAAACAAGTTATTTACTCATGTTGCATGTACCTTTAAGTTAGTATGCAATTTAAAAGTTGAGTATCATTTAGTTTAAAATTGCATCTTTAGAAATACAATATTATACACAATGACGATCTGATGAGAATGGTTACCCTGTCAAGCAAGTCGGGCACCGAAGCTCTATCACTAATGATAGGTTGCATTGTGGTAAAGGAAAGGAAGGAAATGGGAAGAATAAGAGCTGTCTTCTATACATCCTGCCTACCTATCGTAATATCCGTTTCGCATCCCCGCATTGTAGGTATCCACGTTTTGTGTATAGGTTGCTGCTTCTATAGAACCCCCACCTCCGTTCCAAATGCCGACCGGTTTTGTGAAACTCCAGGCAGTAGCGTATAGGGAGAAACAATGTTTGTTGTGCATTTTCTCATGCCTGGATACTGCTTCCTGTAGTGTTACACACTTTATCATTAACAAGTTTGACTGGAACACATGCACAGCATAATTTTCATAACCTAGAAATAGTTTAAACTAAATTATTTAAGTAGTGTATTTCAAGGACTACCTTGTACTGCCATTTGCCAATATTTATAGTTATAAACTTTGCATTTCCAAACTTTGTCTGCAAATTTCCGCTTACTCTCAAGTGTATGCAACAGAACCGGAAGTAACCTGTTTATTGACATTGTGAAGTTGTGCGTGGGTCGTATATTGCTGTTGTTTCATTCTGTTGAGTCGTTACAGCACACTTCCTCAAATAACTTTCATTTGCATTCTGTGTGCATGTGACACTTAAATACATTCCAAAAGTCTGTCCTTGATAGCCACCAGAATACGTAGAACTGGAAATGAAGTTTGCAGTCTGAACACAAAGGAAGGAAATAAAGGTAAGGAGTATGCTTGTCCAAAGTTTGACTTTCATTCCAGATATATGCTTGTAACATGCTGACAGAGAGAAAGTTCATTTTTTCATACAGTGCAAAACTTACAGCATGTTTTCATGTCATAATATGCATGCCTTTTTCATTGCATCCCACCATACAATATGCATATAACCATCCATGAAAATGTAGCATGAAAAATTCATTCAACATAATCACAACTCATATCTGAAACGTTTCTATAATTTTTGCGTTTATTAATACATAACATGATCAATATATTCTCATACTTTTCGTAACAACTTGTAATATATATTATCTTTGAAACAATTTATGATACAATAGTTAAACATCTTGTTCATTAAGAAAAGCACAAAGTTAAGAAAATGGAACTAGAGTTATTATTGCGTACAATCAAAAAATGGAAGCATGCTTGGTTCAAAAATTCTTGTACTTGCATGCATGATATATTTTGGAAAGGAGACGTGTTGTGTGACTGTCTGACTACAAATATGACTGAGAGGATCCCTTTCATCATTATTAACTCTTTGGCTTAATAATAATATAATAGTTAGTTGTTTTTTATAAATCTAACGTATTTTTAGCATGTAGCAGTAGTTAACAGTGTGTATTGTTGAGTTGCTGTTTAATGTAATATTATGACAAGTCAAAGTAATGATTGAACATTAGGCGTGAGCAATATGTATCTTCTACGAATATAGTGGTGGTAGCACGTATATCTTTATAAGTAGCTTGGTAGATCTTTGTAATTTTAAATTGTAGTCACAATGTGATTGATTCTAGTACATGATTACTTGTAATTATATAGCTTCTCTGTGATAACAAGGTTATCTGGATAGAATTGCGATTTAAACTTGTGGTAACCGTTTTAATATAATGTTCAGATCTCCATTTTTTATATATCATCAAAGTCTTAAGTAGAAACGTTACTCTGATTAACTAATCGTATCACTCACAGACAGGCGAACAGTTTATAGCAGATTTAATTAATATATAATCTAATTTCCTTATACATCTCTGATCTCAAACAACTACCTATTCTCTATTAACCAGAAGCATTCTGCTCTTCGGTTTTAATGGCATCAGATTGTTGTTGGTCAGGCTCAGGCTTACTTTCTCCATTAGTAGAATTCTCCATGTTTTCATTAACAGCCGGCTCTTCCTTAGCCTCTTCTCCAGCATTGTTTAGCAGGGTGTTTTTGAATTCCTTGCAAGAGTGCACTAGCATTTCCAGCATCTTCAAGTCGTTTCGTAGAAGCTGCAATATGTTCTTGCTGACCTTGGTAAAGGCTCGTTCGTTGGCTTTGGCAGCGTTTGCCTGCTGCTCCTGCTTTTGAATGTCGTTGTTTTCTTCCTGGCTAAAAGACTTGGCTAAACTTTGTGCGGTGAGGGTACGGAGTGCGGTGGAAACGTTATTTTCAGCAACCCTCCGCATTAGAGACAAACGGTCTTGAAGATACTGAAGACATTCCGGGGTTGGAGTTTCCAGGAGTGTGACCAAGGCGTCATCTTGGTTCTCCAAATAAAGGCACAGTTTTTCTATGTAAATTTTGATTGGAAGAAAGATCATAAATGAAGTTTTTACCAATTATGATAATCTCTGGAAAAAAATGAGATTGAAAAAATTACCTTCATTAGCTATGAAGATGTTGATGAAAGCAAAAAGCCTCTTGGATGCTGGAAGCCGCTCGGGTGTCAAAGTGAACACGGTTCGACTATCAATGCGCAATTCCCTCAAGAGAGCTAGTTTACGACCACTATTGGCAGTGTTTGTTCCCACGCTCAGTTCCAGAAAGTAGGTATCATCTTTATAGTTGCTGGGCACGAACCCGTTATGAATAAGAAAGTCGATGGAGGATCGATGTCCATAAAACATTTTGAATTCCGAGTCTTTTCCAAAGTCATGGCCGGCGTAGCAAAGAAATGTCTCGGTCTCATCGTTGTAGTCCGTTGAGATCACCTCCCCTTCGCCATGATTACACATGTCCAGTAGGGGTACCATGCAGAGAGTGTCATTTTTGTTGGGCCAGTTGTTCACACGCGTTGAAACTGCCGACACAGCCCAACTGCAGAAAAATATTCGATTAGCAAAATGCAATTGCCATTAATTTTGTAAAGGTTTTCTTTGTATGAACTACTTACGTGTAACGATTGTACGTAAAAATCTTTTTCAGTCCTTTAGCTGCTAAACTAGTTGAGTTTCTGAACTTTGTATGGAAGTAGGCGTACTGGCGAGATATATGTCTATACATCCTAAGAGATTCACCTGTCAAAAATACAAATTATAGTTCAGATTTCCAAACCTTGATTACGCACTTGTTACGAAATTATTTTTGAGTGTGTATTTGTCTTACGGAAAGCCCTAGGTGCTATTTTTAAAAGCGCCATTTCCTCCTTCGTATAATAAGCAATGGTGTCAAACGTCGAAGGAATAATGCGGAGGTACGGTTTCCAAAAGGAATCAGGATTAACATAGCGCTCATAAAGTAGGAACATTGCCAACAGGACGTTTTGCATGTTGTACAGAATTGGATCCTTATCGATTAGAATCGCTGGAACAAAAGCAAGACAATTAAGTTTATAGTCAGAGAAAGCAAACGCTTTTTAATATTTCCTTTTGTTAGTACTTCTTACAAAGTTTTGAACTCCGTGCTTTCTCCGCTGACAGCACTATACTCTTCGGCACCTTAAACACCAAATCCCCAGCCTTTAGCGGAACATTGGCCTTCAATCCAAACCCTTCTGTCACAGAACCTATGCGGATTTTCTCTTGGAACTCTGCCTCGTTCCTTTGTAGCCACTGAATAAATTCGGGCATTTCCGCTTGTCTCCGGGTATTCTCATCTGTGGCGTTGTCTTGCTTATCCTGGTTATCCCGCCCAGCCTCCCGTTCCTTAATCATTTGAATCAAATTGGAAAGACGGAGATAATGCTCCCACTCCCATTTTAGCTGAGGTGTTTCCTCAAAGTCTTCAGTAGCCTCTGCAAATAACAAACGACACACTGGAATCAGTACAAAATTGGTAGAATATTTCATAGTGAATCTTTCTTGCACTTTACCTTTTAATAACGAATCAATTAGCACGTCTAACGGAGCCTTTTTAGAACCGCTCGAAGACGACGACGAGGAAGTTGAAGACGTGGAGGAATTCTGAGATTTACTTTTCATCATTGGAACCTGACTAACAACCGGTGATACTACTACGAAACTTTACTCCAAAAAATATTTCTCCAGACACCCTTTCACACTAGTTCCCTTACACAGAAGACTAGATCTTTAGGAAACAGGTTCTACAAAGCTACCTAACTAACTAGCCACATGACACATGATATCACCAATTCCTAGCCCTTGATAATACGCCCCTTCCACCCAAAGCGTTCTTATTCGGGACAAATCTACAAGTGGTTATCCAAAAATGCTACTACTACTAGCCGAAGACTGGGATGATGTGATGATGATATGGCTTCTTTCTGTGTACCTTCTTCTTCACACAGCAAATTTGCAGACAGAAATGCAATGACTATCTATAGAAGAGTAGTACGTGTGATATACCTACTTTAATAAAAAAATGGCCAGACAAACTACTATACTACTTTCTATACTGTCCCGTCGTACTCGTCATCAAATAAAAATACCAAAATATTTATATTTGATTTTCTCCTTCTGTGTGCTGGAGCTGGACTCTCTTTCTGGACATGTGTTTTTATTGCTATTGAATCAAGTTATGGATTATTGTAGCTTTTTTTATGCACCGGTTCCGCAAGTCTTGGCAAATTTGTAACCAAAAACACAAATTTCTTGTGCATGTGCATGCATGCCTGGCTCACTGCTACTTCTACAGACTACTGCTTTCATAGAGAAATGTTAACCCTTTTACATCCTCCTACTACTTACTATACCGTACTCCTACTATTACAACATATACTTAAATGGGCATGTTCGTGTATTCCAAACTTAATCCTATCACTTATCATCAGATACTACTGTTCAACATGCTTATATTATGTCTTTATGATATAGTTTGGGCATTTCTCTGCGTTAGAAACATAGATGGTGGTGCCAGTAGAGTTTTTGGACTGCCAAGCGGGGCTGGGCTCGGCCTTTCCAACGTCTACCAGAAGATGGTACGAGTCTGAAAAGAAACAAAGTGCTTTGTGGAAAGCGTGCAATGACTTGGGAGTGAAATGAAGCTTTTCTGCTGAAAATATTATGAAAATGAACTGTAAAGGTGTGGGTTTTCATTTTGTGGAGAAACTTGAGAAACAATTTCCACCGGACGTTTTCCGGGGAAATGGCTGTGGAGAAAGTGGAAAAGAGAAAGTTTTTGGTGTAAAGAGGCTTCCTACTGAAAATTTACACTTGAGTGTGTAGTGCAACTTTTTGAATATACGGGCATAATGATAACAATCATTATTATAATCCTTTTCGAATCATCATCCTCATCATCATGCAAACCAACTTGAAAGGAACAAGAGACAGAGAAAGTTTGTCTTCTAGTCTTTTTTCTTGGCAGGATGTCGGTTTGTTTCTGAGAGCTTATTATTGGAAATGAAAGTCCTGTCTGGCGTTTTTCTTTTTGGTGCGCTTGAAAATGATGACAAGAAATGATAAAAAAAATAAGATGGGAATAGAAACTTGGAGAGAGAGACACGGGGAGAAAGAGAAAGAAAAGCAAACGAAACTGATTCCAATTGCCAATATGTTTTTCCAAGTGCTTTGTCAAACGACCAAAAACTTTCCTCGCTTTCTCCCCATCTTCTTATCTTTCTCTTTGGCTTTTCAAAGGAAACTTGTCTTTAGCAAGTTTTTATTTTCTTTTGAGAGCTTTCTCGTTTTATATTCCCATTTTTCCTTAAGGTACACATAAATACATACGACTTTCTTTTCTTCAATCCTTATCATTATCATCATCTCTCTTTCTAGAGAAGCTAGTCAACATCATTGTCGATTCCGATTGTAGCTGTCTTGTTGGCAACAGCCAAATAATATATACTTTTTAGTGGTTTCTCTCTTTCGTTTTCTCGTCTCTTTGCTTTCTTCAAAAAAGAAAGAGAAAGTTTTTTCTCAGCAATGTGATGAAATGAGTTTTTTTGCTTTCCTTTTGGCTGTTGTGGCCGTGTCTCTGCTAGAGTGGTAAGGTGTTTTCTAGAGAAATGTAAGGGCAACTGGGGTTACGGAAGGCCTACGACTGCATCTTGTGTGTTGAAAAACTTTCTCTCTCTCTTGGCAGAGATGACTAGTGGCTGGATTGATTTCAAATTCTGCTAGCGTCACCATATTAGCTTTCTAGTCGTTTTCTCCTTTCTTCTTAGTGAGCAGCAGCATTTTTTGTGGCTCCCAAGCTCATTGTCAAAAGAAGAAGGAAAAAAGTGTAGAGAATTTTTTGCTCTGTCTCTGGCTTTCTCTATAGCTGGTTCTGTTGGCAATTGCAATCTAGCATAAGGAATATAATATCAGAGCATGATGATGGAGAAAAAGCCAACAGGCCAAGGACCACAACACTCAGACAGGCCAACTTTTTCGCAGAAGGAGATGGAAAAGAAGTGGTTTTGGTACTTTTGGTGTGCAGAGCAAATGCTCAAGAAAAAATAAGGATGGTCAGAACGCGTTATGAATCCAAGATGGGCATGTGTGGTGCTGATGAACGTGCTGATGATGACGATGGTGAAAAGTTAAGGGAAAAATTGTGAAAGAGAAACGAAGCAATAGACAGAGAATCGAGAGAAGGAAAAAGTTTTACATCTTTTCGTTTTATTTACAAGCACAAGAGTTTTAGTATGAATCTAACAGAAGCATGTCGTTTTTTCACTCTTTTTTGGATTGGATGTTGAGCTGAAGAAAAGGAACGTGAAGATTTTTTTGAGAATGATATAGATTCCTTATCCATTTGATGATCAACATCAAGTTCCACTATGAAACTGCATGGAATACACATAAGTGCTTTCTCTCTGACAGGATATTGAATCATTTTGAAGCAGAAAAAAGAGTGGGCGATGCGATGTGTTGATTTTCCTTTTCAAAGCAAATAGGAAGGAAACGGAGAGGAAACAGACTTTACAAGTCTGAAAATGAAATATGCTTTTTGTCCTCGCATTTGTATCAATCTTCTTATCATTATACCTACTCCGCAGTTGATATTTTATGGAGTTTTTGAGAGACACCCGTTTTTTAAGCGTATGGTGAAAAGAGAATGATTTTCATGGCTGCTTTGCTTCACGCTTATATTTTTCTGCTGGCACAGAGTCCCAGTCTCACTTAAGCCCTTTTTTCTAAAGGTTTATGTATTTTCTGCAAAAAAAGAATCATCGATCCTCCACTCAGACTTCCACGGATTCCCATGCTTTCTCTAACCATCACATAATATATCTTAACAAGCAGGCCAGACTACGGCTGGAAACGGCAGTATAGTGCAATGATCAATAATTCCGTTTTGACGCTGTGCAGTGCAACAAAAACGGCACTTTATTCTCAAGCACTTGCCAAACTGCCTTGCAATAAATGAGTACACACAACTTATTCTAACTTTTCCAATTGCCAATTAGGAAAATGTACCAATCAGGAAATTAAGCTGAAGTACCAACCCCCAAGTTTTGAAAACACAATGATTTTTTCCATTTCCCTATTCCTCATTTCACTTGAAAAAATTGAAACATTTTTTTGTGTGGAAAGCTTTCATTTCTCTATCCTCTCATCTTTATTCATGCCCTTGTATTTTTTCCCAACGTTTTCTTCATTATTACCGTTTTTCTCTCATTCTCCCGCACAACATCTCAACTAGTCTTGGTCTCATCCCATCATCCAGATCATATCCTCATCGTCACATCTCTCTCTCCCGTTTTTTTTCGTCCTCGTGTAAGTATTCCCTTTTTTCTCCTCTTTCTGGTCGATCTTCTCGTTGCTGTGCACTATAAACTGCACGTTCGCGTCTTTGCAGTCCCTCCTCTCCATTTTTTCCCCTGTGCCTGCACACCACTACCATGCCACCACCACCACCAAAAGCAGCAGCACATGAACAATTGCCACCACCGCCAACACGAACCAACAAATTGTTTTTTCTCCCATTCCATGGATCTTTCGTCGAGGACGAATCCACTTTTAAGGAATGTGTTTGGGGAGTAAGGTAGTCGGAAAAAAAGCATCATCATCATCTCTCCGCCAACCCAAACTCCATTTTTCCCCAAACAAAACGAAACAAACCTTCGCTTCTCTCTCGCTCGAGAAGGAAAACGCGACGCGAGAATGTAAGTATACACATACAAAAGAAGGAGGCAAGACAAAACCAAGCAGAAAGAGAACAAAAAAGCTTGATATTTTGAACAGCTACACAACTACTAAGTTGCTCCTCTGCTGCTATTCATACTGATGATTATGGTGGAACCACTATTCACCACCAAAATATATATATGTATCCATTATAAGTTTTTACTACTACCAACTTTTTTAAGCCTCTCTCACTGCCTGTTTCTACGACCAGTTTTTCAAGTGCTTGGATCATCATGGACTCTGGCTGGATGGATGGAAGTGCTCTAGCCAGTTTTCTTGTTTTGGTGTGATGGTGCTCTCTAGTACCCGACGCAGCACTCGACTCTGCCTTTTCCCTACGTCACTTTAGTTGAGAATGGAGAGGCACGTCAGGCAAGGATATCTCCCCCAGAAATAAAAAACTTTACCTTTTTATCACTCTCTTCTAGCTCTTGCCTTGCCACACAACAGCAGCAGCAGCGAAATAAAACGGGCTTCTTTACTCAGTTCATAGTTTTCTCTCTCGCTCTCGTGGGGCGAGAGACAGAAAAAAAAACTACACAGAAAACGCAACGGCACGAAGGTGGCAGGCAGCTTCTAAGAGAACATCTCGTGATGTGATGTTTCTCTCGTTTTTTTCGTCGGTCCTGATCATCATCACGAAAAGCCAGAGAGAGAGATGTGTGCTGATGCTGCTGCTTTTCTAAAGCCAGAGTCAATCGATATTATGCTGTTTCTTCTTTCTGCTAAGATGCTAGAGAAGGAAACGGAGAGCGAGATAGAAACTTGGCGTTTTTTGGTGTGTCGGGTTTTTTTCTTGTCGTTGTCGTCTTCTTTCCCGTCCGTCACATTAAAAGGAGAGAAAAAACGCGCTAGCGAAGAACATAGGAACCAAATCTTTTCGGTCAGAAAAGAATAGTTCGTTCCCTAAAAATATTTTGCAGTTTGTACAGTCGACAATTTTTTTTCTCTTCTCTTATTGCTTGTTTCACTCAAGTAGAAACCTAGAGAGAGAAAAAGTTTCTTTTTTTCTTGGAGGGGATGAGAATGAAAAAGATGCTTATTATGCTGGGTGAACTGTGTAAAGTAGTCTGGCAGTTCCATTAATTCCTTGGATGTTTCCAGTAGAAAAAAGGCAGGAAAAAGTTTTTGGGCATTTTTTAACAAGAGTATTTCATGAGCTTGACAGTTATTCAGGAACAAACAAACAGAAAAACCTTTTATGATATTTTTTTCTTTTTTCTCTAACGGTTTTAAAAAGAATAGTCTAAATATGTATAGGTTTCTTCTAAGAAAAGAAACGTAGTTATATTTTTGCATTACATGTTTCATATGGATTATTTTTTCTCTGAAAAACACGCCTTCTCAGACTTGAGACATTATGCAGAGTGCATGCATAATCCATGCCGTGATGTGTCATGACATGGAAATCGTACCCCAAGAAAAAAAGTTGTCATTTTCTGCTTTTTGCTATTTACTTACTATTCATGTGAGTAAAGCATGAAATAAGTATGAGTTTATTTATGGAGATTTCTTATTTAAGCGAAACTAGACAGAAAAAAACTGTCTTGTTCACTTAGAAAACTGCTCATTTTTCTCCAATTTTTTCATTCACTCACTGTATCGGTTTATTAGCTTAACCTTGCTTGTGACAGTGTAGCAAAAGCATATTATGTAAATATTTGCTTTTTGTTGGTAGTTTGTAGTTTCATTTTTCTTCTTCAAAGTTGTTTATCTTATCAGTAAAAATGCATGAAGTATAAATTATATTGTGGCTGATTGGTTGTGAAGCTGTTTTTCTTTAAGAATGAACCTTGATTATAGTTTTATGAGCTGTTTACTCTGAATAAAGTTGGCTTTTTGTGGGTTCGTGTTTGTAGATTGAGCATGAACAATTTATCACAAGGCGAAAACCATGTTTAGAATAAGTTATATTGAGCATTGTACTTGATTTTTTTAGCAAACGACCCACTTGAAAAGAATGAATGAATTGAGTACTGAGCTGTGAGAAGAGGATGAAAGAGAGAGGAAGCATGAATGGATAGACAATTTAGATGATTTATATTTTCGAGAACTATATGGTAATATAATGATAGATCATGGTTTGTTCGTTCAGCAATAATACTAATTTGCTCTGCGCAAAGAGTAAAGTGTGTAGTGTTGTTTTGTAACACAATCCTATTACGTGGGGTAATAAAACACTGCTAATTGTTAGAGCTACACTCTGTCGACACTTAATAAGTCATCCATACGGCATACAATATGAAATGTTATCCTGCTGATCTTTATGTTTGGAGAAGGCTTTTAAACAGGCAGAAAAAAACAGAGAATGGGTCGATCAGCAATATATAGAATGCGTAGTAAGAAGTTAAATACTTTTATTATGAGTCAACACTCAACATCATCGACCCAGACCAGACGCTAGAATCTCGCCTAAATAAGTCTAAAGAGCGCAAGCACGGCGCAGGGAAAAGTGAGTGATAAAAGGCTTTGCTGGGAATAAAAGAGGGATTATTGTACGGCAAAATGTTGAAGCTGGGATCTTCTTGTGTGTATATGATATTTTTCCATGATTGCGTATATTTCGTTACTCTGCTGCTTTCACTATCGCTTGTGGTGGCAAGAGAGAAAAAAGGGGTTTTAAAGGTGATGATGATACAAGCACTCTATTTATACGATCAATACTTTTTTTCTAACATCTGCTAAGACACAAGGATATTATGATAACGGTGCTGGTTGCCAAAATGTGCACACACGTAATTTTTTGTTTGTCTGAAAAAAAAAGCTTCCATGTGTTTTGCAGCGTCTAATTAGGGATATTCAGTAGCAAGTGGTATTTTGGGTGGTGATATGAGAGTGCAAATTGGTAGCACCAACACATAAATTTGATTAAAGCTAAACCCTCTTCAGAGAGAGAGAGATGGTTGGTGGTGGGAGAAGAAAATGCTATGAAAATGTAATAATAAATGATAATACAATGAAGTAGACCACAAAACGGTATCATTTTGTTTTCCGTTGAGATTATCATGCTGTTACCGTGTGGTATGTGTCGTCTGTTTTATAGCTTCCAATATATTTCAGAGAGCAGACCAGGTGTGAGCAAATCTGTTCAGAGGAGAATGTCGATGTGTACCTAAAACTACTAGACATAAGACCTGGCCTAGCCCCCGATCTCGGAATTTGGCATCTCTCGCCTATCTCTTGTTGCCATATCCGTTGTTTCTTTCCACCCCGTGTGTAAAACCTGGCTTTGGCGTATGCTTCACTGCCGTTTTGTGAGATCGTCTTCCCTGTCTGGCATCTCAAATTATCCGTTTATTTGTCCGTGTTGTACCCGTCCTCTCCGCCTTCATCCCAGCAACCAGACACAAGAGAGGATTACTTTCTAAACACTTTGGTTATGTGCAAAGCGTTGTGTAAAGAGAGAAAAAATTGGATTTTTCTCATTCTCTCATGGATGGGATCCAATATTACCCAATCGGATCCCAGCCTAGCAGAAAAGGAAGAAAAAAACTCTACGAGAAAAAAAATCTTTTGGCGAGCCAGAACCAGGATACGGTACAACAACAATCCGTCGCTCCGCTTCCCTGCTGCCATGCTCTTCCCGTTTCATTTTTTTCTTAGGGTGATATGTGAAATAAAAACCGATCAATACCCAGAGACTCGCAACAGGAATCTACCGCGAACAAACTCATGATCATAACCCCGCGTCGCGTATCACACAATGTGAAGGACAACACTACGGTTCATACCAAAAACACAAGGTATACCCAAAAGCTATGAAAAGTGAGAGAAAAAAGCTGACAAATAACTTTTTTCTCACAGAAAAGAAAACTTGGAAAGATAAGGAACCTCGTTGATTCCCTTAAGGTTAGGATTTTGTTGAGGTGGTTGGAGTTGAAACTGCTTCAAGCCAGATTATTCACTGGCTTACGCAGACACAAATAAGAAAAGCTACATGAAGATTTTTAAGGATTTTAAGTCTCTTTTCCATTCATACTTTAAAGTCAAAATTAAATGGTACATGAGAAAAAACGGCAGAAATTCAGAGAAATGAACCGATACCCTCAGATTCATCTTTGAAAATAAAGAAAACGCATTTAACTAAAGACGACCTTTTTCTTCCAAATAAACTTATTTTTAAAAACTTCCCTTTTTAAAAAGAATTTCTTAAAGGTACATTTTCTATTTTACCCCTGAACAAAAAAGGTCTCATCATCATTTCCCCATAAAGTTTTCATATGCTTTTCAACTTTGTTGTGCTTTATATACATT
This sequence comes from Entomobrya proxima, assembly GCA_029691765.1. Lineage (NCBI taxonomy): Eukaryota > Metazoa > Arthropoda > Collembola > Entomobryomorpha > Entomobryidae > Entomobrya > Entomobrya proxima. The sequence continues at coordinate 36,007,553 of CM056171.1, read as the reverse complement.
TTACCACCATTATTGCATACAAACCTTGTTGTTTGTATTCATTTCATTACATTTTATGTAAAGTTCATTTCACAGGTAGATTAGCTCATTTTTGTTATCGAGTGCTTTTAAGTTGTTGTGCCTTTCCTGCTAGTATGGTATTTATCCACTTCTCTCCCTTTTATGTCAGTTTTGTTTCGTTGCATGATTCTCAATAGCCCAAAACCGAATAAAATGCGTGCGTGCGTGTTTCTCTTTAAAAAGGCATATCGGAAAGAAAAGGAAGGAACAAAAAGTACAGAACTCGATGAAGTTTATTGATATACCATTGCATGCATAACGTGACATAAGGAATAAGATGATGATGATAATAATCAAGAAAAAGGAATGGTACAACACAATATACTCATGGATAGAATGTTTGCCTTGTGTTCTCCGGTCTAGAACGGCGTTGATGATGGTGGCGGTGGTGTGGAGTGAAGAGAGTGAGAGGTAAAAAAGGAAGTTTGTGGGAAGTGAGAAAAAAAAAGAATATTAAGACCCTCCAAAGAACAACCAAACAATTTTTCCTCCTCTCAACGAAAATCGTTTTTTCTTACTCCACCCGAGAGCCTAAGAGAGCTAGACCTCAACGATTCAAAAGTAAGACTAGGGGATTCTCCGAAAACTACAGAGAGAGATTCCACAGACGGTGGTAGAAAAAAAACGTTGAGCTTTGAGTTTCTTCGTCTTTTCTTATTATTCTCGGCTACACATACTTTTTACTTCAGGGATTACAACAAAAACAGTCACGACTTGAGTGTTACAGAGCTAGAGAGAGAGACCGATGTTCTTTGTGGCATTTTCTTCCTGGCATGGCATGGAATTCATTTAGCTTCTCCATTTGCTTCTTCCCTGTGAATAAAAATAGTGTATTTTTCTCCCATTTTCTGCTGACATTCCTTTAAAAATGTATTACTCTCTTGCAACTTGCAGCACGTTTATACTACTTTACTACTTAAATAGCTAGCTCGTTTGTTACCACCATCATCCCCACTACCTCTTTACACACTTTATATACTTGTCTCCCCGTTTTTTCTTTCTTAGATAGGTAGTTAGTTATATAGCTCGTCAAGTGGAATTTCGTTACTGAGCATAAAATGAAGCGCTTAGTGTTTTCTCTCACTCTCTTTCTAATGCTCCTGCTATTTCAAGGTAACAAACTTAAAAATGTAAGAATACACACACATAAAAAGATACAACCCTTCCATGTGTCACGTCGTCCTCCAGGTCTCTTTTTTCTTCTGATCATTTCGTGCCTTTTTGTTTAAAAAGGGAACTTTAAAAAGAGAGGAAAATGCACTGGGTAAGCAGTATTATTATGTAAGCTCATTCATGTTTTATGATGAGATCCGCTCCTGCTGGTGTAATGAGACTGATGATGTGCTGCTGTGCAAGCAAGTTAAGCTTTTACTAACTACCACGTAATAATAATAAAAACTCTATATATTTTTGTGCTTTCTACCGAGATATTTTTTTCAGAGTATTGCTTCTTCGCATGCAATTCTATCATCATGCTATATACATAAATGCAGTAAAAAATATGCCATGTCATGTGTGAGTGTGTGTGTGCAAACTCTTAATGATAATAAAAAACTTATCGTTAATTTATCAGAGGCTTTTGCTTGCTCATGCAAAAGTGTGTGCGAGCGCACAAAAGACATTAAATTCCTTCCGAGAGAGTTTTCTTCGAATATGTACTATATACGCCTTGGTTCCCTGATGATAGACAAAAAATGTTTCCTACTTTATATGGTTTTCGTGCTTGAGAAAAATGAATTGGAATTACTGATTATAGCAGCACGTCGTATCAAATTGAGTTTCTTTTTTTTTCAAAAAAATTAATGCCGTTGCATGTCCACCCTTCACATGTCTCACGACGTTGTCGTTGTCTGCTGATGTCTTGCTATAATCTATCCTTGGATGGAAAAATTGCAAAAGGAGAAAACACCAAAAAAAGAGCCTAGCGGGGACAGTTTCAACAGGATTGAAAAGGGGTAAAGTAAGACGGATACAAGAAGGCACGCCACCTTGCCATCACGTAATACATGACAAAGACAAAGCGAAGATTTTTCTTTCCTGATATATCTATTATACATTTCTGTTGATATATTATTCCAAAAAGCTTCCGTGTATATAAGCTAATCATAAAATGTTACTGGGCAATATCGATTTTTTGGCAGCCCGAAAATGAGTACGGTTTATAGGCAGTTATTTCTCGTAGTATTTTATTGATTGCTTCTCGAAAGGAAAGTATGGATTTTTTATGTACATGCCACATGTACTTTGTACGAGTGAATGACACTTTTATACACGACGCTCCAGAATGTTGTGTAGTCACACCCGTAAAAAGTGGCTGGTGTGCATGTAAATTGAAATGGTGGACAAGTGAAGAAACTTTGCTGTTTCAATGGATAATTAACATTTTATCAGCAATCATTAGAATAAAAACCCAGTAGTGAGTCAGACCCTATGAATATGAATGAAGTTGACGTTGTGGAATGTGTGGTCGATATGTATAATGGTTTTGACTATCTATATATGTACAAAGAGGAAATGATTTGGTTAAATAATCAAATAATTTTACATTTTCATCGTCATCATTCTCAATATCTTCGCATCACTAGGCTATTCCCTACTACTACTGTGTTATGTGAAGGATAAAAAGTTAAACGTAGGAAATGAACTAGCATTGAACAAATGGTTTTATGCAAGTAATATTATTACATATGATAGGATGTTTCATTCATTCATTTGATTTGCTCTCTCCAACAAACCCACAAGCTTTCCCAACAGTATACATTATGCTATTCAATTTTCATTTATAATGTTACGATGATGTGTACCCAGAGTAAACTAAACTTCTTATTGCACGCCTCTGGCATTTTTAATAGCTTTTGAACATATGTGCACAGTTTGCTTTGCAGTAGCAGCGTTTCGTCGCTGCTTTTCTTCTATGTCTAGGTTCATTAATGATAATAAAAACGAGAGATAGGGCAAAGAGGAGCAATTCAATTCTCCAAGTCACTCTACTGCTCCAGTTCTTCATTCTCTGGTACATGGTTGATTATTAAAGTTTTGTACGTGCCGTTGCTTGTTACTGCACTGCACTATCGTACAAAAGACCTTGTCATTTTTTTATTTCCTTTCTCGCCTAAAAATACCCCCTTGTTCATCCGGTCACACACAAAGTGGAAAGGATGATGTGTGGTGCACTATCATCCTCATTATTATGTATCCTTCTCTACTACTATTTCGTTTTTTCTGGGTTTTTATCATTAAGTGTGTTATCACACTTAAAAAGGGGAACTGTTTCATGGCCTGTCCCTTTTGTTTGATGATGCATGTACTACTACTAAGACTACGTGTCAGCACATTTTTGTATCTGTCGCTGCTTTTAATTTCTGGAGCAAAGTCTAAGAATAGTAGACTGGTGACTCGAAAAAGCGCTGACCATTTAACAAAAAACATGTACGCAGGCTTGTCAACTTTCCTGTATAGAAAATCAAATTGTAAATTAGATAAAAGAGGCGATGATTAGGTTGCATTGTAAATTATACACCAAAAAAGCTGAATGTCACGATCATCACTTTTTTGTAGGGCGGATAAAGGTTTTACACGCTACAATTGGCTCAAGGATTTTTGGAAGCTTTAATAATAGCATAGTTGCATGTTTGCATTCTTGGGGATTGCTCGCAGGATATTTTTCTCTCCTTTTTTGTTAATCTAAATCCACTACAAGATTTTGTGGAAGATCAACAGATTAAAAGAAGGATTTATGAGGAACATGATCTCTAGAAACATGTTTTACATTACGTCAAAGGTCACGATTCATGAGTGGCACTGCTATGCTGGAATGCTTCTGGTGTCACTGCTGAGTTTGCTCAGCAGAAAAAATCAGAAAGAATTATAGACTAAAAGGGGAAAGGATAAAAAGGACATACACAACTGGTTGGACAACTTTCCTTTTCCTTGTATACGTGCATATACTCTCGTCATGTACTTTTTTTTAGTTTGTAAGTAAAAAACCCACTTATTCTTCTTCTGTGGTGGGCTGACTTGGAATTGGAAAAGGAAAAAAATAGTCATCAAGATATTTATAGTACCACTTCTGGCATGGCACTCTTCTGGAACCAGTTTCCAATGAAATGCTACCATGTGCTGCTGTGGGCTAGTCACTCGATCATATGTCATGTTTGACGGTCATTAATACAGCTGGAAAGACGAATACAAAGAAAAAAACTTTCCAGATAATATGTCTTTTACACATGCTATGCGTTTATTATTATGCAATTCTTTCCACCACCACCATTTTATCGAACAAACCGGTCGATGATGGTGACGGTAGTGGCATAATAATAGGTTGGCTGTTTATAGCGTGTTCAAGTCCAACAATTCACTGAGACGTTTTTGTTTGCGGCTGTTTGTCCACATTTTGTAAAGCACTCTAATTTTTTGTCCAGTCAAACCAAAAACCTGTAGTCAAGTAGTTTGATCAAGGAAAAAATGAATAAAATGTAATATGTACGTGATGGCAATTGTGAGTCATTTCATTGGGCTTAAAGGAGAGGATTGAGCAAGATTGGTTGGTTTTATACACAGACGAATAAAACCATACTATAACTTGTTTTATTATTCTTTCTCTGCTTCGATTAGCTGATTAGCTTCGACTAGAATTGAATGGTCATATGACGAGGACAGGGGTGGTTGAGTAGAAAAAGGCATGCTGAAACAGTGCACCACGTCAGTGAAGTGCAAAAAAAGGAGGAAAAACGAGTTCGTTCGGTTTATAGTTGCAGATTGAGGTAGGTAGGGTAATAACTTGGTTTACGCTGGTTCTCTCTGATGGTATTATCATCGTCTACTACTACTCATGATAATGATCGGCAGCACACACAAGAGGCAAATAAAAGGATGATATGAGAATGACGCTAATATACACACACACATAAGCATTCAATCTTATGACATTTGAGAGCCAGAATAACCACTTACTTATAATACTGGTTGGTTTTAATTTCATGTGAAAGGAAAAAAGTCAGAGAGATAAAAGTACAATTGCTGTACAAAGTTTGCACTGCATTTTTGGCTCTCTTCTTGTTGAACATTGCAACACAATGTTGTTTTGTTCAATATTGGATTGTTCTACGTGCGAGGATTAGATTGAGATTGCAAAACTGGTATTTAGAATTTGGAGAGAGCCAGTCAGCCAGGTATATTAGGAAGATGAGCCAAACAAGAAGTGATTTTATTTAAAAACCAATTTGCATTCATTTCACGTTTTTTCAGTCAGTAATGCTCGATGAAACAGTGAATGGCCAATGGCCACCAAAAAATGAAGAAAACATCTATAGTTATTTTTTCATTTAAAACTCACAAACAATGTTTGAATGAATTGAAATGAAAAACAAGGGATTTTTTGTGGATGGGGATTGGCAAATTGAAATTTGCAAAAAAAAACTTATTGTTTGCTTGCATTGCAATTGCATAATGCTTTGCCAGCAAAAAAAATGCTTATTATTATGTTGGCTCGCGTTTTTCTATCATTTTGTGAGAATAATCATTATACCGTTCGTCTTCCTTGTTGTTACACTATTTTTCCCTTTTAGCCGTTGGTCTTCTTTTCTTGTTCGTTATCTTGTTTGTAAGGATTAGTCTAAACTATTAACTATGTACTTAGCCCAGCTATTAGGGAGAGATAATGAAAGGCTGCCAGCATTTTTGTGTTGCTATTATTAGGCTTTTCTATTATTACACCACCACCAAGCCACCACACCAACACCTTTTTAAATTATTTATAAAAGCAGCTTGCATTCAAATTTAGTGAAAAGGTTAAGTTAAAACTGGTTGACTCCAGTATTAAATAAATGTGGATAGTCCCAAGAATTATATATGTGCCGTTTTGGGTGGTGGTGCTATTTGGTACTAGGTAGAACAAGGTACAAAGGTACATCAAGATAGTATCGGTCATAATCGTCATATATGAATGGAGATGTATGTAAAATGCAAAAGGTTATTGTTGTGGCATTACTACACACTCGTCACTGTATATATCAAGCAAAAAATAAACTGTAAAAATTAGTGTGCCGATTGTGGATTATATTATGGCACATCATGTTACCTTTCTGAGAAGGAAGTAAAAGGGTTATGGTAATCCCGGTGGTGATGGTGGTACACAAACAACTGGCTGGATATTTAATGAGCCCAGAGCTCACTCCTGCCGTAAGCATTTTTGTGTTTTATGGTTGGTGTGAAAAATCTCTCAAGTTTCTTGCACTTTTGTGCATGGCTAAAATTGTCTACAGAATGTTGACTTGCAGTTGCAGTGGTGGTATACCCTGTGCAATAAATGTTTTGGGGGATTTTAGGTACCTTTTTTGTCTTGTTACCTTGTTGCAAGTTGCAACAATCAATATTGTAGAGAGCTTGAAAGTCCATTTTGTTTGTCTACTTACCCGACATGATGTAGTAGCTGTGTAAATGATTGTAAAAATACTATGCAGCCTATACAGTCTATTCAAAATACATCTTCAAAAATGCACAACGTTCAATTCAGGAAAAGGGGCAAAGGATTTGTTGTACCGGTTGTTTTTGTTGTTGTTGTTCATTGTTGCAGTAGCCAAATGAACTTGACCAATCTACCCAAAAAAACTGGGAATCAAGTCCATTCTTTTTCAAACCGGTAGTATTATATGGCTTGTGTAGTCTTAATTGTAGAATGCTTTTCTGATTAATTTTATGCCGCGCTGTGTCTGTATGCAACAATATGCAAAACAACAAAAACTGCAACATGCAATAAAGAAAAGGGTTCATGTTTTCGTTCATTTTGATTCGGATACAGCAAAAAGTACAATAAGTCAAAAGTAACAGCAATGCTATGCTTTAATCATAAATAAAGTTTATTATTGATCAAAGATCGATAAAAAACAACAACAAAAACCGACCAAACCAGGATGATGATTATTTCTGACTTGGGCAAAAAAGTGACCAACGACCACAATTGGGCCACGCCACACAGTCACAATCACACACGGAAAAGGCTTTTTAATCGATAGATTTCATAAAGTGTTGAATATTGCATAAATCATAATGATATAATTGCAACTACCAGCATATGTCATGCCGTTTTGTATTAGGTGAAATACGCGAATACTACAGTAAAAGCAAAAACAAGTGGAAACAGCTAGAAATAAGTATTGATTTCTGTATAAAATACTAAAATGATCATGATATCATGAAAGCAAAGAATTAAGTAGTCACAAATTTTCGCATTTCATACAGACATAAGGTTAACATATAAAAGGAAAACATGCTTGTATTACACTATTTATTGTATTGAGCAAAAGTAATAAATATTGAACCTGAACAGCATGAAATGGAAAAAACTCTACCTGTTTTTGAATTTTATTAGCTTAGTGATTATTATTGTGTGTGTGAGTGTGTGTGCGGTAGTAAAGTTATTGATTTATTAGCTGATGTCACATAAAAGTTACGTTATACGTGGCGTTACCATTTCCTTATATGCCGCTATTACCCGATACTAGCAAACTGCGAATAACTAGGTACCTATGAATAGTTAAGCATTTCGTTTAAAACTTACCACTGTCGGTTTTTTGCGCACTAGTTGTACACGTATGAAATACTAGCCAATAAATTATAACAGAAATCGTAGCACACTGTCACTATATTGTGAATTGGATTGGTGGGTGCTAAAATATTTTAGTGGGAAAGCTGTGACATGAAATTGTACCGGTTCTATATGCTGTCGTCACATCTTTGGCTATAAGCTGATTTATAGTTCTACTTAATTATACATGCTTTAAATAACTGCATATAAGGTTGCATGTTCACTATAATTACTAGTTTTGTCATTCAATGTCTCGATGAAGATTGACATTCTTAAAAACGTAAGCCGTCCTTGTTATTTATGTCCTGTGGAGAAAATTGGAAAATATTTCGGTCTGAAATAAACATTATGCTAAACTGATAAACACCTACACACATACTCGGCAGTCTGATGAACTGTTTTAAATTGAATTTTGGCAGTTCTGTCAGTTTGTTGTCATTGTGCAAAATTGTTTTGGCACAAAATAATATGTCTGCTATCTACAAAATATGCATGCGTGCTCATGTCCATAATACGTGCGTGATTACAAGTAAAATTCAGTTTTGTAATGTATTATTTCATTGAAACAATAGTCAGAATAAAAAGCTGTGTTTTTTTGCTGTTTCACGATTGCAATCGATTTGATTTGGTTATTATGCGAATCTAAAGATTTTATAATTTGATGATGAACAGGCATGAAATTTTTTATGGTATTTTTAAACCGAAGCTAAATCAGCAAAGCAAACGTTGTTCACAACTGTTTTTTCATGTTCACGAATCCAGAGATAACATTATTATGATTCATCCTATAATTAGATGGATAGAAAAACGGGCGAAGGCAACACAAAGCGATCATATCATCAAATTATCATAATGCGATACATATTTTATCCATTTTTACTCATTCATTCCATAGAATTCCTTTCATTTCTTTCAAAGTTTGTTTTTGTAACAGTTTTTTCCTCCTTAATCGAGGCTAAATTATAGAGGAGTGCGTGATCCTTTAGTAAAAGCGATAAACTGCATACGACTACTACTGTTTTTTGTAACTCGGTTCTTTCTATCTCTGTTGTTTTGGTTTGTGCTCATGAATTTGTGCTTTACTGAAAAGATAACACACTTTTTAACGTTTTGTTTTTGTTTGTGATTTCATCGCTTTATGATTTTTGGCTGTCTGCCTGTCCATCATTAGCCATTTAAATTCAAGAATGCAGCAAAAGAGCAAGAATAACAACAACTTTTAAAAACAACTTGGTTGAATCAACTGCATAATGTGTCATCATACTCCTTTTATTCAACTTTACTTTACCTCAGATTTTGTTTTTCTTTCAATTTCTTCAATCCTCTTTTCTCTAGGCATATAAGCTTGCTCATCATCATTACATCGCATTTTCATGATAGACTCCTCCATCCGTCCACACCGCCATCCCTTTTCACATCAAATCATTCTTCTCGGCAAAAGCAACCAGAAGCCTCATCATAATCAACACATTAGGCTAAATAAACAAAACAAACCTACGAAAAAATGTTGCCGACTGTTTTTTACAATTCCGTGTGTGTGTGCACAGTGCACACATGAAAACAAGTCAAAGATGAACTGCATCGCATGCCATTTTTCTCTTGCATGATGGTAGTTGGTTCCTCTTATTGCATTGCGTTTTTTGGTTATTGTTTTGTTTGGTGACTTTGTCTGGCTCTCATCAGGTAGATATGCTAAAATTGCCTATCATCTCCCTTCCAAAAAATACGTAAAAAGACACGCAATGTAGTAAAAAAGTCAAGCAAAGGCCAGAGATATATAGGGACATCATGCATGCATAAAAATAACAAACTAGTGATCACGGCACGACAATCCTGACAACGATTGTGACGGTGAGATATAAACATGCACAATTGCATGTGCCATTTCCACAAAATCCTGGTATAGTAAAATGATAAATTCCGCCTTGTGGTGCTTTTCCTTCATTTTATTTATAATCATCAGCATATGTATTGCTTCATACCACAAATACTTATTGATGGCCAAAAAACAGCAGCAGTCAGACAAAACCAAAAAAAGTGAACGTATTGTTTTCTCTTTTCAAATTTATTGGAAAGACAAAGGTAAAAAATGTTGCACACACAAGTTGTTTCGTGCCTTGTGCCCTGTTTGTAAAATGCACTATTATTGAAGCAGATGCTAGAGATGTGGTAATACGTAGCATGCGATCCATGGCATGCTCTTTGAGGATAAATATATTTTTTATTCATAAAAAAGTTTCAATGTTCCAAAACGCAACTGTTTTCTCTAATTTCTTGATCATGCAATCCTTGGTCCACACACCACTGCATTTTATTCCCCCGGTAGAATTAACACGGAAAGGTGGGGAAAATGGTTGGTGTGTGTGAAGGCAAGCATGCAATCGCAGTGTTGCACGAAAATCCTCCGAATCTAGAATCTCCTCACATGATGATGATCATAATCAGGATACAATAAAAAAAGATGAGGAAACAACGAGAAAATAGTGTAAAGAAACTTGAGTTAAAGAGAAACGCAACAGAAAGCATATTATTCGTATTGGATTGTATGAGATCAAGATGAATGTATAGAAATTCAAGTTTTTTCTTCAATAAAAGCTATACGGTCAACTGCTCCCGAGTTGGTTTTTTTACTGGGCAAATGTACTATACTAGCCATTTTTCATTGTCGTTAGCTGTTACATTTATGTAATGAAACATGTTCAGTTTTTCAGTTCAAGTGCATGAGTTTTCTCACTTTTAGCTTTGAAGCTTGACTGGTTTCTGCCGTGTTCGACTCGTAAAAAATAAAAAGGAAATTGTATATAGTTGCGTTTTTCATAATGTGCGAGTAAAATGAGTACTTTTATTACATGCCAACACATTTTAGTGTGTGTGCACTGCACACAAAACTCTTGACTTCTGAATGGTAATAATTTTAGACCTAAAACTGGGATTATTTTGGTCGTTTCCTTTGGTTTTTGGGTCCGGTGGCAGTGTGTAAACTGAACACTGTACGTAGCTGTATAAATAATATACATACATAAAAATTACCTTTTACTACGAATGTATCCAATCCACTTTAATAGTACGTGTGTGAGTGGAAATAGTTCTCTAGCAAAACTACACAGCAACAGCAGCAGTTTGTGAATAAATGTGAGTGACGAGGAGAATGACGACGACCACGAATGATGTTGACGATGATGATGATGATGAGGACGACGTCGAGGACGATAGAGAATACGGCATACTACCCAGAATAATATGCATTTTCTATATACCTAACAACCTCCCCAAAAACGCTTTACATTTCTTGTGGTGTGGCATAAAGGTAAAGTTTATAAAAAGAAAGGCATATTATGTGCATTAAAAAGATGTTTCACGTAGGCATTCATATATTGCTGCTGCTACACACACGTTTACTAGCTTTGTAACTGGGTGGTAGTATACGGCCAAGAGACTGTTTTTGGTTGTACTACTACTAGTAGAATAAGAGAGGAATGCAATGATGGAATCCCGTGAGTCAACCTTTTTCAATAGCGTTTTTCCCTCGCCTTTGCCGTTGTTTCCATCCACCATCGCCAAGTTCTCTACTCGTCCTCTCTTTGAGCCAAGAGAGGAGACCCAAGCCTGAGCTTCTTTTTAAATGTAACAATGAATTTATTGTGGTTGTTGTTGGTGCGGTAGGAATGGTGGTGGGCTTCCATTTATTTCCATGATGGCGAGGCAAACTTCTCAGAGAATCGAGTGCTGCGTCGGGTGCCTATACCCAAAGCCTGTTCTCCGTGTTCTCTGGCTTCTCCGCCGCGTTTTTTGTCGTCGTCCACCACCACCTCCTCAACAACATGATCATGATCATCAGCAGCAGCAAAGAGAATCAGAGAGAAAAAAGTATGGCTTTTGTAGAGACAAGAGTGTGAGTACACGACTTGGACGAAAACTAGTATACCTAAATACTAGAGACGAGGAATGTACCTCATCACCATCATCTTGACTTGAATACGATGATCATCATCATAGTCAAGTCTGGTCTGCCGAGAGTAAAAAAAACTATGTTTCTAGTCAACGTACATTAAAAAAGCATAATATTATTATTATATAGCTTCATACATGATAATAGTAGTAGTAGCAGCACTAGTAGCAGGAGAATAAAGAGAACAACCTTATTACATGGAGAATTTGCCTGAGAGCCGTTTCTTGTTGTTGTTTTTGTTGCAAAGACTATGTTGTAATAGGATTGCTACTTGCTACTGTAATAGGTTTTTGCGTTGGCAAGCACCGTGCTAAAAAAAACAAGCAACCTGACTAACTCCACTAGAAAAAATAAATAAAGAGAGGAGAATCCTACCTATTATCATACTTATTATCCAAGTCCATGACAAACGCAAACTAGTATTTGCCTATTTATATAATATGCATGCACACACACTCTCAAGTCCTTTGATGCGCCTATTTGATAATATAAACATTATATGCTATTTTTGTGTGCGCAATGTTGTATAACTTTGTAACATGCTTTTTGGTCGTGATGATCTGATGTTGCTGGTGTAAACTCAACTAAAGGTACTTTTGCCGTTTAAAGCGAACGTGGTCTCGCGTTTCTGCTTATAATATAAAGTGTTTGTATATATAAGTTTGTATGGATTTTGGTATGTGTTTTTTGTACGGCACACACACACACACACAATAACAAGAAAGACAAGCCAGCAGGCATAATCATTATCATCATCATCATCCCCAGCGCACCACACTTTTTTCCAAGTTTTTTGGTCAATACCACTATTCCAAAAGAACCAGGTTCGGTCGGATACTCTCGCTACTCCTCGTCGTATCGTCATCATCATGATCAGCAATTCATCCTCATCACCAACAACACCATAATCTGTAGAATCACACACTACTCACACGAGATTGCATGTTAAAACATACTTTTTTAGGTATTATGCGTGTCTGCATTCTGCATGAGAAGCAGAGGCATTTTTCCTGCCATTATTACGTAGCAGCAATATCAGCACAGCAGCCGCTGCTGCTTCACCAAACTTTGTTTCTTTTGGCTTGGGAAAGGAAAAATGTACTATAAAGCCAGTAGAGAGCATTCATAAAGCCAAGAACAAAATAGAAGAAGAGATAGGTACATGCTTTTTGTACACCAAAAAATATTGTAGAGAATTCCACAAGAACGAGCAAGAATATATGTAGGAAATACAACAAAAGGGGGAGTTTAAGTGGATATATATGATTATAAGACAAATAAGTAGCAAGCTTGTATGTAAAATAAGAAGTTGAAAAAAAGTAACAACATGTTTCTGAGGAGGATATAAAGAGATAAAGATAATAGAATAGTACATGCATTCTTACTAAACTTGTGTGTACGGTATAATAGTAGAGGTTTCTTATCGTATTTCTCGCCGCTGCTGTTAAATCTCTGGATCATTGCATTGCATTTTTCCTTGTTGTATCTTCTGGTTAGGTATACATTTTAGACTTTTCGGCAAAAGTTTTGGTACTTTTTTTTGCTCCTCTACTACTTTGCTCGGTTGCTGGGTTCGTTTTGAGAGACTGAGTTGCTTGCATGCACACGTTTTATTCAAGTTGAATAAGAAAACTAAACTAAAAACGAAAAGGAGCGCAGAACGACGCATCGCAATAATAAACATATATATTTTTAGTATATCTATATTACTACCTATAAAGAAAACCAGTGTACCAGAGAGCCGTTGTGCTGGTACTTGGTACGTGTAGAGAACACACACACAGGCTTGCGATGTGATGCGATGATAAAACGGTTTTGGAGGAGGATTTTTTTCTCTCTTTGAGTACTTTACTACTACGCGACGAAGGAACGTACATGGTTCTCTGTATGAATAGTGAATGTGTGTGTATATTTGTTCAAGAGCAAACTCACTCACTCACAGTCTCGCAGAGAGGCAGAAGAGTACAACAGGAGCTTTGGCAAGCTAAAAGTTGTTTCGTGGAAAAGGGAATTTCTCTCTCAGTCTGGCTCTGTCTGTGTGTTGTTGTGGTGGTCTTGGTCTCGTGGCATAGATTATTGCAGTGCAGAGCAGCGTTTGTTGTCAGGTTGTAAAGAGAGGGGTTTCTTGTATATGAATCCGAAGCAAAAACGGATAAAGCTTTACAAGTTTTTTGATCTTATCTGTTGAAGGCAGAGAGAAAGAGAACAAGTAAGGTGTTGGGAAAGATAAAAAACGGGTTGATGTGTCAAATGTAGAAAAAATCGAAGGTGCAAAAAGAAAGAAAAAGTAATGTTGGAAAAAAGGTGAATGATTGCTTACAAGAGAAAGATTTCACTTGAGAGAATAACAAAAGTGATTTCATACACACAAGCAGAGAGTGAGAGCTAAATTTGTAGTATCCTTTGTTTGCACAGAGTATCTGGAGAAAGCAAGAGAAAAAATAATAGTAATATTGGCCACTTTTCTCTTTCACACACACGCTGTTTGCTAATGTTTGCATTGCGGTGACTGACTGACTGTAAACGTAGTAGTAGCTTGTCAAGGACAGAAAGAAAAGAGAGGCAAGTGGAATTGTTGGGGAAGGTGAGAGAAGTAAAAATATAAGCACACACACACACGGGAAAAGTGCAAGTGAGTATAAGGTGAACTGGAAAGCCTAAAGACGAATCCAGTTGTGCAGGTGAAAGCAAGGAGAGCGGAGTGCTTTCTCGTGAGCGAGGTCCATGCAGTTGTGTTGTTTGAGTGTGTATACACTCGTTCTGTTCTTTAAGGCAACTTGAAAGAGAAACTTTCTCTTTTTTCGTTTCTTTTTTAAACTGTAAACCATTCGGTTAGTCGCGGCATATGTATGTATGTGCTGGAGAGAGGCAAGGACCCAAACTCGTCCTCTTGTGACTCGTCCACAGTGGCTAGATTAATAGTGTTGAAGAGTTCAGGTGGTGGTGGAAGTGGAAGCCCGGGTGGCGGAGGTTCGTTCCCTCCTCCTCAGCATCATCATCATCCTCACACTCAACAGTCGCAGCAACAGCATCACCATTCCCCTGCCGTTGTGGAGAGGAGCATACTGGGAATCAGCTCAGCAGGTGGAGGCGGTGGCGGCAGCGGTGCTGGCATGATGTCGATGGCCAAGCGACAGCACTGCTACCTTTGCGACCTGCCTCGCATGGTTTGGGCTATGATCCATGACTTCAGCGAACCAGTGTGTCGAGGCTGTGTTAACTATGAGGGGGCGGATCGGATTGAAGGGGTGCTGGAAAATGTGAGGCAGATGAAGAGAGCCCACTGTGGGGACTACTCCAGTTCATCTCCAGGTGCGGGAGGAGGAAGTGGCGGTGGAGGCTCCAGAGGAGAACTGGTGTCCGTTGGAGGCGGTGGCAGTCAACCCAGTCCGAGTTCAAGACAACCTCAGAAAAACGGAGGCGTGTATCACTTACCCCCACCACATCATCCTCCGCCACCGCCGGTTCATATGTCTCATTCCCACCATAGCCACCGAATTAATAGCTCAGCGGCAATGGCGGCTGCTGCAGCAGCCGCTGCTGGAGGATCCACATCAAGCATTAACATTCCGCAGTCTGTAGCTGCCACTTCCGTCCCGACCTCACACAACAGTACAACTAGTGGTACGTGCCAAAAAACATCATTATTAGCCCATTACGTCAACAACGTAAATATAAATAGAAAAATGGCTGTGAGAGCTGCGCGTTTTCGATAGGGTATTTGCTTTTGCCCTAGTCTCTTTCACACACCGAGAGAGAAAGCATGCATATATCAAGCAAGCAGTTGAAAAACAACTCTTCATTTTTATTTTGACTACCTTTTTGAAATGATCATAATGTGCAACACGAAATGCAATTACTTTGCATCAATGTCAATTTTTCTTGGCTGCTGCCCCAATGCCCCCACTCGTCGTGTAATCACATATCGTCATCACCAGACGATACTATTATTGTACAACGACGAGTTGTACTGATATGTTTATTACCTTTCCTCTCATTATGGGTTGGGATAGGCCAGGCCATCCTCCTGATCATCACGTAGTCTTAAATACATTTCAAATACAAACACGGCACATGATGATGTAGATAGAAGAATATAACTCTTTTTGAAAAGAGAACGAGTCTTTTCTGTCTCTGCTATCGTCTCTCCTTAAAATTTTACCCTCCTCTTTCATGCCAAGTAGCAACAACTAATTTAGGTACTTGGATTATGAATTTTCGCCAACTCTGCAAATTCTTTCGAATTAAATGCATATAAATTCAAGCACAGAAACCAGTTTGCACATAAGAGGTTGTGTAGCAAGTAGCATATCACACGTCAGAGCAAAGAGCACACGGAGCAAAAAAGCCAGGAGCACATACGCCAACAAAGAGTTTTTTGTAAAAGGATTCTCCTGTGCCAAAATACTTTTTTTGCTAAAAACAAAATATATATACAATGTAACATCGTGACATTAAGCTTTAAGCAGTTTTTTTTGCATGCTATAACCTGTAATGCACAATAAAGTAACTAGATCAAAACAACATATTATAAAAAGTCAGTCACGTCACATATTATACGATGATGATCATGATATGATACTGATTATGAGATGATGGCTGATGACGCTCTAGCTAACAACAAACATTGCTTTGTTTGCTCATTTCGACTTGAAAGAGAAGTCAAGTTGTTGATTTTTTTAGTAGTATGAAATAAATTGATGGAAGATGCTGTTCTCCGGAGATATAGGATAGAAACGAGAAAGAGCGACAGTACCGTTGTTGCAACTGACTTTTAGACTTTTTATTTGGTTTGCTTGTGCATTGCATGTGATTTCATTTATTTTTGCTGCTCGTTTTATTGCCAACGCGCCGAGTGAATGGTGGCACCCATACAAATTAGAAGAGACAATGCCAGAAAATCTCTTCTGTTCATGTGTTTACAGCATGATGACGATATGAAAACAGAGATTTGATTGGTGTATGTGTGTGGTACACTATTGATATATAGAGAAATATATATGAAATTGCTGATATGATAATGGTGACGAGGATGATGAAACAGAAAATTAGATAATGATTTTACGGCACTTGAGCCCAAGCAGTTAAATTTGTAAAATGGGATATATAGGCATAGCTCAGCAGTCAGGAAAAATGTGTTTAGGTACATTTTTACATTAGATTTAAAACTGCCTTGTGTGTAGCATAATAATATTATGTGGGCTTGGAGAGATGGGAGACGACGACATGAGTGTCATCATAAATGAAGTGATGAACTTTAATGATTACCACAGAGAGCGCGAATAATATCAAGTTGGTTTTATCCGGATTCCCTGTACTCTTGTTCTGGAATGAAGTTTTTTTATAAATAACTTTGATTCATATTCAAGATAAATTATTCCAATTCGTTGGTGGAATATTAAAATGCTCTGGGGAGTAAAATAAATAGAATTTTTTCCTTGTATTATCACGACCGGGTCATGAGGAAGTGATTTCCATGTAAAGCCGCAAAATTTATAAAATGTAGAGAAATACAATAATAAGCAATGAACTTTTCTTTATGATTACTCCAGAGCGTAGTTTTTCTGCGAAATCAAAATATTCATGCAAAAAATAATGACTTACTTTAGGTATCATGTGTCATCATCTTAGTCCGATAAGGCGGGTGAGTGTTAGAGTTAGTTTACAGTGCATGTGAACTGGTTGTGACCGCTCTGCATGACATAGTTGCACTCATATTGAACAAAATGAGTTGCTAATTTGTTTCTTATCACGTAACTTTAGTTTTTCTACTGGAGATACGCCATCAGCCCACATTTACTCGTGAATCGTTTTAATTTCGTCCGAATAGACTGATGACGACATTATATTAATGATAAGCATTTTAGTAATGATTATATATTTTCTCAAATACCAATAGTAGCAAGGAACCACATTTTTTATCTTCATAAAATATTTAAACCCTGATAATTTTTACATAAATACTCGCCCACAATAACAATATTAGCTCTCAATCCAGCTTTTACTCAAATATAAGAGATGAGAGATAACCAGGAAAAAGATAAGTAATATGCAGGTACACTCCAGAAATCCGACCTAATGTCCATTTATTTTAAGCAAAGTGCACCAGCAGTTATCTACAGCATAAGTTAGTTTGAAAATACACATGATAAGTAAATGAGTTGACCTGGAATACATAATGCGATGACGGGGGAGAGAGGAGGATGAGATAACAAGAATGGCTTTACATTTCCAGAGATTGACTGTGAATTAAACGTGGAACGATGAAACAAAGTTTTATTGCTAGTGATTAACGTGTATCTTGTTAAAATGCACATTTATGCTGAACTACTGTCATCATAAGCAGCCAGAGTAAGGTGATCTCTGTCGATATATTCTTATCTGTTTGGTTCATAAAGACATATCAGAAGAACGAGAGAGAGAGATAATATTTTTATGTGCATAGCTTATCCTTATCAATGGATTTTATGTATGTGTATACCCATTCATTTAATCACAAAATACATTTGGACTCTCTGTGTGAGTGTAAAAACATATTATGAAATGCAACAGATATGTTATTTACATAAACTCAC